>OZ010737.1:22633519-22634720 GCA_963932295.1 Tipula lateralis
TGTTTTAGGAAAGACTAGGGGGATAGCAGTAGCCTAGCAGTAGCCTTTTCAAATTATGGGAATTCATTTTAAATTTCCATAATTTGCTTTTTCAACTATATAATAACAACCACTATATTTGACGAAAATGGAAAGTGCAAATGTCAATGTAAGTTAAATTTTTCCTTCCAGTTTTCTAAATGAAATCATTTGCTTATTCTGCAAAGTTGGTCCGGAAATCGGACCTCGATTTCATGTACTGTGAAACCAGTATAATAAGAGTTTACCAACTGCCTTGAGTGCGGTTTTCCTTGCGTTTTTTATTTTAAAGAATATTTTTCGAAGTGCTCGAAAGGAGTTCTCGATTTTCTCTGAAAATCTTCTGAAAATTTTCTCGATTTTTCCACATCGTCGATAAAGTGGAATGTTTAAAATTCAATTCTTTGATTTAATCTGGATTTGATTCGCCGTTTTCTAAATGAATCACCATGTGAGCTTTTTCTTCAATGAAATGAAATAAGATTTCTGGTTTGAAATTCCAATTTTAAAAATCTTTTAAAAAACTGTAGGCTATTTATTAAGAAAATTTCAAACGTATTGAAACACGTTAATTCACGAAAATTAAGCAAGCTTTTAATTTATAATGAACAAAAACTCACTTTTAAAAGTTCTTATACCACACGTTAATTCTCGACTAATTGCAGCGATTGACTCAAATTGCGCAACAAACTAGGAAACAATAAAAATTAAATGAGATTCCCCGATAATTAAAAGGAAAACGGTTATTTGGTCGCTATAACCGATTTTTTTCAAAAAAGTATTAAAATATTGGACGTTATATCCAAATTCGACGTTATAGCCGGGTCGTTATGTACGAAATATTTTATATTAATATAATGATTAAAAAAATGGGACCAAAATTTTGCGTCGCTACAGCCGGAAAGTAGTTATATCCGTAGTCGTTATAAACGAAATCCACTTTATATATATATAAATATATATATATATATATATATATATATATATATATATATATATATATATATATATATATATATATATATATATATAAATATATATTGATATATAAATATATATATATATATATATATATATATATATATTTATATATCAATATATATTTATATATATATATATATATATATATATATATATATATATATATATATATATATATATATATATATATATATATATATAT
>OZ010737.1:22634920-22659668 GCA_963932295.1 Tipula lateralis
ATTATCACTTGCTGAATTACTACATCAACAAACAATAGAGAAGTGAGGTTACACTTACAAGAATAATAATGTGTGGATCAAACGATCTCAAATACGTTTAAATTTGAAACTAATAAACTAATAAAAATAACATAATTATGAGCTTTTAAAAGCAATTACTATAATTCTTCATTTTCACCGATATTGTACTGCAACAAGGGCTTGGAAAGCGCTATCAGATAGTCACATTGAAGTTTACTATACACCATACGTATAACAACTTACATTGATTAACTTTGAACTTACGAAACTTTTAATTTTGAATTGTTATTCATAAGCACAAAATAATACTTAAAGATAATCAAAAAACATAAGCTTTTGTAATTTTACTATTCAAGTCATATATTATGGGGGTGTATTGATACAATTTTTGAAAACTGTGTGTGTATTAGTAAAGCTTTGAAAAGGAAAAACCGTCTTAATTTTATAAGACAACTTTTTGTACAAGACCATACAGACCAACAGTTTTACCATATGATTGTTCAATGTTATGATTGTTAGTACATAAATTTATGTATTTCTATAAGTGATCATGATGTGTATGAAATGTAATGCAGGTTTGAGGAAAACTGCATTTGAGGTAAATTGTTCTTCAGACAATATGTTTTACTTCTATGACTCTTGTAAATTATGTTATAATCTCAAATATACAAAGAAATACAAATTGTCTGACCTTTCTGAAAATGTTGATAGCTAATGGTAGGGAAACTGTGTGGAATATAATAACCATTTTAACCATAAAGATTTGAAAAATGAGAAGAAAAGGATGATTATCCTATATAAAGATCTCTAATCACTCAATTTTCTCTAGATATACTTCCATTCAGTTGCTGAGGTAGTACCTTCCCATGCGTATTGGAGTATAACTTTCCAATATTTTTAGAGATAATACTTCCGTGCTAAATTAATAGCCACATATTTCAAAACTACCCGGATTGGAGGTGGTTTAGTGAAACTTTGTAGTGTCTGAAGTGTTTAAAATGTTTAATAAAGTTTAAAAACTAAAAGTAACGAAGCTTTCAATGAGTTCAGAATTGTTGAAATATGTCTGATTCAAATTAGGTGTTGAAGCTGGGTTACGTTTTATGACTCTTGATCCTAATAATTGACGTATCCATTGAGGAATTTACAAAGAGGAGACGTGGTATTAATGAAAATTGTATAGTTTTACACTCGCAGAAGGCTGTTCGAAGGATCTCTCTTGTCTGTTCATACATTTATTCCACTATATAGTCAAGCAATGACGCAAGCTTTGTGCGCAAGGGCTCGAATCGTTTTTTTATCGTTTTTTAATCGTTAAAAAAATCCGTTTGTTCTAATTAAGATAGCACCGTTATTTCCCGTAAAACCTACTCTTCTGAAAAAAATGTTTGTGACAAATTTGCTTTTATATTTTTAAAACCGAAGAATTATCGTGTTGCTTACTGTTACAATTTTATGTATATTGTGCGCGTTGCGTCAGTCACGATGTGTATAATTCGAGTGTCACAACTCCCAAGTGCCAGTTTTTTACGAGAAATTTTTTGTAAATATACACATCTGTCAAGTGGCAAAACATAAACACATAAGCAAACGGTGCTTACATGATCAATTGAAAAAATTAAACGGAATATACTTGACCCCAGAAAATTCACCAATGGAATAAGATTTAACGTCACCTTAAGAATATGAATTGCTAACGATCACTCAACATATGAGTAGAGGATGTAAGTGATAATTGGCATAACCAAATCAATGAATAATTTTAATAGCCATCGTATCCCCCTCAACTGAACGTCAGAGTATACACGCCAAAAACTAAACCTTTAGGAACATCACAAATAAAATGCAATATATGGGAAATATACAAAGTTATCGTATACATTCAGTATATAAAGCAAATGTCGGTTCCCTTAGGCAAGCATGTCTTAATAGTGTGATTGTCTAACCAATATTTTTCACTATTACTTATAGGATTTGAGTATTAAAACCTTTCTACATATGTAATTATTATGTTTCAATTTGGAAATTTACTAAAGAAGCGCTTCTGCACCTTTTGAGCGGCCTCAACTTTTGCAGGATTATTGTTAATATCTCGAACTTTAAAAATTCTAATCTATTATTCTATCCACTTTTTAGTCTAAAAGTTATAACTCGAATTAAAACTTTTGTCATATTTTCATTTTCTATTTTCATGCATGGTTAAAATTAAACGAAAACTTTACACTTACCTTTTTCAGTTCAGCCCATTCTGTCTCTATTGTTACAGCTTCTTATTTCAAGATATTATTTAAAACTAACAATCCATATGCGGTAGAGTACCCTATTCTTGCATAAATACATGTGAGCTTTCGACTGCTAAATCATAAGTTATATGAGAATAGTGGGTAGTGAAGGTTTGAAAGACCATTGTGCCTGTTAGAAAGTATACAGAATATATTGGTAAAAAAGTCTCAATACAACATCGTAATAAAATCATAATCTCCAAATCACTGCACCATTATTCAAAACTCAATCAATCTAAATGCCATTGTATACATATACATACAACATACTGATTAGATAATTATCTTCGATTTTTCTTTCTCAATCTCAAGAACTTGTATAATTCGGAAAGTCAGCGTTATTCATTGATTTAGCAACACGCGATGAATGAAATCGAAAATACAAATAATGACATTACATAAAACCATGTTTTGTTGATCCGCACCCGCCCTTATATGTCGAATAAATATAAAAATAAATATATGAGATGCGATGAGATAAGAAAACAATTTCGCTTTAATTATTGATTTATTTCTTAATTTTTTATAAATTTATAAATTTGTTTTGTACACGTATATATAGCCTAAATCTATATTAAGCTCGCTCATCGTCTTAATTGTAGAATAATATTTTTTTTTTTACTCATCTGTGCATTTCAAAACCATCAACGCGATAAACGTTGCCAACACGGTGTATCGTGACGTTCTTATTATTAGTTTTCCCGCGTTTTTTTTTCTGAAACTTAATTTTCGTATAATTGAAAAACAAATCAAGCCTTTAAGGGATATGATTGTATCCGCCGCCGAATAAGACATTTTTTTTTCTTCGTTCGTTATTTATTTTATTATTTTGCGGTTAAAAATCAACAAAAAAAGGGTTAAAACTCATCATCATGATAATAATGTAATCATGATTTTAGTCACACAGTAGATATTTGGTTTTCGTTTTGTTCTTCGTAGAATTTGAAATTTTCTTTTCGATTTTTTTTTTTGGGGGGGCACAGTGTTTCTAAGAAATTACTGAAAATCCATTGCGAATTATTAAGATTGTTATTTTAATTCGATAAATTAACGAAATATTTAAATAAAATTATTATGAAACGTTTATCAGGGAATGGCGATCAATTTTAATGCTTTTTTTTGTGAAGGCGCGGGGGCGATATTATAATAATATAAATTGTGTAAAGTTCATAAGAATTAACGAGCTTAAAAATATTTTTACGGTCATAGTTCATAAACCGATTAATCTATAGAAATTAATGGCCTATAAGTTATGACGGGATTGATGCGATGGTTTTATAATTTCGATTGGGATTTGTAATCTAATGAGTACCAGATATACGCGTATTTTGTATTAATATCGGATTATTTTAGAATGATGTCATGTTTGGTTGTCAAATCTAACCTTAGAATTATTGATCTATTTGATACAATTCTGCCGTCTTTATAATCAGCCGTCTTTATAACCAAATACACATGCGCAATCGTCCCGTGTATGATTCTCGCCATTGACCAAAATCAGAAAAGCATTCGTTGGACTAAACACCTTTGGTGCACTTTACCAATGCCACGAGATGCCGATAAGCTCATTTTCGGCCTATAAGCCATAAATTTAATTGTTTTAATTCCAGTGATTGAATGAGATGATTGAGAGCAGTTCAACACCTATATAAACTATGTTAATATCGTATGAATGTCAAACTTGAACCAAGATCTTATATTAGTGCCATAAATATGTTGTATTAGATACAGATCAATATACGAAATGACTTTATCTTAAGTTGTATATATGTACAATAGCACGTTATAGTCTTATACAAGATACGATATATAATCTTAATCAAATTCTCATTATCACAAAACTATGCGCTCACGATGAAGTATGGTTTATATAATATTGGGTTTGACGATATGTTAGATTAGGTTAGAGTGGCTGCTAACGCACCATTAGAGCGTTGCCGGTCCGTTGTGATACCACAGGATATTAGTCCCCTAATACCCCTAACACTCTATTGTTACCATCCTGAGCTACTTATGTAGCGTAAAATGTCTCGCACCTTACTATCTGCAAGATCTGAAAGGTTGTGCAATACATACCTACCCAAGTGTAAATGTCTTCTTAGTGCCAGTGCAGGACAAGAGCACAGTAAGTGAACAAGCGTCCTTTCCTCCTCTTCGTCCATGCAGCTTCTACAGAAGTCATTTGTTTCTAGACCCAGCCTTCTCGCATGTTCCCCGAAAAGGCAGTGTCCCGTTAATATTCCTACTATTCTTCTTAGATCTCTAAATTCAAGATAGATTAAGTTCCTGGAGCGATTCAAATCCAACCTCGGCCACGTTTGTCTCGCTCTCTCGCATGTGAGGGTGTTAGACCACCTCTCCTGTGCTGAAGCTTCCAATCTTTTCCTCAGACCCAGTCTAAGCTCCGCTGTAGGCCTCCCCACATTGGCATTTTGAGGCTTCAGCTGAAGAGTTGTACCTTGCCTAGCTAGTTCGTCTGTCCTTCAGTTACCCTTGACGTCAGAGTGGCCGGGGACCCAGATAATCTGAATATTGAAATGCTCACTCATCTCGTTAAGAGACAAGTGGAAACCCAATGCCACGGTAGACTTCAACAGCACTGCTTCCAGCGACTTGATAGCCGCCACATAAATCTTGATATCCCTTTTGGATATCACGTTATGCCTCAACCAGTTCAAGGCTTCCTCAATCGCTATTATTTCCACCTGGTACACGCTGCAGTGGTCAGGGAGACGAACGGAAGTGCTTATATTTAATGCTCCACAAAACAGCCCAGCTCCGACCTTACCATGTTGCTTCGAGCCGTCCGTGTTAAATTGTATAGCTTCGGTTTCCAGTGCTAGCTTATTCCCCCAGAATTCTCTTGAAGGGATACAGGTTTGAAAACCTTTTTCGAAGCAAAATATCGGCGTTATATAGTCAAGGTTCAACATTTCCTTCTTTAGCGAACCAATTATTGTTGAGTGACCTGCCTGAAGGTGTTTCCACTGAGACACGGCCGTTAGTCTTGTGGCTATGTTAGCCGCCATCTGTTTACCATATATATCCACTGGAAGAAGGTGTAACATGACCTCTTAGGCCTCAGAAGGTGTTGTTCTCAGTACCCCGGTTATCAGCAAACAGGCCATCCTTTGCACCTTCTCTTACTTTTTCTTATAGGTTACTCTATCCAGTGCTGGCCATCAAACACTCACTCCATACATAAGAACGGGTCTTACTACGGCTGTGTAGAGTCAGTGTACCAGCTCCGGTCTGAGACCCCAACGTCTGCCTATTGCATTCCTACACGAATACATCGCCGTTGTAGCTTTGCTGATTATCTCCAAGATGTTCGGCTTCCAGCCGAGTTTACTGTCTTAGATTACACCCAGAAATATCGCTTTACCAGTAAAGGCCAGTTTAGTGCCATTTACAGTAGGTGGGTCAACTACTGGAATTTTATATTTCTTCGTGAAGAGTACCAGCTTGGTCTAAGATGGATTAATTTTCAATCCACATTTACTGGCCCATCTCGTAATAATAAGAAGCGCGTTCTGCAATACCTCCTTAATAGTCGGTAAGAACTTACCTGATACCATGATCGCCACGTCATCAGCGTAGGTGACCACTCCTTAACCCTTCCTCTCTAGCTCCAGAAGTAGGCCATTAATCACCATGTTCCAGAGAAGAGGAGACAGTACTCCCCCTTGTGGGGTTTCCTTACATTGACGATATGTTGTAATTAATAATTTTTTTTCAACGAGCACATCTCGTGCATAATTAATATGATTGGTGTGTCGTTGTATAAGTTTGTTAGTTTGTCCTGTTACATCCGATTTTAAAGCTCGCCAAATATGTGTGTGGTTTAATTAGTTGAAATAAATCGATCGTTTTAGGCATCCGAGATATTGGAACTGTAAGTGCAAGCCAAACAAGCATTCTTGTGTCTTATATGCAAGCTGACCGTTAATTTAGATGTGAACTGTACACGCAGTTTCTTCCTAGTAAAACCTGGTAATTGAAATTTACTATCACAATGTCGCTCTCTTACAAAATGAAGTCCAACACTAGCGATCAGAAACATCAAGCCTTGTCTTCTTAATAACGGCTTGTTTAATCCAATAATTCATTCCAATTGCATTCCCACTCTTCATCAGTAATTCACTCTTCATAATAATAATTGTAGTCATAATATAGAGTATTCTATTCAGTTCTATGAATGCTCGAATACCATTCCACTTCTTCCGGCACATTAACTTAACAATACTCTTGCTACTGTAGATACTTGATAATCGCCATGCTGAATTGGTTGCCCTATCATTTAATCTTAAGGATACCATCATCTATGAATAAGGCGAGCCTTAACACCACCATATAGCTTTATCACTCAGTGATATCAGAAAGCTTCAACCCATTAAAGCTTTCTGATAAAATATTTGCGAATTACTGTGTCCTTCGCTGCACTTTTCTTCTGGGTGGTCGTACTTTTGTTGCAACATCCTTATCTAAAGCACGTAACTGTTGAAGAGCTCCCTGAACCACTGTAATTCTAACATTGCTGCCATCGAACTATATGGACTATATCCAATCGTTTTAATTGGAGTTTTAAGACACAAAAAATTACTAAACGACTCCTGTCTAAGGTGGATATGATTCACCCTTGTAATACAATTTCTGTAATTCCCATGTCAACTGACGAGACCAACTATTATGCTCAACTTGATTCATCTTTGAAAATTCATTCTCTTCAATAAAAGCAATTTTTTGTGTCATAATTACCCTTACAATGATATCTCATTAAAGTGCAGGCATTAGTACTTATATTAGTCAGGATAAATACCAACAGAGTCCTACGAAAAATCAGTTTTGTTTGGTGATAAGCTTCTATTCTCTCGGATACTGCATTTAGAAATATACACTAATCTTGTAGTGTGAAACTGGTGAACGCTTTTTAACGGTCAATATTCAGCTCATTGTTAGGTTTTTAACGGTCCATGTTGAGTTAACCTAGCTATGGCAAATTCGTAATCCAACGTTTAAATATAAGTTAGTTAGCCCCTAAACAAATGTCTTCGACTTACGAATTTTGATTTGATTTT
This sequence comes from Tipula lateralis, assembly GCA_963932295.1. Taxonomy (NCBI): domain Eukaryota; kingdom Metazoa; phylum Arthropoda; class Insecta; order Diptera; family Tipulidae; genus Tipula; species Tipula lateralis. Next base: position 22,642,302 of record OZ010737.1, read on the forward strand.
AGTATAATATATTAGTTATCGGTTACTAAATTGAACAAGTTTCATATTCCTAATATAAATCTAATAAAATAAGTTAGTGTAAATTATTTGTAATTCACTTATATACTGTTGGAACAAAATTCACCATATATTCACCAAATTGCATGATTTGGAATTAATTTTTTTCTCAAATTGTTATTTAATGACGTTACTCATCATAAAAATACGGCTTTTAAAATATAATAATGGGACTGCCATAATTGATCAAAGATTCCAAAACAATGGAACAGTTCCGTCATAAGTTGCTTCTTACCTTCCGTCCGTTTTTTTGAAACACAGCATATTGGCTGCGCATCTCATACACGTCTGCTGCCATTTTCATCATTTCATATAAACCGATGATTCAAAAACCGGTAAACGTTGCGATCGAAATTAAATAACCAGAAGCGTACAGAAATTCATACATCTAGGCCTGTAATGGTAATACTAGCGAAGGTTAACTATACCCTTATCAAAAACTTTTATAAAAATATCAGCTTTTATTAATATATAAGAAATATCATCAGTTAAAACAGCAAGTTATATAAAGACAAGGTTGTTAAAAAGACTGTAGATGCTCGGACCTCCACCACCAACTTTTCTGTCTAATTTATATAAAGTTTTCAATAAAAGTTATACACAAAGACTTCAAGAAACCTTTTACATGACAAGGTCTATTTTGGTCAAATCTCAACAAGACTAACATCGTTTATTTGTGAAAAAATTCGATTGATACGCGAAGTAAAGAATTGAAAATCTTACTGAAAGCTCTTAAAAGCTTCTAAATCATTAATTTGATTTTTCATTATAATGTTATCAAATAAGGTTGTCGACGTGCTAAATATGCTTGCTATATCACATTGATAAATATTTTAATTGGAATATTAAAAATTAAACTTAAAGCTTTCATTAGCTTTTATCAAGCTTTGCATAAATATGTTTAATTTCAATGAGCAATTAGTCTTATATAAAGAGAAATTGATAGTGTTGATCTATCACAAACTTGAAATAAACTTTAAAGCTTAGAAACTTTTAAATTTTGAACAAAACATAAAAAGCTCTCAATGTTATAATTCCCGTTTAATACGTAACGGTTCGCGAGAAAAGTAATTTATCAAATAGTTTCAAATTATCATACTTAAGTAAGCTATTGAACAGTGTATGTTGTGGTCAATTCCTGTGATAGTTGTTGTTGTCAATCCCTTGAGTTGTTGTTGTGAAATTTTTTATTTTTAATATAACCATTTACGATTTTTGATTGGCATTTAACCTATGTTTCTTAACCATTTAACCCCATGTTAAGTATAAAACTAAAGATGCAAAATCTTTAAAGCGTCAAAGTTTTTAAAACACTTATCATATAATTAAGATTTATGTATAATGGTACCACAGTTTACAAATCTCACACCAGATCTAATACAAAGTCTAATACAGTTCTATTTTAAAAACCAGTGAACGCTGTAATCGAATTTTATTTTACTAGAAGCGGTTACTGATTGTATTTTCGAAACGATATGTCGTTAAAGCTCCATTCCACATTTATAGTAGGTATAATTCCAACTGAGCCAAGCGCTGTTCTTCATTTCCCATATTCAGCTCCATATACAAAACAGATGAGCATTCCAAACAAATTTCAACGAATGCCACCTTTTACGAACATATGCTTAAATCCGAGACGAGCTTTTTTTTATTATGTATCCGTTCATTAAAGTAAACGACAACTTTTTTACATTATTATTTTGTTTAATTTTGTAAAATAAAATAAAATTATTTTCCCGTATTTCCTTTTATATTTTAAACTTTTTATTTTTGTATTTTATGAGTTAGCAAGGAAAAAGGAAGCAATTTATATAATTATTTCCTTTATATCGTTTTTGTTGCTGTTCTTATTTTTAATCATATGACATCTTTATTATCTTCTTATCGAGTTAGAACCGTACATGTAGGTATACAGGTTTGTATAACTGCAATTAATTATAAATTGTACATTAATAAACTTTTGTTCACAAATAAACAATTTATGCAACCGCACACATCCCCAAAAGCTGTGGTATATGTTTGAGCACACTTAATTAAAATTTATATCTTATTTATCCTAACTTTTATACCTTACTCGTCGTAATATATTGGGTGGATCAATATAGATCCAAACGAATGAGTTTGTGTATAGAAATTCAACTATAAAAGGTGGAATTATTTGGTTTGCATCATACCATACTCCAAAACTATATATCAAAACAACGAAAATATGTAAATAAATCAGAAATTGAATTGTCACCCGGAAAAATGAAATCGTATATTTATTGAAATAATATTAAAATTCCAACGATAGAATTTATCAATTTAGAATTCAATCATGTTTTATCTCCTCATATTATATATTGTCTGTATATATACTCGTACAGACATTCCGATAAGAACGCAAAAAATTTTAATTTAATAAATTTATTACCCAATCCCTTACCTTATCCGTTTACACATCCCACTCCAATATAATCTTGTTACGCAAACACCTTACACATATTCAATTTTGTACTCATTGGCATTCTCATTGTTTAAAGTCAAATAAAAGCTTTATTTAATAGTTGAACTGCAACTGGACACGACATAACTTCTGGCATTATACAAATTTTAATGATGATACTCTTAATTGAAATCAAATCAAATAAATTATATAAAACTACTGTACACAAAATACATAATCAGGTGGGTGGTGAATTCAAATATTTATTGATAAATTTACCGAGTTTTCCCAATAATTTGCAGAACGAGACAATTTTATTTTAAAATAGAAATTTTTATTAGATATATTCGAAGAGAATTCGAGCTTTTACGTTTGAATAATTTTTTTTAGAAAGATTTTACTGTAAATTGTCTGAAAATGAGGTGGTTAAATATGAACCATCCAAAGTTTAGCAGATAAAAATATATTAATCACAAAAATCGTGTAGAGATTTGTATTTCGTAAATGTTTACTTGTAACACTAATGGGAAAGTTGCATACATATGAGGACGATGATTGTTTGGGTGCATAACCTGTTTGACACCAATATCCTTTGGCAAAACGGAACGTTAGTATATGTAAGGTGCAGAAAGTCAAAAAGCTTGTTATCAAATGCTTTTTTGATAACAAGCTTTTTATATTTGATGTGAGAGTTACCTCAATATGACTCGACACTATGAGCTAGGTGCCCTAATGGTAGCAAACAGTCACCAAGTAGGCCAATGGACACAAAAATTTGAAATTTATGGACAACTGTATCCATGTCATAAATTTGAAAAATACTGTCAAAGATAATTCAAAACAATAGAAGTGCGTATACCATTACTACAAAGTTTTCTGTCTTATTTATATAAAGTTTTTAATAAAAGTTGTTCAAACCTCTGTCCTACGTGAAATCTCTAACATGGCAAATTCCAATATGGTCAAAACGCAAGAAGACTAACATCTCGTATTTGTAAATTTCTTCGTTCAAATCGTAAATTATATTATTAAAAATCGTTCATAAAGCTCTTGAAAGCTACTGAATCATTTATTTTGTATTATGTTATCTAATTAGGTTCTCACGGCGTGCTTAATATGCCCGTTATAGCACTTGTGATAAATATTATATTGGAATATCAAAAATCTACAGAAAGCTTTCAAGAGCTTTTATAAAACTTTTCATTGATACGATGAATTTCAATGAGTTAGTAATCGTATATAAAGCGAAATTGATAGTGTTGATCAACTGTAAACTAATAAATATTCTTTAAAGCTTTAAAAGCTTTAAATTTTTGACAACTTTTTAAAAGATTTAGATGCTATTTTTCCCGTTTAAATTTTAACGGTACGCGAGGATATTATTTATTAAATTGTTTCAGATCATTCTACTTAGTTAATTTATTTAACACTCCATGTTGTTGTTGTCAATCCTTTAGTTGTTGTTGTCAAATCATTTATTTTTATTATATCCAAGACTTTTGATGGACATTTAACCTGTATCAGTGTAAAACATTTATTTCTATGTTAATTAGTTTAATTTTAAAGATGTGAAAGCTTCAAAGCTTTAAAGCTACACGCTTTCAACAAAATTATCTCAATTATATATTTATTTATCAAGGTTTCACAGTTGACTACTTTCACTATCAAACTTCTGCTATATACAATCTTATACTTTACATCACTCCTGTTTGCACTTATAAATCAAGATACTCGAATATTGTTTTCCTTTCTGGTTATTTTATACTTTTTTAAAAAAAGGTTTAGTTCGTCTCAACTGAAATCCGGTTTAAACGAATAATGAGTACGATTTCTCTTCCTTCGTGTAATATATTTATTTCGTTTGTTTTTAACTAATCATTACCCTGACACAACTGTCATAACAATGTGCTGTCAATGTCTAAATCTTAAAACCAAGGGTCAACACTGGTCTTAAAAGTTACTTAGAGACGTCCAAGTTTACTTTGAGTGATATATGTTGAAACTAAAAGACTTTTATATTTGCGATAAATTCGTGGTAACCCGATTGAATTGAAGCAATATGACATGTCTGCGAGTTTTGATCGTGATCAATGATCATAATGCGTTTCTTCTGAAATGCGGAGCTTCCACTTGTCTAGCTCTCGAAGTGAACATATATTTGGTCTTTGCTTCGTTATTCCTTACTTTAATCTTAAGCTTATTTTGCCACCGCGTATTTGTGTTTACTTCACAGGTTTGACAACCGGCTATTTCTGAAAGAAAGTATTGTTAAAGTAGTCTTAAAGTTGGTTCGGGTAACTTCATTGCTTAATGCTAAAGATAAACGCGGAATTACGAAAACGTTGATTGCATGTGGTTACTAGAAAGAGATGTCGATCAATATTGACTTCACGTTTCATTCGAATTTCGTTGAGTGCAACAAAATATCTTTTGGACAAGAGAATGTGATTGATTTGACGCCTGTCCCGTCGTTTAATTTCCATGTGCCTTTATGAATGTGCTTATGTAAGAAGAATTTACTTTTCCACGGATTTGTACATTAGTGCTAGCTTAGTGGTTCGTGTCAAGTTTTGTCCAGCATCTACACGACTATACATTCTGGTTGCGGTTTTTTCTCAAGAAAATTTCAAGCTCATCATAGAAACTATCCTTAAATTGATCCTAATTGAGGGCATAACGTTATATTAAAATAAATGTTCATGAAACCTCAGTGTCAAATCGTATCATTGACCGGAGTGAAATGAGTCACGCATGGACGATATCAGTTAATCGTTAGATACTGTAATTGATTATGTTATTGCGAATTAGGTCTGCTACCTTCAATGCCCATGATGACTTTCCTATACTTAGATGGTTGTAGGAATAGTAACTAGATGCTCTTCGGACGAATTTAGGATAAGTTAGTTTTATGTTTTGAATTTGAATTTGTTCTTCTTTTATCGTGCCCAAAGTTGTTGTTGTGATTGTAAATATATCCAAGGCTTTTTTTGAGGTTGTTTCAGGTTGTGGTAATAAGCTAACGCCAATCAACTGTAAAGGAGGACCGTAGCTCACCTGCGTTGGATGTAGATGCGCCACAAGAAGCAAGTCTTGGTTTACCTCTCTGCATTTACATCAACCTGACCACCATGGTTTCACACCACATCTTATCGTTATTAAGTTTGAAAAATAAAGTGAACCGGTAACCGTAATAAACCAGCAACTCACGGTTAACATTAACTTCACGATAAGGAAACACGTCTTTATCGCTCAAGCTCAATAGTCCACATGCCCTTGAACATCTGAAGGCATAAACTGTATTTCCAGTTACATATATAATTTATATATTAGATATTCAAATAGAATAATTTAACCTAATCATACCAAATATATTATTAATTTTGTATTCTCAATTACTCAATATACTACGTGTACGTAGTCACAAATTTAGGTCAACGGTGGTGTTGTATATACAGTCAACTGTGCACAAAACGACAATAACACAATTTCATCGTAATATAGTGTAAACAACATATTATACAGAATACACAGCAGAATGAATGGTTTTAGTCTCTATCGTTATGTCTTCATTAGATATGTATAGTAGAACCTATACACACTGGATAGTATCACATTCGTATAATGATGTTGTTTTGTTAAAAACTCTGATCATGAACGTAATGATGATGATGATGAGATGATTCACATGCTTTATATACCATGTATAGTTTTGCTCGCTAATAATAATTTAAATAATTTCTTCATGCTGCTTGCGTATAGACAAGCGTATTGCGCTCGAATATAGCTACTATATATCAGCGAGTGGAAACGAGAAACCCAAAACAAACACCGCAGACAAGACTTTTTATATATGTACACATTTTTTTTGTAATTCGTCAAAATTTATGTAAACATGTATCTAAAAGCTCAAGAAGAAAAATCAACTTTGTTTTGGATACATACATGGATATGTATAAATATATATACATCCTCGTATATATGTTATATGTTATGTGACTCTGCGATGTTTTTCGTGTGTTATTTTATTTTTATGTTATATTGTTTTGGACATGACAAGACTATTAATTAGATTTTTCCAAATATTTTTAGATCTGTACATTGTTGGTATTTTACTCAGCTCTATACGAGTATAAATTGTGTGTTTTGTACAAATATTTGAGATGATATAAATAAATACACGAGGCAATAACACACAGTAACGAACAAAGTCATGGATTTCCTGATTTTTCGAATCTTTGTTTACCTTGATTCTGAATTTGATTTGGAAATCAATTAAATTTTTGGTTAAATATCACTTCTAGCTTATTGGTGTTGTTATTTTTGTAATAGTATCATACTTCAGAGCGATGGACTTATTCAAATCATGAAATTTTGTATATGGTATATGAATATATACGGAGTTATGACTGCTATACCTATGAGAAGCATATGAAGGTTTGCTTTGTGAACTCATATATTAAAAGCTTTTGTCTTTACAGTTTGCATTTGTTGATGTGTTCTGGTTAAGTTTCCGCTCCTACAGAACAAATTTTGTAAGAAAGCTCCTTAAAAGCTCTAACTCTGCTTTTTGAAAAAACACCTGTAAAATATTATTAAATTATAATCCAAGCCATATCAAATCATTTATGTATAGAATCGAATTTCCAATTAATATTTTTTTATTCATTTCAGCTTTTATATATAAACACACACACACATGTATAAAATAAAAGACGATAAATCGTTCAGAAGAAATCCTATCTAAGCATATATTATTTTTGCACCATATAAAGCAGCACAAAAGAAAAGTTAATTTAAATTTTAAGGTAATAAAATACCTTTTGGAAAGTTTAAATCGTTATATTTTGATAATAGATTTTTATCAAAAGGCACCAAGAAACGCGAAATTATTCTTCGAAAGCTTAATAACTCAAGATTATAATAAACACACGCTAACATCGAATTCTGTTAATCAAACATCAATACATTAATAATGTTACTCTCTTCAACCATATATAAAAAAAAAAATATATATATATATATATATATATATATATATATATATATATATATATATATATATATATATACATATATATATATATATATATATATATATATATATATATATATATATATATATATATATATATATATATATCTTTATATATATATATATATATATATATATATATATATATATACATATATATATATATATATATATATATATATATATATCTATATATATGTATATATATATATATATATATATATATATATATATATATATATATATATATATATATATATATATATATATTGCCGTTTCTACCTTAATAGTTACGAGAGTTTCTCATCACGCTGCGGTCTCTAGATGGGAATCGACCATCCGTTGGGCAAAAATTAACATGCAACCGGATGGCATAAAAACGCTTTTATGTATAAAAACATTCATTGGGCTGACCACCTTCTTTGGGCATCAATCGTTAAGAATCTGGTTTCTAAGGTTTCAGATGAAACGCGGTAGGGGCCGTTTACGGCCTCTAAGCCATAGATTATTAATATATATATATACAGTAAAACCTGATTAAACTGACCACCAACGAGATTGAATTGGTTATTTTTACCAAGTGGTCACTATAAAAAAATTGTTAGTGGCCTTACGTGTGTGATTTTTCTTTAGCAAAAGGATTTGTAATTTTATCTTACAGTTCAGAAACTTCTTCTTCAGTTAATGTAGATTCGTCTTCTTGTAAAACTGCTGAAATTTCAACACCGCAGTTACTATCATCACTTTGAATTAAATATTTCAGAGGGATTTACCAGATCGCTGTGTCTTTATCACACTCAATGAAATCAATCATATCGAATGGTTCTAAAGAAGGTAACATAATTTCTTCTTCAATTCCTTCCAGATCATTTCTTGAATTTTGTTCGTTGTTGTTATAGTAAATCTAGCTTTAACAAAACACTTTGGTTTGTGCTGTTTCATTGTTCCACGCTTCTGATATCAATAGGACGGCATCAAGAACATTAATTTTTGATGCCACATGCGAAACCGATTGAAGCGTATTTATATCCGATTTTGAGATTATATTCGTCAAAAGTAATTTTCTGTAAAATGCTTTAAAATTTTTTATAATTCCTTGGTCCAGTGGTTGTAAATTTGATCTTGAGTTTGGTGGTAAAAATTTTAAGGATACGTTGGTCTAATTTTCGATATTTGGAGGAGCAGGACAGTTATCGATTGTCATTAGTATGTGGCGTCACTCTTTTTTAATTTTTTTGTTCACAATTTGTAACCACTCAGAAAATAATTCTTAGGTCATCCACGCGATTTTATTTGCCCTCCATATAATAGGTAGTTTATTGCAGATTACTTTTACTATTACTTGAGTCGCCTTTCATTACGTTTGCCCGGTCAGGCATTTCTCTATAAAACAAACCACATACATCGGCATTAAAAATATTATCCAATGTCCGGTTGAAAATTCTGAAAACCGATTACGAAAATTAACAACAGTCTCTTCATCAATTTCGTTAGAGTCTCCTGATAATATTTTCTGAGAAATTTAGTTCCGTTTCGTAAAACTATCAAGCCAGAAATTCGGGCATTCAAACCCCGCATCTTTTTAAACCGGTTTAAAGTCAGAACGTTATTTTCGTCGAATTCTGTTTCTCGTCTTTTGCGAGAAAGCTTCATTGATCGTATTGTTCGATACGGTTAAGAATATGGTTTTTCTTTTTTTTTATATTATTGACAGTGGTTTTACTCACTCCGAACTTATACACAGTTTGACACTCGCTATGCATTTCTCAAAACTTAACTTTTTCTTGAAGATCAAGTTCTTTTTTTTACTCGTTGGTGCCATCTACAAATCGTAATAAAATTAAATAATAAGATACTGCACCGTAAAAAAATTATACATATTAATTGATGGCATAAGTTGGTGGTAGTTAATGTCATTTCTTTTTAATTTAACCTTAAACTAGTGCACGTTGCGATACTACTGTTCTGTATGCTGTATAAGACAGCAGAAAATTTTCAGCAGAATAACCTATTTTTATCCTCGCCACCAGGGGCACTACTATCGCTAAAGAGAATTTATTTTGCTGTCATTATAGCCAACAGAATTTTTCTGTAAATTTTTTAATTTTCTTCATTATTTTAACTACAAAATCATTCCAGATTTCAAATAAAATATGTATATTATTTCCATAAGATTATAATATACTGTATAAAACATATTAATTTCATCTAGAGCTTAGCAACTTACCGTAAGTTATGAATGACGGCCCTATAATAAATATTTTAGTTTGTCTTTTAAGAAGCTTAATTATCTTATCTTCATACATACAACTATGAAGTTTGAGGATAATCGACCGAGTTTGAGCGCCTCCAGAATTTTTCAAAATTTTGGCCCATACTTAAAAATCAGTTTGTTCACAACGAGCTATGGATGGTCCCTCTGTAACCAACACGCCATTATGATTTTCCAATAGCTTAGGTAACAATACATCTGAATATGAAGTTTGAGGATAATCGACCGAGTTAATGCGCCTCCAGAAATTTTTAAAGTTTTGGCCCATACATAAGTATCAGTTTTTTCACTGTTAGCTATGGATGTACCCTTCTGTAACCTCTAATCTTGATTTCTATTATCTGTTCTATCTGTTGGCTACAAACTGCAAACTGTCTTTTTGATTGTTGGATTTTATATTTTTGGTATAGTTTTTGACACTTTTGTTACAAATAGTATCGTCATCGTTGATGCAGAAAATAGTTGGGTGTACAAATTGTTTTTATTTTTTTTTCAGGGAATCAAGCAATTTTGTGAGGTGAAAATTTGAATGCACACACTAATTGTCTTCTTGCAAAATATATATTTTTCCATTTACGGACGAGTATAAAATCTTCTCGTATAAGTAGATATGGCCAATATTATGTAATGTATATGGGTTATGCATAAAAGTAGTATTACTATTTAAGGAATAAAAAAGAAAGGATTGTATATTTGGGAAACTTAGACCAAATTTATATTTCTGTAATACATAGTACAGTTTATGTATGACCATGCAGTACTGGATTATAGGTATTTATCAGATGAAATAAGTCTGACACTAAAACCGAAAAATTTTCATATAACACATTACTCTTAGTTATAATATATAAGATCTTATTTTTGGTTTAGAAATACAGTAGCGCCCTCAAAAATAACTTGTTTGTTTGAAAACATATGTAATATACTGCGCTTTCAAAATATACACTTATCTCATTTTAAGTTCCAAAATGCTTATTGAAATTGTATTTGAACGACTTTATGAAGGACTGTCAAAATGGTCATATAAAAATTACTCTGGTGTCAATACCTTAACAAATCACTTGAGTAACGCAGTCTGATGACTGAAATTTATAGATATGAATAGGAAATGTTACCTTTCTAAGTGCTGATAATATCAAGGCACCATACTATTCATTTACAGATCTTTAAATGTATACGAGTACTTTAGAGGACAGAATTTTTTAAAGACATTGTTATATAGTATATTTTTTAGTTTTGCAAGATGTTTGCCCTAACCACTATACATGGTACAAAAAAACCGAAGAAGAGCTTACAACTGAGTTGGGAAATTCGTTCCTCTACGGATTCATTCATTGGCCATTTACTAATTATATATTGAATCTAAAAGAATCTAAAAGCAAAGCTGAAATATTAATCAAATTCGCAAGTACTTAAAACTCTTCAATGCCTGTTTAAGAAGAGACCTGTGATATTTCGATTAAATAAGACTGAGGTTTGGAAAATTTGTTGCCATACACATCTGGGTTTTTTCAAGTGCAACAAATAAAAAGTGGCCTTTAAAGAATCAGATTAGTATAAAGCTTAGTGTTAAGAAGAAAATTAAGCATTTTGCCTATAGATCGTATTGTGATCAATATTTTTATTAATCACCAAACTATTCATCACTGATTCCAGCTTTTTCAATTTACTGATACTGTCGGTCAATTTCTCTCAGATTCTAAATTAAATTACTTTTATTCTAGATTAATGCTACTAGAACCTTTCGCTAGTCTGTCACTTTCATAAAATAAAGTATATCCTCTTATATCCTATATTCACCTAGTCACCTTTATTTCACTATTAATAAACTCAAGTTAATTTTCGCTACCTCACTCATGCTTTAAGATTTATGCTACATGTTCCGACCTTCGTTCTTACTATATAAAATATGGCCAAACATTTATATATGTCAAAATTTTGGACGTTACACATGTTATGTTGAATTGTTAGATAAAAGTTCTTATACACCTTGCGTACTGTAGTTAAATTTTGTCTCATACCACGCAGCGGTTTTTTTAGTCTTCCCTGCTGGTGTGTTATACAAACTTCTCTTTAACCTTTAGGAAAGCACTCCAACCATCAGTTCATACTATCGTTTTTTTAAATTTCTTTATTTAATATTTGTTATCTAAGCATTTCAAAAAGGTACATAGTCTAGCATAGTCTCATAGTTTGAATAAAAAATAACGTGCTCATCATTTCTGTCTCGTCTCAAATATTTGGAAAGAGTCACAACTTGTATAAAACACAAGCCACAACTTGTATAGATTTGTCTAAACTACTATTCAACTGCCCACTTGTCACAAAAACTTAACTCCTTCCAAAGAAAACCTCCAAATCAAAACCTCTTGTTCCCTGGGTCTAACTCCGCCTTTTGAATCGCCTATCAGTAGATTCTTATTCTTTCACAACATTTTACTTTAGGGTGACTCTATATATACCGAAACGTTCGCCGATTTTCGTATATGACATCACGGTTCACCTAAACTTATTTGCCTGATCCAAGCTGACTTCTCTTCATAACACTGAAAGTTTCTAAGGTAACCAATTTGATTATGCCCAGAAAATAGAACCCATATATCATCTTGGCTAGTTCGGACGAAGATCTCTTTCGAACTAACTACATAGTGAAAAAAATCTTAAAACACCGACAACCGTTTACAAGTCGTTTCGAGCAGCGGTCAAATCTTTTTCCTCAGTATTCAAACAATCCAAAATTTGTAACAACGTATAGGTTTTTGGAATATGAATAGGTTTTTCTAGCGATTTTGTCTGGAATGGTTACGTTGCTTAAACCCCGAATTTAATTCGATATTCCTACTTTTTAAGTTCAGCAGAGTGAACTTTGTGTTCATACACATTCTTTGAGCTTCTATACTTCTATATTACTCTTTCACAGCAATCACATATTTAGGTGGTAAACGTTTGGAGCTTTACTGCCACGAGTTGGATCACGCCTTTTTAATCGACGTGTAACGTCATATTAAATTGGAAGTTCACTATGATAATTGTAAGTAATGAATTGCGAAAATCTAGATTGACTTTACTTATGACTTGGTCTCGCCTATCTTTTCTTATCTTTACTGTGCAGCGAAGATGACAAGTATATCGTTATACCCGACCTTTGTTTCAAATACTATTTTATTGGCCACCACTGTATACGAGAGTACATACATCTATCTAGGGCAAGGAAAAAACCAACTTATCTTATAATCGTATTGCTATACATATAACCATACAATGGCTTAAAAACAGTATCTCTATATAATATGTGATATATGTGGATGAAGCAAAAAAAAAAAATTAGTTCATGCTTTGCGCAGAAGGTGATAAATATTACACGTTTCTGAGGTTTAGTGTTACGATTGAATACGTGAGTGAAATAGAAAATTGTAAAATGTCTGATTAAAATTTAACCGTGTCAAACGTGTCTAATGAATTTAAAGCTAATTATATAGCTTAAGATATTGTTATTCGTTACAGAATTAAAATTAATTTGATAAGCACTATATGCTATACGCTATCCAATAACGTACGAGTGTATATATATCGACTAAAGTTAGAGGTTTATTAACCATATATATATATACAACACCACCGTTCAAAAATTGCACATAAATTATCTCTTATATATCGTACTTAATTCAATTAAAGAAAATTGCACGTCGTATGTATATATATATATATATATATATATGTATGTGTTCAGATGTGGTGTTATATTAAGTGAACCAATCGAAAATTATTACCAACCGAATGAAATATAATTTTAGTTTGTTCACATCTGCTCGTCGATATTCTATCGTATATAAGTTCATATGGTATTACTATTTTCTTGTATTATACCCTTGTATCATCTTACACTATTTTTAGTATGTTTTACATCTTCCAATTCCACATCCAACAAACTAACCACTGTACACACACACACACATATATATATAGATTGGATATATCTCCAATGGAAATAGATAGTTATTTGTTCAAGTAAAAACCTTAAAATCTTTTAATCCGTTGATAAGATATATAACTTCTTAATCATATACACTCAAGTATAAAGTCCACTTAACACACACATACATATATATACACACTCTCGTCTCTTAACATTGAGCACAAATAAATAAAAATATAATAAAAGAAAAATAAAATAATACAAATGGAAATATATAAAAAAATTAATAAGAAAACCATAAGAAGAAGCTAGTCATCTAGAAAACTAGAACTGACGATTGTTATGTATGTATGAGTATGTAATGTGTTCATTTTGACCAAATACATATACATGAATCGAACCAACATTACGAGCAAAACGTAAGCGTAAGACGAGTTTGAGAGACATCGATAAAATAAAACTTTACCAATGGTGAGCTTTTTTTATGTTGGCTGGGATGAAAATATTGAAAATTGAATTCGTTATATACACAAAAACAAAACATGAGCTTTTTACTGTAATGAACGAAAAAAACACATAAAGCTTTTTAGTCTTAAAGTAGTTTTTTTTCTATATATGTGTATGTGCATCATATATTGTATTAAGAAACATAAAAGCTTTTAGAAACATATGTTTCGAACAAAATAAATTACGATTTTTTTTTGTGCTTTCGTTCGCGTTCTTTTTTTATGTTTCGCTCTTTTCGTAGCTCATATATGTATGTATGTAGGTAGGTAATGAAATTTAGCTTAAATAGCAAGTTTAAGTTGCTAATAGAATTTAACAGTCATAAAATAGAAATTGTGTTAGTTGTTAAAAATCTTATTATTACATTTATTTTATTACAAAAGACTCGTACATTTTAAAATCATGAGACTAGGAATTCGTATACGGTGTGAGGTTTGGATGCAAACTTTTATTAATCATTGGTTTAAGGTCTATAAAAATAACGGGCACGTTCGCAGATGTCAATTCGTTTAACCCAATTTTCGATGAATCGGCCATATATTTCGACAGAAACAGACGTTTTCTACGGAACCAAGCTCTATAAAAAATTCAAGATGTGTTAAGCGACAAGATCTAGGCGACATTTCACCAGGAGCATTTTTGAATATAACACATGCTTTAAATTAAGGTTTCAACAAGTCGACTTTTGAACGTGCTGTGTGGCATGTCGGAGCTTATGGTTGCACTTGACCAAAAAAATATCGCAGCAGCATGTTTTTGTAGCAATTTGCATGGCCTGTACCTGTTACAGTTTTTTAAGCACATGAGAGTTTTTACCTAGCCTGTAAGTGTAACGCATATTCTGTTTGTTGACGAGGACGTTTAGCCAAAAATGCGTTGCATCACTGAATATATTTTTGAGATGAAAATGGTTTTGGTTCCTAGGCCTAATCCGAGAATGTACGTCGCATCATATGATCGAGTACGTTTTGTTTTTGTGTTAACTGGATCTTATAAGGGTGCAAGCCAAGATCTTTTCGCTAAATTCGAAAAGATTAAATAGGTTACTTTCTTGTACAACCAACTATTGGCGACAGAGAGCTTACACGATAAGGATCACAATTATCTGTGAAATATGTTGTACTAACACAGGAATTTTCGCTCTATGGCAGAGAAAGTAGCGTGCTTACTCTGTCTTTCAAGGGTCTCGGGTTCGATTCCCAGGGTGGTGACGGAACATCAATCACGATTAGGTGTTTTTAATCTGTATGTGTATGTGGGTTTGAACCGTCTGCCCAATAGTGGCATTGAGTTCTGGAATAATTTCCGCCTTCTTTAATTTTTTACCACAGGAATAGGACCATCTCTCAGATGGTCCTCAACATTCGTTTGTCTCGAAATTAAAAGGGAAAATATATAACTTGCTGATCCGGAATGAATGGCAGAGTAATTTTTTAGAGACCTGCTATCTTGCTATGTAGATTTGGTTCATCATTCATTCCGATGCAGCAGATTTATTTTAGTTAATATTATATTTTCGTACATTTTTGCAGAAAATTTCCATTTAACCAATTTGCTTTTCAGACCGAAGCAATCCCAACTCTATTGCAATACTTTGTTAACATTCTATCTTACAGGCTGAATGCATAATGGCTCATAATTTGCATGCCAACTGGAAGATATATATTTGTTCATTCTTTGAAAAAATGCGTAGGATTTTTTGAAAATTTATCTTATCGGAAGGCTCAAGATTTTCGATTTTCAAAGTTATAAATTTTGCAACACTAAGCCTCTAGAGTTTTACATCAAAAATATTAAGATAATTTTATTGTCATCTACCGTTAGAAAAGGTTTGTGTTTAGGTTCGGGTTTTTGGTCTATAATATACCCGAAAAAGTCGTTTCCTACTTAAATTACTCTTACAACTAAAGAATTTTGGTTAAGTACAATAGTGGCAAAAGCTAGATATGATGAATACTCTCACATCCCAGATATGATGTATTCTTATGCAGATTATGTAAATCATCATATTGACTATATTTCGCGTGATTTAATTGTCGGTGACATTAAGTGTGGAAAATTTTACAAATCCGACATTACGTCTTGCCAAACTAGCCCATTCCAACAGGTCTGACCATACACGAAATTCAGTTCTAATAAACACGTCGATCAAGCTAAACTATGGTTGCTATAGAGAAAAATCTTATGGAGGAATATCTCAACTATGCCTCAAATATTTATAGATATACATTAGTAAATCTGAGCCAAGAAGCTATAAATTTTTGAAAGTAAATACAATTTTTTATTAATTTTAATGAAGGTTTAGGGTTTTGGTTTTGAAAAGTAAAAAGTTACTGTATCTATATTGCAGGTTAACTACATGTTTGTTTTTCCGAAATTATCCCTTCTTTTTAACACTTTCCTCTAGAGCGGGAAGTATTGCTTTTGAGTCCAAAAAACAGGGTAGCTTTCATCATTTGGCTCGAAAATCAGTAACGATGAACGTTATGAAATTATGACGTTAATGAAACTAATGGTTGTTTGAAAAACGTTAATAAACTTCAACATCTTGAATGATTAAAATTGCTCTGGAGACAATGACTTTTATGACTGGAGGTAATGTACGTCCGTACAATGATCCAACTATCGGAGAAGTTGCAGTTGTGATTGTTGACGAAAATGTGAAATAGCGTGATATTTTGTAGTTTATGCCACAAAACTTCGACAATCATACTTATCATATTTTCGTCTATTGAAAAGGAACGTTTAAATTTCATCGAATTCAATCAATCAAAACTACGTTATAAGGAGTATTGCTAGAACAAACTTCCAATGATTGCCATGACATCACCGTACGTGTGTTCAAACAAAAGCACAGGACACTTATGGTTTTTTAATTGGAAGCTTTTAAAGCTTAACTATCCACTAGTTTTACTATTCTTCTTATATTACTTCAGCAATTTTCTGCAAAGATGACAGTATCCAGTACAGTAAAGCAACCTACTAAAGCAGAAAAAAATTGCATTAAGAAAAAAAATTACAACAATAAACAAAATTTTATTTAATTGTCCAACTTCGAAATTACTTTTACGAATGACTAAGGCAAATAATTTAATTTTTTGTTATTGGGCTCCATCTTCATTGATGAAGAAAACCCGTCACGTATTTATTTTCACCGG
>OZ010737.1:23259868-23707368 GCA_963932295.1 Tipula lateralis
ACTATGCAGATTAGCGAAAATAATATAATATTATTTAAAAGCAAAATTCTTACGAATTTTTAATAATGTCATAGAAAATTACAATAGATAAAGAGTTACTGTGGTAAGAAAATTCCCAATATAAAATAAATATATTTTATGCAATTTGTTTGTGAAACTTTTGTAATTATATCGGTCTTCCTTTTTCTAACATCAATGAATTGTATAAGTATGATGATAATTTTCGTGTGTACAAAAACAGTATAAAACTAAAACAAAAAAAAATCGCGTTCTATAACTCAAAAAATATATTTTTTCAAATGTCATTCATAAAACAATAAATATATTTCTCCTTACTTCCCTCTAAACGCTTGCTAAGATCTATATTGTCAAATTTTTATTTAATAAACGCAACAATCCAACAAAATTGTAGGCGATATATCGTCGGCGAAAACTAGACCGTGTTTAAAAAAAAACATGCATATTTGTGTATCGGAAAACAATGTACCAACGATACGAATTATTTTTTTAGGGAAGAAATACGATTTTTGTTTTGTGTTGCAGCTGATTACAGAAATAATATTTCTTTATTTAGAACGATACATACACATGTCGGCCCATGAACACTGAGAGCATGCAGCGGCTGATTACTGAAATTGGTGTTAACATAATTTACATTTACATTATCACAATCTGAAAGTTCAACGAGAGTGGTACTATCATATAACTTATTCACATCTACTAATCGTATTTAAAGTTATGAAATTTAGTGGTTTTGATGAATCGAGAGGTGTCGAGCAAGTTTTAAGTTCGATCGAATGCGCAGGAGCAGTTCTTTTGAAAATTTTTATAATTGACTGAATTTTGTACTCAAAACAGTAGCACAATTTTAGTTCTTAAAAATGACACTCATAATAAAAATTGGCGCTTAATGTCTTTCAGAAGATGGATAATTCAAATTATATTTTAAATGAGATGGTGGATAATTTGTATATGATGTCACTTAGTCGACCTGATAATAAGATTGTTAAAATGAAACTTCCTAAATTTTTGAAATTTTTGCCAACCATTTTTGAATTTAAAACACATTTATATGGTTAAAATTATTATTTTTTTTATTATCTTTTCATTTGTTATTATTATATATGTTCATCTGTAAGTTGACATTTGGTTGTATTACTCCAAGAAATAAAGATTTAAAAGTAAATTTTTACCAATTATGGAATTACAATAGTGGTTGTTGAATGAAATTGATTATTTAACTTTTGTACTATATCATACATATAACATATTATGTTCTTAGAAGGCTTAAAATAATATTTAAAATTCGTTAGAACTTGGCTTTTAAATTGTTTATTTTCATTATCTATAGTTATGAAAAACTAACACATTATTCGGTATGGTACGCAATTTTTTATCAATTGTCGACATTGTCTACGAATTGTCGACATTATCGACATTGTCGACACAGCTTTTTTAATTGTCGACATACATTGTCGACACGTGTAGACAATGAATTGTCTACCTCATGTAGACAATACGGCACAACACTGGCTATAACGTGTATAAAGTAGAAAATACTTATTTTCTTTCTCAATTTTGTAAATCCCTTTGGTAGATCCACTTGTAACGAGCTTAGTTTTATTTAAAAAACATCCATAAAACAAATGTACGAATTACCTGTTCCTCGTGTTTTTAATGCATTTATTAATAAATTAATAAAATTTTAGCTTTATTTCAACAGGCGTTCCTTAATAGTGTTTTTTAATTGTTAGAAATATTTTTGATTAAATTAAATCAAAAGTTAATAATAAAATTTAGTAGTATTCATTTCTAATAACGTTCCCAAACATTTTGTAGATGGGACGAAAACGTAAAGCTGTATCTGCCGAAACAAAATTAAAAATTTTAAAGACTGTAGACGAAAAGGAACTATGCTACCAAGCGATAGCTGATAAATTTAACTGCGCAAAAAGTTCAATAGCAGAAATAGTGAAAATGCGAGCAGTTTTTGAAAATTTGGATTCAAATTTAATACGAGTTGGGAACTTTCTAAACTTCAAGCTAACTGTCGGTTGGTTCGATCGTTTTAAAAAAAGAAACGGTTTGGTGTTTAAAAATGTAGTTGGCGAGAAAGAGTCTGTTTTGATTACCACGTATTCTTGAGGGTTTTAACAAAAATGATGTGTTTAACCTTGATGAAACGGGACTATTTTATAAACTTCTACCAAAAAACCCTCGAATTTCGAAATGAGAACTGTGCTGGCGGTAAACTAAGCAAGAAACGTGTAACGTACAAAGTTACCTTTGCTTGTTATTGGAAAACCGTGCAAAACCGCGTTGTTTTAAGAACATTAAAATTGTACCAGTCATCTATAAGAGTAATAGAAAAGCATGGATGACTCATGTCGAATGGGAAGAGTAAATTCGTAAATTAAATAAAAAAATTTTAGTAGATGAAGACAGAAAAGTAATATTTATAGCTGATAATTGTCCGTCCCATTTTATTGTTAATAATTTGCGTGCCATTAACTTAGTTTTCCTTCCTCCAAATACTACAGCTTTTTCTCAGCCTATGGATCAAGAAATAATTAAAATATTCAAGGACATTACCATGAATTCGTGGATATAAAACATGTATCTACATTGGAAAATGAAGATCAATTTTCTCTTGCAAGTTTTAAAATTGACCTTTTAGATGCACTTCATTTTATGAAACGAGCATGGAATCGAGTTAAATCTGAAAGCAAAAATAATTGCTTTCGTAAAGCAGGTTTTTTTGCAGAAAATACTTGTCATCAAAATATAGATATTGAAGATGGAAATCTAAAATTACTATGGTCAAATCCCAGACTGCAACCAATTGTTGGAGATACTGACCTACTCGATTATATTGTTGTTGATGCAAATGCGGTAACCTCTGATGAGATAAGTAATGACGATATTGCAAACCAAATTTCAAACGAAATATACTCGAAAGATGGGTTACTAGAAGATGAAGATTACCAACCCCCGAATCGAAAAGACATTGAGAAATCAATTAGCATATTAAGACTGGCATTAAGCTGTGCTGAGAATACAAAAACTTAATTAAATAATTTACATTCAATAGAAAATTCATTAGAATGTTTATTGCAAACAAATTTGAAGCGAACTGATTTCTTTTCGAAGACATAAAAATTAGTACATAGCATACATTTATAACTTTTTATTTTATTTTAGTTTTAGTTTTAAAGCTTAATGTGAACCAACAATTTGAATTTATATTTAAATATAAAGATTTATCTGAAAGAATTTATTTTCTAATTTCCAAGTTTGTTTGTTTGTTGGTTTTTTTATCTCTACAATCTGTTTTGGGGCTCAAAGCACTCCCAACTCTTTCGCGGTTCGCTTACTTACGTCTTACCTGACGCCATCGAGGACCTACGGATATAGGTCCAATTTACGCAGAACCATCTGTACATTGCATAGCTCCATGCCAGCCTATAGTATTGACATGAAAGATGGGTCAATGGAAGATGGCCCATGAATTCTGCACTTCAACAGAGGGTCATAGATGTGTTCATTCACACCACCGATCGTAATTAGATGATTAGCGCCATTTGGTTGGTAATTTTCAAGTTCTGGAACATTTTTTCGCATAAAACGAACGACGGTCGTTATGTCCGAATATTTTGTTATAATGAACACTCGGATATTATGAACAAAAATTTTTGGCCATTGGCCATTCGCTTTAAACGGATTCTACTGAAGCATGAAGTATAGTTGATTATACCCTAGAACCTGGAATATATTCCGGTTACCTCTCTAAAGATTATAACTATTGCATTGGATTGTGTCTAATCTAATTTTTAAATGTGTGTCTTGTATATTTCATTAAAATCGAAACACTTATCATTTTATAACATTATGTACTCATGATGTTGTAATTTTACACGTACCAAAGTCTAGCATATCTATAAATTTACTTCATGTACCTTACATCATCAACATGACACAATTAAAACAAGGGTATGTTCATTGTATATGTACATATATGTATGATATAGCAAATGCTCTTAATCTTAGATTTTGTTTTTAATTTCATTCAATTTACTTCTTACATATATATAAACAATCAAGAATTTATACAATCTCAAGTACGTACACATTATTATTATTATTATTTTATATAATTTTAGAACTTTTGTACAACAATATATTTTTATTAACCACATTATATATATATTTTTCTTGACAAATAAAATATAAATGTTAAGACTAAGAGGTAGAGAGCAATGAAGAAATGAACAAACAGTACAAGAACAGGAGAAAAACGATAACAATAAAATAAAACGTCTGAATTGAATTTTAAATTAATTTGGAAAATTGTGAAAATTTATTATTATTATTACTTACAACCATAATTTTTGATGTTGTTGTTCGCTTCTTTATTTTATAATTTTCACACTCGCACAGCTTCTTAATATTTTTGCTATGTAATTTTATTTTATTATTTTCGGATTATTTACATAAATTACATAAAAATTACACGGAATATAATATTAAAAATAATATTCTTGTTTTTTTGGATATTAATTGTTTTCGCTTTTTTGTACCATATACGAGTTTTATATTCTATTGTATATGCTCGTATAATTCAAAAAGCACAAAAGTTGGAAATCTCAAAATCCTTGTTAGCGATGTATCCAAAATTATTTTTATTCCAACAACTGTCTAGTGGTATACTGACACAGGTAGTGTGTTATATTTAACGACATTTTGTCGTATAAAAGTCTGTTCGAATGTGAGTTGAAGAGCATAAGACTATAGATACATTATCAAAGCTATATAAGCTAAATCAGTAGCTAAGCTTATTAATTGCTTAAACGTACAATTAGTAACACAAGTTATATATCACCAAAAAAATAATGAGTACTTGCCAACTGGACAGCAGAACCAATCAACGCTCTCTATGAAACTCGATGGCTTATAAATGCAGACCATGTGTCTCGAGGCTATATACAGTGGAGATGATCTTGAAAATCTTGGTGTACACACACTCAGAGAAAAACTTGGGTCATAAATACCAAAAACCCGGGCATACTTTACCAAAAAATTAGTATTTTTCAACCAACCAAATGGCTTAGTCAAATAAATAACTAAACTATTGGTTAAAATATTTTTTTATTTTAATAACCAAATTTTGGTTATTAAAATAAAATGCTTACTTATTTTAACCAAACTTACATGGTTACTTTTCAAATATAAAAACAAACAAATTAATGTAATAACAAAATAAAAAAGTTGAATTAACCAAAAGTAAAGTAAATTTTACCAACGTCTTAGTTACGTATAACAAAATTTTTTATTGGATTTAATCATGTATTTAGTCAATATTTGAGATAATTTTGGTTATTTAGAACAACTACTTGTTTAAATGTGACAAAGATTTAGTGTACCTCACTAATAGGCTAAGGCAAATTCAACTTAAACTTGGTAAAATGTTATACAAGTGTAGACATACACATACACACTCACACATATATATATATATATATATATATATATATATATATATATATATATATATATATATATATATATATATATATATATATATATATATATATATATAAATATATATATATATATATATATATATATATATATATAAATATATAAATATATATAAAGATATAGATATATAAAATTAAATACAACACATAATCATAGAATATTTAATTTTTTATTTAAATAATAAAATATTGCATTTTTATCACAATTTATTTTAAACATTTTTTTAGTACATCTTGGCACATCACTAGAACTGCTAAAGTTAAAGTTCTGTCATCAACGTTTGCACTTCAATATTTCACCAGAGTCTAGTTTCAAAAATTGATTAAATATGAATTAATAATTTCGAAATTATATAATAAATGAAACATTAAAACTTACAATTTTTGATTTATTTTATCTTGGAAATCGTTAGTTGTTGTGGTTGTATATCATCATCATAATTGTTACAGCACGTGTTGCAAGAGTCCTGCGATAAAATATAGCTGTTTCCTATGTAATAAAAAAAATGTGTCAATCTAATTGAAACTTTAAACTATAACGTTACTTACCAATTAAATCTAGATAATTTTTAACAATTAAAACATATTGTCATTTATTATTTATTTTTGAAACATTATTCAATATGCTTCCAAATTTTGAATAATATTCCAAAACCCATTAACATCTTACCTTTGCACGCGAAACAAACAACACAAACTGACTTGTAAAATTTTATTTTTAATAAAATACCGTTTTCTAGTTACCAAGTATTTTGTTTATTTGAATAAAAAGTTTATTTGGTAAAACTTAATATTTGGTTAAAACTAACAATTGTTGCTGAAAAACATACGTTTACTTTAATCAAGATATATTCTACCAAAATTGTATAAGCAAGTTTTAAAAATTTCTTGGCAAATGATTTTTGTTTAGTTAATGTTACTAGAAACTTAGTTTATACCGCTAAATTATTTAGTTAAAACTACTAATTAATGAAAAAATCAAAACTTTGTTATTTTAAATAGTTTTTTAGGTTATTCAACTAATTTTTTTTAGTTAATTTAACTAATAACAGGTACCAATATTTTGGTAACCTATATTTTGATCAATTATTGCTTTAACCAAGTAGCAAAATTTTTGTTTTGTAAATTAAAGTAGAGAATTAGTAAATTTAACCAAAAAACTTTTGTTAAAGTAACCAAATTGTGTTACTAAGAATTTGGTCACAAAATTTTTTCTGAGTGCAGGTAAAAAAATACTGTGTTTGACTTTCAAGCGGAAACATGTTAATTATCGTATTGGTTTTCATTAAAATTCATTGAAAGTGACGATTATCGTCATTGGAAAGCTACGATGGAAATTTTGGAACACGTCAGGGAGGACAGGAATTTCAACGCGATACTGTGATGGTACGATAAGATAAATGTAGAAACGCACGAAAGGATCAAGATCTTGTACAGAGTGTTGATCAAACCCGTTGTCATGTAATCTGTTGGATGTGAGAGTTGGACCTTGATAGATGAATTCGAAAGATTGATTCTTACCCTCAAGAGGAGAGTATGCGTGTGACATATAACCCACAGACGTGACAGGCATGGCAAATACCGATTTATTTTCAATCACGACTAATCTATGAAACAAATGATACAGCGGTCTTTAGAGGGGGAGCCACCTTTCAGTAGGTGAAGATCTGACATCTTGAAAAAGCGATCTGGAATTGTTTACCACATTGTGAAGAGCTGGCTCGAAATCTATGGTTTAAAGACAGTAAACAGCCCTAGCTGCATCTCAACAGATACCTTACAAACCTTTAATAAGTCATGGTGCAAATTGTAGATGGTAAACCCAACGAATTACATTTACAAATTAATTATTTATGTTCCAATTTAACAGTTTATTTTTAGATTTAGTTTTTTCCTACTAACCTCCTATTTGTGTTCTTTTTTACTTTAAACAGTTGCACGAGCTTGCAAGATACCAAAGAGGCATTTCTATTGTGATTGGTTTCTCGACGGTAGAAATTATAACCAATAGTGTCAAAATTATAATTGTCATTAGTACCAAGACGGTTACCGTGTATTTATAATTATTCGATTAATTTTGAGGCGGTACATAAGCATATATAAAGAGGATCTCTCCTAAATTGAGTACAGATCCGCACCGAGACACATATTTATTATTGAGGAATTATTAAGACCACAAATATTCTAGGTTCCAAATCCAAACGAGACTGAACTAATCGGACTACATTATTCGATTTTGTTTGTGACGTCAATTGGAGTGTATAGATTTTCAGGAGCGCAGGCGGAACGTTATATATATTGTTCATAATATAATTAAAATATTATTGCTTCGAAGCTGAATTGGTGCGTCTTGAATAGTGATATTCAACTATTGTAGTGGTTTCCGGAGAACCAGATGAAAGGAATTATGACCCTCCCTTAAAACTGTCATGTTGTATTTCGGTCAAATATTTGAATATAAGTAGAGTATAAATTACACTACCTTGTGCTAACAGTATAGTTTAGTAACGATTTGCCAGGAGTCTTTCCTATTTTTACCTATTGTTTTATGTAAACAGTTTTAGGAATAGACCCGGTGTTATCTGGGAATCGTGCCTATCACTTGATCCTACAGTTCAATCAATCAATGAAGATCTTATACATTTGCTTCAGAAAGCATTGTCGTTAACTTCAAATGTTTGAATTTTCTTAATTATTTGTTACTTTCTAATTAAGCTTGTGTTTATATGGTTAACTTTTGTGCTCAACTTGGTTTTTATTTGTATAATCATTTGACTTTCGCATTTGATATTGGATCAAATAAAATTCTTGAAAACATTATATGATATATGTTGCTGTCATAATTACCATACTCAATCCAGTTTAGTTTGCCCGTGTCCATAATAGTTGGTATATTCCTTCGATTCCACCGAGAGCACTTAAGTTTGGCACTAACATTCTATAAAACAACATTCGATATTACTTAATTACGCACAAAATGCACCAATCTGAGACTATCCTTCAGGTTATATACACATTAAAGGGGACTTAACAACAGTAAAACTACCCACGAAATCGAATTAGAAGGTTATAGATCTGTTATTCAAAAAAAATATGATTCTCGTAAAGTGGTATATTGGCAAGAAGAACCTAGAAGCTTTTATCTTTGTAACGAGTGCGTATTTTTTTATGGCGGTCTCATCTCGGTCGGTATAGTGATGGTTTCGGCTCAAATATTTGCCTTAACGTGGTCACTTTACACTTCAAATAACCTCATAAAAATAAATCCGAAGGCTTCAAATCTGAAGATCTAGGTGGCCAGACAATTTCAAATCTTTTTGCCATCACACTTCCATGGAAGTTTCGTTCCAAAAATAGAATTGTTTGATTTTCAGTGTATCATGGTGCACCGTCTTGGTGTAAACCGGGAACCGTCAATACCAATTTCGGGCAGATATGAACATATACCGATATCGATTTTCCATCGACTATGTTTTTTTCTCTTTACAAAGATGGTCTATTGCTTATGCGAAAAGAAATTCCAATCTATTTTTCGAAATGCACCGCAAAGTATTCCAATGACGCCAAAATGCTTAGTGCAGCGACCATATAACACTTTTTAGTTCTGGTCAAACGTTGATCAATGGCATCTCTCACTATGACATATGTTATAAGGTGGTTATAAATTATAATTGCCTCCACAATGTGGGTCGCCTCTTATAAAGCATAAAGATTTTATTTATAGATGGAAGGTGCTTATTGCCATAATTGAATCAACAATAATATTGTACAATGCATTTCTGATTGAATTGGATAATCTAGATTTGTTCTTCAAAATGGTGGTAATTTCGATTCTTAGAATAACACTAATATTAAGCTTAAACAAAATTCGTATGTTTGTGAAATAAAGAATCTAATATTTTCTAGTAAATAGGTGTAGCTATAGCAATTGTCTCGGCGGTTATGGTAAACGAAATATTTACGTCAGAAAAACTAATTTTTCTCGGAAAAGTCGTTAATTATGATTACATTGTTTCGCAAAATTCCCGATATTGGCAGCCATCGTTACCACTGTGCTCTAATAAGAAATTAATTTGTAAAGATCGATTCGATTAGTTTACAAAGTAATTTTTATACATCTTAATAATTTCTAGAAGTTTTGTTGTACCATAATAATTGGAAACACCATTCCCCTCCCTTTCAACACCGTGCCTTTTTATGAAAATCAGTTGAAATTGTAATTAGTAAACTTTTGGCATGAAAAAGATGACATATTAAGTATTTTGAAGAGTCAGAGAAATATTTAAAGTCTTGGTTTTTAATTTTAAAAGTTAAATTAGACAATTAAATCATGTGTGTGTACGCTTAAAATAAATTATTCCCAATTAGGAAGCTCGTTATACACTGAAAGAAAAGATTTGCGTTCTTTAACAAAAAGCATAGTAAATACTGATAAAAACTTAGTAGTTTTTCAGCCAACTAAGCGCTTTTCAAATAACGTAAAGTTGATTGATTAAATATAACTAATGCTTGGTGATTCAATTTTTTTTATAATTTTTTTTGGATTGCGGTATTCACTTTAGCATAGTAATTTTTACTATGCGATTTGCTAAATTCTGGTATAACAGTAAACCACTTTTACAAATAGCAAGATGAATATTAAAAATCAATTACTAAGTATCGCAGTTCATTTAGTAGATTTTACTAATCAATAATTGACCTCAAAATTGATTTTAATAAAATTGATTAGTAATATCTACACAGCTTTGGTAAATTTTACAATGGTTGTTTATCGCATTTAACAATAATTTACTGAATATTGTTAATATTAGCAAAGCAGAAGTAGAACAATTGAAGTTTAAATTTTACTAAGCAAAGTAATATTCGCCAGATATTATGTAATATTACTCAGCTTTTAATCGTTTCCACAAAGCATATGCATTATTTGAAGAGCGCGGTTTATACAGACATATATATATATATATATATATATATATATATATATATATATATATATATATATATATATATATATATATATATATATATATATATATATATATATATATATATATATATATATATATATATATATATAAATACCACCATTACATATTTTGCACCATTATGTATTACAACTAGGAAAAACTTAAAATAAGACATTCATTCAAATTCCGGTAAAATTAAATTTTATTAAAATAATTAGAACTTAGGTACACCAAATCATCAGTTATTCCAAATAAGGATACTCCAAATTATTGAAATAAATGTATAAAAATATATCTATTTGTTTCTAATAATGTGTAGTTAACAGATTTTAATTTCTGGTACTTTCATTTACTACCCAGACTGGCCAACTTTATTTCAGCATCGTTAAGGATGAAACACGGTAACAGCTATACATTGAACGGACCTGAAAAAAAGAAATATTTTGTTGATAATAAATTCATCCACATGCCTTAATTTTTGGCATATAACATTAATAAAGAATATTTACCTGAATTTGTGGTAGTATTGTTGTCAACACTGTATATAACACTGTATATCTAAAAAAACAGTTTATGCAGCAAGTGGTGCATCTATGAAATTATAAACAGATCTGGACACCTTTTGTTCAGAGCGACCTTCCACCTGTAGATCAATCAATATATTTAAAGAAAATATCTAGTATTTATCAAGAAAAAAATACTTGTTTTACCTGATTCTTCATGGAATTTCATATATCATTCTTTCTGTTGGACGTGGTTTTCCTTTGCTGAAACTAGCATCTCTGGAACTTAAAATTCTTTATAAAAGTACTTTTGTTCGGCCAATCAGTATTCATAAAGCGTATCTATAGAGAAATTTTATTCGAATAATATAAAAATAACGTAAATTAAGGATAAAAATTTAGTTTCATATATGTATGTACATTTCAATAATAAATGTGGTCAGTTTACCTTTACAATGCACACAACCATTTTACTACTGCTTAGTAAAATACGAATTTACTTACTAATATTATAATTGGTTTACTTTGTTGTTGGAATGGCCGCCACGGCGTCTTCTAAAAATCAAAAATTTATTCTGTGATAATAAGGCAAATGGAAAACTCAGAGTTTTCATGAAAATCGTTAAGGGATACAATTTTCTGTATTAATTTTGTCAATTATTCACCTTTGCATAGTTCTAAAATCGACAAAAACACTATATATAAAAATGTGTACGGAGTTATGTATATAAAATTAGCGTCACTCGATTATTTTTCATTTTGCCTTATTGTTGCAGGTTTATTTATTAAGTGCACATCACTCATTTAAAATAACACTATATTTAAATTGATTGCCAGCAAAAACTTACCTGAAAAACTTATAAAACTTCAACTTTATAATTTATCACTATTTTAATGTTAAATATGCATCTCGATGCGTCTACAATAAATTCACGAGTATAATGAGATTATGAAACATAAAATTTCGAATTGGTTTGGTTTGGCAAAATATTTCTCGAATGGTGGGAGAGAAACTACAAATGCTTAGTAATTAACACAAAGCTTTTTATATGTTACCAATCCTTTGAATACATTTAGTAAGCAAACAGTAAACTTTAGATTATTTTGGAATAAACCGAATTAGTAATGTTTGTACCGATATGGTACGATATTTATTATTCAACATGCTATTTCATGACTTGCGCAAAAAATGTGATGACATGAGACTAAGAGTAAAACTATTCTTGACGAAAATTGGTTGTTCTGATTTGTATATAAAATGCAGAAATCAGGAAACGCAGGGCATGTCAATAATTAAAAGTAAGAATTTTAATGAAATGATTGCAATAAATATGTATAATGATCGCTATAACTTCTTTCAATTACCAAATGAATATTTCCATTTTATAATGGCATTATTTTTTTAGTAACAATCTATGGCTTAACTCCCCTTATCGCGTCTCAACTGAGACCTTACGAGCCATTTTAACATTGGTGCGCATTGTAGGTGATCATTCCAACGGATATTTTTACACACAAACGTGTTTTTATGTCATCCGATTTATGTTTATTTTTTGGTCAACGGTGGGAATCGAAACCGCTGCATGAGAAACTCTCTTAACCCTTAAAGTACAACCGGCGACTTTTTCTAGTATGGTTGTTTTCTAAATTGTTTAAACTTAAAAAAAATGTAAGATGTACATTTTCTTGGATATTTCCATAACATTTCCTAAAAATATAAAACGATTTTTTTTAAGATATCAAAATGATTTGGCCTTCAGCCTTCCCTTATAGCAGTGTTATAAATAATCAGCTGTTGTGAAATTTTATTTTGGAATAGCACAAATCATTTTTAAAATTTGCACATGCTGTTTACAACTTTTCTGTGTGATAATTACAATGAATTTCTGATTATTAGAACTTAAGATAAATAATTTTCGAACAAAACCTTCATTGTAATTGTTACAATGTAATTAGTAATAATTACAAAACAAAGTAAAATTTGAGAGAATATAAACTACTCTCAAAATATTTATACTCTCAAAATTTACATTATTTTGTTATTATTACTAATCAGAGGTTAGTTTGAATATTACTAATCTTAGTTTTTAATAATCATAAATCAATTGTAATTATCACACAGCAAATTTTTAAACTGCACATTCAAACTTTAATAATGATTTGTGCCATTCGCAAATAAAATTTTACTAAGCAAAGTTAGTAAATATTACAAATCAATTTTTTTCAGTGTACTAAGCAGTTTATAATTCAGCGATTGGTAGAAGCCTCTATCGTTGTTGAACTATTAGATTGATCACAATGTATCTTCTAGTTTGGGGTAACATTTTATATTATATTAAATCATTTCTATTCATTTTTTGAAACATACCAGAAACTACCCGCTATTAAGATGAAATAATACTCATTTTATGATACAGTTCATTTGATCATGGTTTCATTGATTTATATCACATATATCAAATTTCAAGAGCCCCACATAACGCCATTGGTAAAAGACTAGGTTTGAATATCCACACGGTAAGAAAGCCGCATTGGCTCTGTAAGTCATTCGACTCACTCGTTTGTATTGGAATTTTGTCTGGTTGAGTTTTACACAGTTCAACTTAAAGTGTATGATAAAAGTACTTGGAGTTACAACTTTGTGTATGAGTGGTGCAAATCTACTCAAGTTTAGAATATTATTCTTACTCACTGCTCTAGATATTCTAGGTAAACAAACAAAAGCCTGAATGGGTGAGCTGAGAAAGAAGTTCCTGAGAAGCTTTCAAGTTTAAGTTGTTTTACCATCTCCAGACTATTGTAGCATTTTTTAAGCTAAACTGATTGCGATAATGATATTTGCATATTTATATCGAGTTTGTAATGTCGAAGGTAGCTTTATGAGGAAGCTAGCAAACCATGAATGAAAGATTACACCAACAGAGAGATAAGGTCGAAACTATAGATCGGTTTATATCTGAACAACAAATATCAATTCGGTGACATTATATATATGTGCGGGTGTCAGAGTTGTTACAGAAAATTTCTTATAAATATACATTCGAAAAGACTGGTCTCCACACACGACTCCGAAGATAAAGTATACTTAACTTGCACATATTATAGTAACATTAATCCCATATAATAATATATTGTGTATAACTAGATGGAATTTTTGAAGCAGTCCTCTTAAATAACTGACGGTTCTACGTGAGAGTGACGTCGGAGATATTCAATGCTTGGTCAAAAGCTCAGTTACTCTTACTTAACCTAACCTAACATTTTTAAGAACCAAACCACTGCAAATATCGGGTTTTCCAATAAGAGTGATATGATTGCTTTAAAAAACACACACTACCTAATTGCTAAGGAAATTGACATGATTTTTATTTAATGTGCAGTACAATCGATAAAATTAAGTTCTGAATTTGAATGACGTTAAAAATAAAACGTCATTCAAACGAACCCAATTTTCGAGAACTTTTTCACTAGATCAAGTCGTATGTGATGACGAGCAAGTTCAATATTGACTTGTAAAGCTTGAAGTGGGTTTGGTTTATTGCTAAGCACTAATGACTTTAGATAATCTCACAAGAAATAGTCTAATGGTGTCAAATCACAACTTCTTGGAAGCCATTCAATATTACAATTTCGTGATATAATCGAATCTACAAACTTTTCTCGCAATAATTCAATTGTTGCTCTTGCTGTATGCCTCGTCTTGTTGGAACCAAAAATAGTGGAAATTAACTTCTTCCAATTTCTAAATTGGCCATAAAAAGTTGGTTTTTATCGATCTATTATATACCGATGTGGATTTTCTTCGCACCAGAATCGAGAGTTTTGTTTATTTACCGCACCACTCAAATGAAAGTGAGCCTCATCGGAGAAGATGGTTTTCTTAAAAAAATCGATATCGTTTTCAAGTTGTTCCAAAGCAAAATCAGCAAATTCCCGACGTTCAAAGTGGTCAAATGGATTCAGTTCTAGAGTGAGAACAATTTTATACAGATGCAAACTTAAATCATTTCACAAAATCTGCCAGGTTGTGGTTTGAGATAGTCCCAATTCTTGAGAAGGACTTGGAATCCACAAATGGCGGTCAACAGCAACACTTGCCTGAACGGCAGCCATATTTGCGTTACTTCGAGCGTTCAATCATTCGTTCACGGTCAATATTTTCAACAATTCGACGAAAAGCGAGCATACTTGGACGATTATTACAACTATAAAATGGAAAAAGCGCGTTGCAATTATTGCAGAACGATGATTATTTTGATAATAGAACTGAATAACTTGTAAACGTTGTTCTTGCATATATCTCACCATGATGTAATTATAAACATTACTGAATACAATGAAACAAAAAATACAGATTATGACATATTACAAATGGCCGAAACGTCACTTAAAAATCCTATAATTCCTATTGAAAACTCTAGGGCTACCAAACAGCTTATCAATAGAGCAAAGCAGTAAAGTTTGATTTTTCTCGATAAATATAAGCCTGGATTGTGGTTTAACCTCGCTTCAACTCCTTAATAAATCATCTTCAAGAATGAAAGAGATTATAACTAGGATTTTATTATGCCTGTTATTCGGTTTCAAAGGTGTTAAGTTGTACAATGTCAGACTCACAATGTAAATATTCACATAGTCAAATGACAAAATACCCTATTAAAAATCTACTCGATATTGAACACCAAAAACGTAGCCCCTTGTCTTCTCATAAACTGAAATTCATTTCTCGCATATCACAACACAAAGTAGATATAAGAACATACTACAATAATGATTATGCACTACATAACAGGCCGACATCGTATAACGTTGTGTGAGCCGGACTTCTTAAAGCGAATCAAAAGCTTAAGTTATAAATCATATTTCTAAACTATTTTGACAATGTATCGTTGATCAATGACAGTGTGTATATAGTCTAACGTTAACAGGACTCCAATAAAAAATGATGCGTTTTCAATTTAAGTGAAAACTTTTGGATTTGCGGCAAAATAAATTGTTTCAAGCTATTCGAGCTTTTTTGACTTTAATATTAAATCCTGATCTTAAGCAGTCGCTAACTTTTCGAAAGGTTTTATAACTGGCTCCAAATTATTCGGTTTTCATAGACAATTTTGATTGAGAAGTCTGAATCAGTTTCATAAGTTTCTCACTTCAAAATTCAACTTTCTATATGGTGAGGAAATGATTGAATATGTCCACACCCGGGATTTTTTTGCAATTATGTAGTAGCAATCAGCACTAACTTGGTACTCTAAATAGAATAATGCTTGTTCACAATATATATTCGCCAACAGCTTGCCCACAGTAAAAACAAAAACTTCCATTTCGTGATTAAAATTCTATCTGGACTGGTATATACAAAAAAATAATAATAAAAAATAACCAACTGTTGTAATGGATTATATCATTTAAATATATTTTGTATTACATATATAAATATATTTTAAGGTCATTAAAAAATATCACCAACATAATATTTAAGCAGTTTAACATAATTTTATAATAATTTTTAACACAGAACAAAATATTATCTATACAATACATGCTGCAACCAAACAAAAAACAATCTCTGTTTTGTCTCAGTTCTTGGTGTTGTAAAAGCTCAAAAAGCATATTCTTTTTTTTTTGGAATATTTTTCATGATTACATACTTAAGTAATCCTTTTTTTGTGTGTAAATTCTACTGTTGTTATTATTCCTTTTTTTTACGAGCGAAAGGGTGCTCTCAACGCAAAAGCGGTATGTAGCTCTGTATATATTGTTAAATATGAAACGAAAAAATAATTATAATTTTAGAATACCAAATATACACAGTAGCAACAAAAGGGTAAGAAGTTATATACAATATACATAAGTATTCGTACACCATAGACAAAGATATCTTGAAAAAGTACGAGTATATATAGTAGGGATTAAAAAAGTTTCGAAAGTATTTTTGTATATATGTTTAATGTACAAGAAAACATTAAAGCTCTCGGTAAGCTGTTAATCAATATTTTAAAGAAATTTAAGACCTTTTGATCTTGTTAATTTTATGAGTTTTCATACAGAGATCTTAAATAATCCTTCATACCTCCACAGTATATTTATGTATAAGACACACATAAACTAGGGTATAAAAAGTATTTTGAAACTAATTTTTTATTACTGTATATATAGCTTACACAAATAAGTACATTTGAAAGTTTTAGACAATATATACTTTGTATTTAAATAAGCATATTTTCAGGTATAACTATATAAAGCTTTCATATAATATATGTTTAGTTTTAAAATCGAATAAGAATATATTTTTTGGAAGGTAAACATTTTTAAATTTATGACAAAACAATATATTTTAAAGTGAATAGGTAAGTCTATATATTGATTTAATTGTCATAATGTTAGAATTAGAAAGCCATGGGAGGTAATTTTAATTTAATTTGTATTGTGGTAGTTAAATATTTGATTTGATTTAAATTTCAAGAAGACATAAATTGACAAGGTAAAATGTTTGAGACATTAAGCTATTTATATAATTTATAGCAGCTAATATAGAGATGACTGTCGTGGAGAACCAAGTGACCACAAAACACGCAGTTCGATATCTAGGCATACTGCTCGATGGGAAACTGACCTTTTGGGAGCGGAGAAAGTATTCTGCCGGCAAAGCAGCCAAACCTGTTATCATTGAGTAGACTGATGGCAAACACCACGGGACCAAGGGCAGGCAAGCGCCACCTGCTAATTTATGGTGCCTAGATCTTGGCAGAAGCTCTGACTAAGGAGATGTACCGGAATAGGTTGACACAAGTACAACGCAAGGCGGCTAAAATAGCATCGGCCTACCGCACGGTATCAGCAACAGCGGTACAAGTCATCGCGGGTGCAATCCCTATAGAGCTTCTCGCCATGGAACGCCAAGTAATATTCCGAAGGAAAACACAAGGAGCATCATATAAAGAAATAAAAGATGAAGAGCGAAGGCACACACTTGTGAAGTGGCAAGAATCCTGGGAACAAGAAAGCAGATAAGCAGTTGTGATAAGCAGTTCCAGATAAAGCAAGTAGAAAGAGGGGGTGTTTTAGTGGGTATGTCAATTAAATGAGTCCACTCTGCTCATAAAGAGTTTAAACTCCACCAAACAAACAAAAAAATTGATCTGTATCTTACACATGACCAACGATAAATATAAGATCTTGGTTCAAGTTTGACATTCAAACGATATATAGTAACGATACAAGCGTAGTGCATATACGTTTGGGCCAGCTCTCGATCAACTCATTCAATCACTCAAATCGAAATAATAAAATCATAACTATAAGTCCTATATTGATTGTAAAGGGTATCGATCATTACTCGTTATTGTCCATTTCATATTTTATATCGTTTTCCGTCCTCAATGGATAACCGAAACTTTTTTAATATTCAACGTCGTTCATTGAACTATTACATCATCTTCTGTATACATTTTATATGTCAACTGGCAGAATAGGTA
Source organism: Tipula lateralis (assembly GCA_963932295.1). Taxonomy (NCBI): domain Eukaryota; kingdom Metazoa; phylum Arthropoda; class Insecta; order Diptera; family Tipulidae; genus Tipula; species Tipula lateralis. Next base: position 23,278,354 of record OZ010737.1, read on the forward strand.
TATAGTGGTTCAATGAACGAAAAATATGTGGTGGCATACGACACCAATTAAAACTATATCACAGAAAAACTGCATCTAATTCACCAAAAGTATATAATGACCGTACAAAAATTATCCAAATGAGTGGAATAAACGTAAAACCAAAACACTCATAATGGGCGGTGTCTGTACAAAAATTTTTACCGGTTAAGTAAGCGAAGAGATTTTCCATATTTTCTTCAATTAATTTTCACTCTCGCTCGACATACTAAATTTGTATAAATACAGCGAAAAATTCGATCAATTGGACTAGAGTGAGAGAAGCCAGATCCACATGGTGACCAGTGGGAACAAAACTTTTGGCTAAGAAATAAATTGAATTTCAAAAAATATTTTTTTTTGTCTTTTGTCGCCTTGTACACAGATAAAGGAAAGCAAACATGGTAAGTTTTCCAAACAACAACAATCACTTTGTATCCGGTTGTACCGGGTCTACTGACCGTCTCACTAGAGGCGTCAGACAGTTGAGCATTACTGCTCCGTTTCCCTTTCCATCAGACCACTAGCTCATTCTAATTTATATTTGTTTTCTTACGTTTTTATATAAAAAAAATAGTGGGACCTATAAGCACACCATCCAACTACGAGGCATTACACCCCAGTGCACCCAGTTCGTGCATGATTTCCCAACCCTCTCTCTGTCATTTATTCAGGCAAACTTACTATTTACGATTTCACCTTCAACCCATTTCTATAAGTGAGGTACTCTAAGTCTCTAGAGATGAATCTCCCCAACCCCAACCGCTTTCTCTACCAAATGAGTTGTGGGAAATCATGCCGCTTGAGATACGATATTTCTGGAGGCAAATTTTGAGAAATCGGTTCTGCCATGCGTAAGCACAGTGATCTCAGAAGAGTCAAACTAAACTGTCAGAATAATATTTTGATGTCCTCTTCACTATAGTTCAATGTGTTCCATTCTCGCTTTTAATTCTCGTTTTTTTTGGAATCATCAGTTTTAAAGCTTTATATAGCAAAAGTGTACTTAGGATAGTTGTAGTATACACTTTTAATTTACATTATACACGTTATGTTTACATTAGTATTAGCCTCTAACGTTGTGCAAATCGCTTTAAAATAAACGCTTAAGGTTGCATAGCTCAATGTTAGTATATATAACGTAGGCCGTAGTAAAATAATCTAAGATTAGCAAAATGATCTAAGAGAAGATAAATATTGTAATGAGTAAAAAATAATGACCAACCCTCAATCGTTTTAAACGCCACTTGTGCTAATTTGTTGAGCGTAGACTATTAGATAGAACAAAGAAAAACACTTTGAATTGGTCACTGATATTGGATAGATAATTTTTTGCCATTAATGCTTGAATATGATTTCGACCACGTAGACGTCGTGGTTGGTGCTTAAATGGTGCAATCTGAATGTATAAGTTATCACATACTTTTCACAGCAATTGTGGCCGTGACTCGCTAATAATTTTCCGAACGTTCTGTTCTAAGTGTTCAATCGTCTCTGGTTTATCATTGTGTTCTAATTGTTCAACCCTCTCTGGTTTATCGGCGTATGAGTGACTTTACATATCCCCAAGGAAATTAATCTAATGGAGTTATATAGATCAAACGATGTCGGTGGCAATTATATAAAACCATAACGTGAAAGTAGTGTTTCATTAAATGTTTGTTTGAGTAAATTATTTGTATGCCGCGTTGTTGGCATTGTAACTACATATCGCACTGATATGTTTAGGTGGTACTAATATGTACCATAAAATCGAGAAAAAGATTTTTGAATGTTTTTAAAAAAAAACATCAGTCTCCGATTTGAATGAGATCCGGTACAGACATGCGACACCACTTAAAAATAAGCCCTATAAAATCAGTTCTCTCATACTTTAACTATCAATACTTAACGAACAATCGATTGAAATGTTCTCTATGGTACTAACATGTAACAGATTTGTCCAACCTCTGCATATCGCGATTAATATTTCATGACAGTTTCGTGTAGAGAAGGTTACACATATCCTTGATCAATAATCCATGTCTTTAGGAGTCTGGACGTAGACGGTCTTGATACTCATTCAGATACTTAGCTCATGTATATTGTTCTTGATTACGAAGTATGGCCATAATGCTGGCTATACGCATATAATACACTTCACTCTATATAGACTCTTTCTAAGATTATGAAAGATATACCATAGCAGTAGGATTTGGGACTTAACTTACTTAGACATTCATTAGTTTGAATTTCCTAAATGCTTGAATAATTATATTTTAAAGAAATAAATTCCAAGCATGAGCAATACCTAAAATTTTTCGATTACTTCCACACGAGCTGCTAGTAATTATGCTCTTGATGACACACATAAGTTTCATTTCCCAAAAAGAAAAAATTCGAGTGCGAATGCAACAAACCTTGCCAAAGCGCATCATCAATAGCTATGGATATAATGATCATTGAACATATCACCAATCTTATACGGACCGGTAATAATATAGCCGTCACAAGAATTAATATCTAATATATATGATCAGAGTTGTCCACTGAAAATACTACATACCAATCTTTAAAAATAAAGGTATGATCCACTTTAATTCGATGGAGAGTCGATTGTACAGTTCATTGTTGAGCTTATTTTTTCATAAATTGAAGACATATTTTCATATATGGCACACTCGTTGCGCACTGGTCAAAAAAAATATGGAACCAACTGTTAAATACAACCTGATACTGCTGTTGTCTGACTGTCATAAAAAACTTTGTTGTTTTCCCAGAATTCCCTAGTATTCTGTCTCCACAATTTGAAAAATCAAGTGTATCCAGAACCATCGTCTTACATACCTTTCTAGACCGAATGTAGATTTCCGGTGGACAAAATAAATTAATTATTCAATGAACAATTTATTATCGTTTTGCGAGTAAGTTTGTCCTGCGAAAGTGAAGATAGGTGGCGTTCACAAATATACTATAAATAGTCACACCACATTGGCTGGAACTGTTGCAACAAAGCCTCGCAACATGTATACAAACAAAATGCAACATACATCAAGTCAGCTCGCATATGCTTGATGAGATAGATTTGATCTTTTCGATCACACAACAAATCAATGACGTCATCAGATCGAAACTGGCCTTTCGAACGAATATTACAGATCACATAATATTGCCATATATATCGTCTTGATTCAGCGTGGTAGCTGTCAATCAATACCACGACCCCTTAGATTCTGGTTTAACTCCCATTATAAGCTGTCACGATTACAGCTCCAAGCATCATTATCATATTCTACAGATTACCATTGCTATCTCTCTAGGTAAGGTATTCAGTGACAGCCGATTAATAACTTAGCTAATTTTGTTTAAATATAGCGACATAACTCGGTATGTGAACTGCATAACTATGTAAACAAATTCTCCCTTTACTATCCTCCATCATAAATAATTCTGAGTTGGGTGATCAGAGTATTATCTACCATTTTCTATTTAATCGTCAGTATAGACAAGTATTTGTTCGTTTATGCTTTTTACGCTCGCCGTAACAGAATTATCACCTGGAAGAAAAGTCAATCAATCTCTGCTGGATTTACATCCTTGAGAGATTAATTTGATCATTTTTGGACAGTTTTGGGCTTTTGTCTCGATTATCATTTTGCTTATTGGTATGTGTTGCATAATCTGATATTGAATCAAAAAAAAGCTCCATTTTCATCATAGAGCGACTCCTTGTCGAGGCATCGTTTTAGTAATTAATTAAGTTACAGATTTAGCGACCACTTTTATTTTATTCCTGTCTCGAGCTTTAACAGTTTTTTCAGTCAGATAAAGAGCTTTCGCTATATAAACACAGTATGCACATTATTATTAAGAGTAAAGGTCCAAAAACGATCTATTGTTATTCAAACTAGCCGCTCTAAAGGACGATTATGTACGCCAATCGACGAAGTGCATGATAAGTTTGACAAGCAGAACCGTTATTATTTTGTCAAATTCCATCGACAATAATTATATATTGCAACGATTTATCTCTTATTCCAAACTAAATACAACACACCCAGCCGTGATGACCTAGTATTTCAATGTTTATTTTTACTTTTATTTCAATGATATAAATACTTACGATCCAATGTATGTATAAGATTTTCCATGTAATCCATATAAACCCCTAACACCCAATCTCCTTGATTGACATTTGAACAACATTGTTCTTATATCCAATATTGCGATAATGGCACAATATTGTCAACACACTTCTAAATATTGTATACATATACTAGATCTAGATAGAAGGGACCCAGACTACCAATAATATTTTATCTCTTTTAGATCTTTGCCAATGTACACTCGTCCCTGGATAATAATTTCGAATCAAATGTTTATTATGTGCATTTGTGTTCGTCATCGTGTTTATTTTTTTGGGGAACAAAAACAATATTTTCCTAAACATTTCCTTTTATTACCATAATCACTTTCTCAGTACCCAGTATATGTTTTTGTTGTTATCCTCGTTTATCAAATAATATTGACAGTATTTTCAAGGGATTATTTATTTATTTTTATTTTTTAAAATAAAAACAAAAAATTTATAGATTTTCTTTTTCGGGTACACAAAAAGTAATAATATCTATATATTTGCTTGTTGAGAATGTGTAGCTACTGGTATTAGGACAAGAAAACTTTCGTTTCCCATATGGGAAAGGTTATGAAAAAAATTTCCGTTTTTCCTTGTCATTTTGTTTCGATAGTTCGTTAAAGATTTTCATTATTTGTCTTATTATTATTTTTTATGTTATATTAATTTTTTTGCTTCCTTTTTTGTTTGGCAAATCTCAATGTACAAGTATATATTATATATAGAAAAAGGATCAAGTTAAGAAAAAATGAGTTAGGATATTTTCCATCTTTCATCATGTCCTTTAAGAATGTTTTTCATTTTTCATCATTGGCAAATTATTATTATTATTATTATTTAAAAATGAAATTATATGAGCAAAATGAAATTGGTTTTTATTTCTTTATAATATATTTTAGGTCCCTTTGTCGGCAAAGTATAAGGGCCAGCCGTTTCAAAACAACAACAAAAAAAATAAATAATAATAATAATTTTTTTGGGTTTATTATATTCCTGGAAGTTTTACACCCTTAAAAACTGTTTCTATTTTATTATTATTATTCTGTTCTTAAAAATTTCTTAAAAAACAATCAAATGAAAAAAGGGCTTTTCATCATTTCCCTTTCATTTAATTTATATTATTTTTATAAAAAGACACAAAATATTAGACGAGAATCATTATATAATCGTAACATATTTAAATATTCTTTTTATTAAGAAATAATATAAATTAGATATTTTATTTAACTTGTCCACCCTATTCCAAAATTTTATCTTTTACAGACGTTATTCTTAAAGTAAGTGTTACAGATGTATGCATATAAAGGGTGTCCCAATAACAAGTTTTTCTTTCCAAGTATAATCCTCCTATGGTTATAAATATCAATGATTTCTATCAAATGGGAACCGTAGCTGTCGGTTCTATTTATGAGCACATTTTGGAGTGTGTGCGGAACTACTTCGACAATGGTTGCTTCAACATTTGCATTCAAATGCTCACAAATAAAAATCTTAAAGCGTCCAATCTCAGTGCCATCGAATTTTTGACGCAGTTTCACTATTCCGACCCCTAGGTTAGGTTAGGTTAGGTTAGAGTGGCTGCTAACGCACTCTTAGACCATTGCCGGTCCGTTGTGATACCACAGGATCTTAGTCCCCTACTACCCCTAACACTCTATTGTAACCATCCTGAGCTACTAATGTAGCGTAAAATGTCCCGCACCTTACTATCTGCAAGATCTGTGCATTACATACCTACCTATAAGTGTAAATGTCTTCTTAGTTTAAATGCAGGACAAGCGCACAGGAAGTGAACAAGCGTCTCTTCCTCATCCTCGTCCATGCAGCTTCTACAGAAGTCATTTGTTTCTAGACCCAGCCTTCTCGCATGTTCCCCGAAAAGGCAGTGTCCCATTCATATTCCTACTATTCTTCTTAGTTCTCTCCTCTCCAGTGAGATTAAGGTCCTGTAGCGATTCAAATCCAACCTTGGCCAAATTTGTCTCACTCTCTCGCTTGTGAGGGTGTTAGACCACCTCTTCAGTGCTGAAGCTTCCACTCTTTCCCTCAGAGCCAGTCTAAGCTCCGCTGTAGGCCTCCCCACATTGGCCCTTTCAGGCTTCAGCTGAACAATTTTACCTTGCCTAGCTAGTTCATCTGCCCTGCAGTTACCCTCGACGTCAGAGTGGCCGGGGACCCAGATAATCTGAATACTGAAATGCTCACTCATCTCGTTAAGAGACGAGTGGCAAGCCAATGCCACCCTAGACTTCAAGAGCACTGCTTCCAGCGACTTGATAGCCGCCTGACTGTCCACATAAATCTTGATATCCTTCTTAGATATTACGTTATGCCTCAACCAGTTCAAGGCTTCCTCAATCGCTATTATCTCCGCCTGGTACACGCTGCAGTGGTCAGGGATACAAACGGAAGTACTTATATTCAATGCTCCACAGAACAGCCCAGCTCCGACCTTACCATCTAGCTTCGAGCCGTCCGTGTAAAATTGTGCAGCTTCGGTTTCCAGTGCTAGCTTATTCCCCCAGAATTCTCTTGAAGGGATAAAGGTTTGAAAACCTTTTTTAAAGCATAATATCGGCGTAATATAGTCAAGGTTCAACATTTCCTTCTTTAGCGAAGCAATTACTGTTGAGTGACCTGCTTGAAGGTGTTTCCACTGAGACACGGCCGTTAGTTTAGTGGCTATATGTCAGCCGCCATATGTTTACCATATAAATCCACTGGAAGACGGTGTAACATGACCTGTAAGGCCTAAGTAAGTGTTTTTCTCAGTGCCCCGCTTATCAGCAAACAGGCCATCCTTTGCACCTTCTCTAACTTCTTTCTATAGGTTATTCTATCCAGTGCTGGCCACCGAACACTCACTTCATACATAAGAACGGGTCTTACTACGGCCGTGTAGAGCCAGTGTACCAGCCCCGGTCTGAAACCCAAACGTCTGCCTATTGCATTCCTACACGAATACATCGCCATCGTAGCTTTGCTGATTCTCTCCAAGATGTTCGGCTTCCAGCTTAGTTTACTGTCTAAGATTACACCCAGAAATCTCGCTTTATCAGTAAAGACCAGTTTAGTGCCATTTACAGTAGGTGGGTCAACTACTGGAATTTTATATTTATTCGTGAAGAGTACCAGCTCAGCCACGTCATCAGCGTAGGCGACCACTCCTATACCCTCCCTTTCTAGCTCCAGAATTAGGCCATTAATCACCATGCTCCAGAGAAGAGGAGACAGAACTTCCCCCTTGTGAGGTTCCCCTAACCACTCGCCTTCTTATTATTATTCTTAGTTGACTCCCCTAACTCTGAGTTTACAGTCCTGCTTCCCAACATATGACTGATCAACTTGATTATGGAGGTTTCTACTTCCATAAACGATAATCCTTTCAGGATTGCATCTGTCTGAACGTTATTAAAGGCACCCTCAATATCAAGAAAAGCTCCCAAACAATACTTCTTAGAGTGAAATGATCTCTCAATTGTGCGTACCAAGGAATGTAGGGCCGTATCTACCGACTTACCCTTACAGTGCACATGTTGAGAGGCTGACCATTTCTCCTGCTTTAAGTCCATACTGATATGTGTTTCTACCAGCCTTTCCAGGGTTTTCAACAGAAAGGATGATAATGTTATAGGTCCTAGGTCCTTTGGATAGCCATGTGATCCTTTTCCCGCTTTTGGAATAAAAACAACCTGACCTCCATTCATTGCCTCGGAATGCAGACCAACTTTAAACAACCCTTAAAGATCACCTCCAACCACGGGAGGATTATTTCCGAGTTGTTCTGGATTTCTGCCGGTATAATCCGATCCGGTCCAGCCGATTTGTACGGCTTGAACCCTTTTATGGCCCACAGAATTCGTTTTTTATTTACGATATCCGGTGCGCGCAACGAACAAGCTACTTCCGACGCTCTCAGTTCCATCTGTCTAAACTACCGGGGAAGTGAGTGTCCATTTGAATCTTGAGGGATTCCTCACTGAAATCGGTCGAAGAACCATCAGATTTAATTAAGTAACCTATGTTTGTTGGATTTGTGGAGAGAATCTTCCGAAGGCGAGAAGTTTCCGAGACATCTTCCATTTTGTCATAGAATAGCCTCCAGGAGCTCCTTTGTGCCTTCTTCAATTCTCTCTTATATAGTCTCAGCGTCTCCTTGTACGAGTCCCAGTCCTGAGATTCTCTAGTCCTCTTGGCGTTATTAAACGCCGTTCTGCACGACTTCTTTATGACCCGCAATTCTTTTGACCACCAGACCGGTTTCTGCTTCTCCCTGGGTTTTACCTCAGGGCAAGCAGCACTAAAGGATTGGTTACAAGCTTGTGAAACGGATTCCACCATGCGGTCCATATCCTCAATAGTCGCTGGGGGGCTCTGGGACCCCCGACGGCATTAGTCGCTTAAGGACTTTCCTATACCTACTCCAGTTTGTTCTCCTAGGGTTCCTAAACGATTTCTGGGAAGCAGGGCTAATGTTGATATTAAGGGTTATATAACGGTGGTCAGAGAAGGAATGTTCCTTCCCTACTTTCCACTCTACAATCAAATGAAAAATATTCTCTGATGCGAAGGTCACATCCAGAACTTCGTTCCTATTTTTAATAATAAAAGTGGGCTCTCTCCCAATATTACATACATACAGGTTCGTTTCCAACAAACAATTGAAAAGTGTCTCACCCCTCTTATTGATGTCCGAACTTCCCCAGATCGTATGATGCGCGTTAACATTGCAGCCCAGAATCATCCCGGTTTTTCTGCGCTTCGCTTCGAGGATCAGTTCTCCCAGGTTGCCTGGTGGAACCTCCTTCTCCTGCCCCATGTAGGCCGCCACCAGCCAGATTTTGTTGTTACCAACCTCCAGACTGATCGCCGTTATTTCTCCATGGCTGTGGTGGGAGAGAAAGAAAAGATTTAGGTTATCCTTCCCTAGAATACAGGATCTGATCCTCTCAGACCCTTTTGAGTATAGAATACTATACCCCTTCATTCGAAGACCACAGATCTTGGTTTTGTTAATCCAAGGTTCCTGGATTAAGATTATATCCTCATCCGATCTAGTCAATTTGAGGAGCAGAGCTGCCGATTCAGCGCTCGAATGATGAAGGTTAATTTAAAGCACCTTAAGCATACTTCTAATTCCCTTACTTACCTATAGTTCTGAGTGGTGCTGTGGAAGCTGCCGGCATCCGCCGTCGCACTGTCCATCGCCACCACCGTGCTATTCATGTCATCATCTGAGACATCCTCCTCAGAGCCCAGAGTTAGAAGCTCTCCTAACTCCAGGGTTTCACTGTCATTAGATTTGTCCTCCACTGTCTCGAGGGCGTGCCAGCTGATTGGGTGCTCGTGCCCGCCTCCTCGTCTCGTTTATAAACGTGAAGGGTTACCGACCCGAAACCGAAACCGATAACCCCCTTTAACTTGGAGAGTGACATAAGTGTTGCCATAGCCAAAATAACCGACATGTCAAATCTGAACCGGTTATTGGGACACCCCTATATATACATATTTCTTGAAATGAAAAGCAATCAAAAGTGTGAGAAATTTACCTTTCCAAGTTTGTTATTGTTTTTTGGTTCAGCGACTATTTTTTTATATGACGACAACATAATATTTAATGGACATTATAACAAACTTAAATATAAAAGTTTTGGTGAGATAAAAATTGTTATAAGCTATTAAGCTTTTTGTATACGATGAAAGTTAAGGTCGAACAATGAATAAAATTGGATACAAAGTGAGACGAATAAAAAATTTAAATAACTACTTTCATATCGACTATAAAGATCTGTTTTTATTTGTTTTATTGCAGTTTTTTGATAAACACATATAATTTGGTAGTTTAAGTGCCTGTGAATTGTTTTAGGTGTTATTATTATTAAAGTTCGCTGGAACAGTTCAAGGTTCGCAACTCAATGCCACAAAGAGCAACATTTGCGAGCTGGCGTAGTCGACATTCACAAGGCATTCGACAGATACCATATCACTGTGAAGTCCCATTTGATGAAGATGACTTTTGAAACAGCCACGGGCAGTAAGTATAGATCCAAGTCCTGGTTCATAGAAAGAGCGAATTATTAGTCAATTTTTGGTAGCTAACCACCTCAGCATTAAATTCAATAGGGCAACGTTTTCAGTTGTTAACTGTGTGAAGAGACATATAATTAACTGTTTCACGTCCTATGAAACACATGCGAGAACTTGTTTTAGCCAAACAGTTTGCAATTTCGTTCGTTTATTGTCACAGGGTGTAGGCATCACAAAGAAATTACTTTGTAGTTCAACCAGAACTTTTATCTATTCCTTATCAATTTAAAGAATAGCCATCTGTAAAGAATACAAGTTATTCAGAATCAGATATATGATTGAGCAAGTCTGGTGAAAACTACATATCACAATATGAATAAACCGAATCTAGAACAGGCAGAAGGCTATCCTAAATTGTGTTCATTTCTGGCTAAGCTTATTTTAATTCAATTAGAATTCATCTATGGACCTAAATAGCTCCAACAAAGCTAAAGCGAAAGGCAGTTGATTAAGCTGTCCCGAGAATGAAAGATTGTGATTGGAGTAGAAAGATAATGAGATCTATGACGAAAACAAGAGTAGAAGACAAAACTCAAGTTATACAGTTTAGTGTTGCAATAAATGATTTTATTTTAACCATCGGCCATCAAACAACAAATGCTTATAGTTAATATTTGGTAGAACGAGTAAAAAAACATTTTGGGGGACAGTCCACAAGAAATACCTTACTTTCAAAAAAGTTTATTATCCAGAAAAACACCATCCTGCGGTTGACGTAGATTCAGCTTTTAACTATACATCCGAAAAGAGATTGTACAAAAAAAGCTTCAGTGTTCATGTCGGGTTCAAATGTAAACCCTAATACAGACACCACTGTTCAAGAATGAATGAAAAAAGCGTATTCAGTTAAAGTTGAGATAATTAGCTGCTTGCCTGACACTGTCAGAATCAGATCGTCATCGTAACATTAAATTTAACAAGAAGTTCAGGTAGAACAGAACTGGGCGCATCATCTTGAATCTTTGACCGAAGAAAAGATACGCTCAACTTCGTATATTACAATGCAAGATACACGCATAGATTCAAACCACCTAATGATGGTGGATTCAATACCAAATTAAGTACATGCATTCGTAATCGAGACTAATATAGTTTTTTTTAAATTTTGTGCAACATCCAGAACATTGCCCAAAGGAAACTCGATGTTGAGCATAGATCTCTTGATCCTATATAATTATGAGTTCATATAAAGCAGTCTCACAGTATTTGTTCCTTATGTAAGAATGTTGCAAGTTACTGAGCGTATCGTTAACTAAATGCTGATGCAAGTTGATGACAGACAAATATATACAAAAGGATTTGAGGTTGGTATACGTTTTCAACTTTTTGAATAAAAATTACTTAACGTTTATTCCATAAGATTGTGGAAAAAAAGCTTTACTTGCCTGGAACAGATGCGGTAAATGTTCGTTAAAGAGAAAAAATGGGATTTGAAGGCCCAATTAGGAATTACAACCGAATTGTTATAATGACTACACCAGTGTTGTCAGTTACGATGGTATATTAGGGCCTGAAAAATAATCAGTAAGAAAAAGGTCACCTCTTTTTAAGAGAAAAGAGGCTTGCCATTGGTTAGACTTGTTCTGCAGTTTTTCTAACTACATCCGGTATTTTTCTCACAAAAGATTAACCAGGAGGATCTCTGTCATGATCTTAATTATTTTACTACACCTTTTGAGCAGCCAGCAAACTATCGCAATCAGCCTAAAAATTGAATCTCGGGCCTTATTCTTCAGCTTTGTGGTATTTTTTTTTACTTTTTTATCGAGATGAATCTTGTGTTATCAAAAGCTCCTGCAATATGCAGAAAATGCTCAAAAAACTCGCTGCTGCGCATAGATCTCTTAGTGCGATAGTCACGAGTGCATATAAGGCTATCCCAATCAGCCTCAAGATTGTATCTCGTGGCCTCATACTTCAGCCTAATAGTAATTTCCGTTATCACTTTTAGAACTGAACACCAAAAAGCTTTGTTCCAAGTTTTTTGGTTAATGATTTGTAGACAGGAAATCTCAAATGCAGTTATGATTACTTTTCACAGTGCAGCAATCTGCAACAGTAAGGTTTAAGCGCTGTAATTTTAAGGATAATATAAAAAGAAATGCCTATGTAATTGGGGTGAAGATATCATTAGTCACTCTCCACTTCAATATAAATGAGAACGACATGGATCATAAAAAACTACCTTCCTGCCAATGGAGTCGACAAAAGTAGGCTCACATCCTACATTAAGGACATCCAAATCAAAGCATTTTAGATTTTTCATCTATTATTATAGGCGTCGTACTCTCCTATAGAGAGTGATTTGCATTAGCATCACAACCCGCTATCAAGGAATTGTTTTTTACATTACACCAAGCTATACAAGGATCATAAAATCCTTCATACATTCTTCATACAAGGCATGAAGAAGAAGGTTAAAAGTATTTCATGCAGCTTGAATATCAGCCGAGCTACACTATTCAATGGGACAGACATTGATATTATTCGTAATATAGATACACGCTTTGGTTCGCGTCCAGGTGGCGCAGTGGTGAAAGCTGCGGCAGTTGGAGCGGGAGGTACCGGGTTTGAATCTCGATTCGGGGCAAGATTCAAATGGGGTTTTCCCCTTCGATCGGTGTGAAAAATGAACATATATCTGGATCCCCTGTCGTGTTTAGAATCCATGGGCCAACCCATCTTCCATGTCAGTATTATAGGCTGACATCGAGCTATGCAATGCGCATATCAGAATTGACTTATGGATTCGACTTCTTTTCCAGAGAATCACTACAATCACCATGATAATGAGAATAGTACCAAATGTTAAATGAGTCATCGTATAGTGGTGTATGTGATGACTATTGATGGTTTCCTGACTTTTTTGAAGTTCAATTTGGTCCTCGAGCTCGTGGGTATTTATTGTTGTTAACGATGATGATGTAGTAGAACTCATTCTTTCCTGGCCGCGATTTATGTGGCTTATGTTGCGTAAAATTGGCTCTATCTGACTCATATTGGCTGTTATCTGAAATGATGTGTTGATCCTAGTTACTTCTCGCCCAATGTATGAAATTTGTAATGTTTCATCCTTAATGATACATCCCGGGCTTATGGAGATCATTCCAGTGCCTTAAGTGGCCTGATTAAGTGGCACGATCTGTGATTCACAAATCAAGTCAAACCTAACCTTTGATGGCTTTGATTTAGTAACGTAAATCCATCGGTTTGATTCATGTACTGGTATCCAATGATTGGTAGAAGTAAGACCTCGAACAGTGCAACTGGAATGCATATTAGGTTGTCGCAAGAGCATGTTTATCTCACATTGGGCTACAGTTGAATGCCTTGTGTAAATGGGTGAAATGTGGCACACATACAATCCTTCGTTTATAGGTAAGCACTGCTTGAAAGATTCTTGATCGAATGGTGCATAATGCTCTCGGTGATGATCAACCAACAGGTACTCTGACGATGGTTTTATCAACGTCTGAAGAGTTGCCGTAGGAATAGGTACAGGTATGAGTGAAAACAACTGGTAAAAATGTATCCTCACCAACGGTATGCGAACGCGTATAATTATGTTACTGCTGGTAATTCTGGATTCGGATTTAATATCCGGTACAGATTCATAAGGTCCCCTTGCCTTCTGCCAGGCAAGGACATCTCTGGGGAAAGATGTTCCCTGATACGATTAATTTCGTCTTAAAGTCCTACTGGGGTTATTAGAGATCGATGAAGTGTATTACTTATAGCATTACTTATTACTTTTCACAGTGCAGCAATCTATGATTGCTTTTCACAGTGCAGCAATCTACAACAGTAAGGTTTAAGCGCTGTAATTTTAAGGATAATATTAAAAGAATTGCCTATGTAATTGGGGTGAAGATATCATTAGTCACTCTCCACTTCAATATAAATGAGAACGACATGGATCATAAAAAATCACCTTCCTGCCAATGGAGTCGACAAAAGTAGGCTCACATCCTACATTAAGGACATCCAAATCAAAGCATTTTAGATTTTACATCTATTATTAGGCTTCGTACTCTCCTATAGAGAGTGATGTACATTAGCATCACAACCAGCTATCAGAGTAGGTTAAAAGTATTTCATGCAGCTTCAATATCAGCCGAGCTACACTATTCAATGAGAGAGACATTAATATTATTCGTAATATAGATAAACCTAGTGTTAAGTCTAGAAACCAAATCATCAAGAAGGTATGGTTCCTGAACTAAGCATAAATTTTTAGGCTAGACGCCTTTCACAAATTGTCGACATAGTACTCATTGTGCTAACTTGAAACCTCAATATTTATGTCAGGTTTGTTATATACACTGTTAACAATACATCCAATCCTTTTCATTTTAATTTTATAAACTTAAATCTTTTCCTCGTTCAAAATATTTTGATGACCTAGATTTTAAAAAAGCACCCTTACCAAAAAGGATAAACTTTTTTTTTAAGTATATCATTTCATGTTTAGCTTGTTTTTGTAAAACGATAGTAAATAACAAACAACAACAAAAATAGATGTATAACAAAGGAAAAGGATCAACACAAAAAAAAATGTAGAAAAACACAAAACTGAAAATTCGAGCGAAAACTAAACCAAAACCGAAGAGAGAGCGCAAATCAAACTTAAGGATATCATCCAACCAAGTAACAACAAACAAAACATGATTAAATTAATGGCATGTCCTTAATAAATTTGTACCGAACAAAAACAACATCGTTTAACATTTCAAAAGCTTAGCATATTTTACACTAAACATAGCAAAAAAAAAAACTTAAATTAACCTCGTTAATTACATTATCATCGTCATAGTTGAAAATAATATAAGTACGAGCATGTAGTGTCATATATTTATTTCGTCGCGATTAGATAGATCTACGAGTATATAGTTTCTCTTCCATAATTTTTATTTGGTACTGTGCTTTTTTGGTCTACTTTTTTAGACGAAAAAAGGGGGGGTTACGAAAACTAATACAACAACAAAACTAAAAAGGATGATTATGTTAATTTTTATGGTGACAAAAAAGTTGCCTTAAAAACAAATTTAATTTATAATTTAACGTTCACAGAAGCAAAACACAAAAATTTAAAAAAAAAAAATATTTCAAAACCACACTAAATATATAATATGAAATGGAGAACTGAGCTTTTTTTTATATTATTATGGTTCTTTTTAATATTTTGGGTTGTGATTTTGCCAAAAATAATTTACATATTTTGTTGACGTTGTTGTTTCTATATTATAGTGTTAATTGATAACAAGATGATAATCAATTAATTTTCAATTAGGATAATTTTTTTCTTCATACAAGTAAGATTTAATGCGACGGGATGGTATATACCATGTATAATGGTAGATCATATATCTACTAAAATAAATGAGTGCTTATCCAATTTATCCAATTAAAAAAGTGGTTTGGTTAAGGTGGTCTAGACACTGGTTTTATTTAATATTTTTTACAGTTTTTACAGGTTAACAATCTGACTCCATCGGTTCGTATTACGAACCAGCTCTTGGCCTCTAAAGGTGACTCTCGCTTGAAAGATCGCTGCCTCATTCAGTATCGGTTCAGTAAGCAGAACGTGACCGAGCCAGATTACATCCTGTTATTTAATCCAATCACACAGATATCATCTGCCTATACCAAAAGTTGATTGAATTGTCGGAGTAAGATGTTGTCTTGAGGTGTTTCACTTTTCGAACGATATATTCCAAAATGAGATTAAAAAAGATCCGGAAACGGCGATCGTTGAACACCGGAACAAATTGCAAAAGTCCTCAATAGCTTGTTCTTAACTTTGAGACAGCATTGTTAGTTGCGTCATTTTACACAGCACACATCACAACCTCGATTCGATTGATCAAGCTACTCGTATAAGGAAAAAACATGTTCAGCGGACGGAACGCCCCTTTGTCTTGGAGTTGTTTTTTCTAATTGAGTCAGAATAGTAATTCTTCACAAAATAATGTATGACAGTAACTTGTATACTGTGAAAACAAGCTATACCGCAATAATTCTCGCAGTTCAAGTGATTACCTTTCTTGAATATTGACCTTACCGCAACCCTTTCAATACTTTGAGAATAACTAACGGGTGGTTAAATTTTAAGGGCCGACGTTGAATGTGAACCAAATCTAAACGTCAAGTTTTTTTCTGCATTTAATTTGACATTTCTCAATTTCTGACTAACTCAATTTGAACCATGGAAAGATACATAATCGAGCAACGCGTTAAAACTATTCCCGCATATTATGAAAATGGGCGTTCAAATCAAAATGCATATCGTGCCCTTCGTGATTTTTTCGGTCAATTTAAACGTTCAAATGTGCGTACAATCGAAAAATCTTGCAAAAATTTAAGCAAACCGGGTCTGTATAGGAGATTTTAAATACCAGTGCATGCTCTTACAGCTCGTACTGCAGAAAATATTTCTGCTGTTCGCGATAGTTGTCGTCCACCACAACTCGTCGTCGTGCCCTACAAATGCACCTCTCACGCTCGTCGTTGATGAACATTATGCATAAAGACTTGCTGAACTACTGCCTCTTGACTATTCCAAACGTCGTCAATGGTTAGAATGGTGGCAAGAAATGGCAACAGTGGATGATCAATTTTCGAAGGAAATCATTTTCAGTGATGAGGCACATTTTCACCTCATTGGACTCGTCAATAAGCAGAATTGCCGCATTTGAGTGAATCATAATATAAGAGTGATTGTCGAAAAACCAATGCACCCACAAAGAGTGACTGTTTGGTGCGGTTTATGGGCTGGCGGCATCATCCAAAATGGGCCGGTCAGGCCGTATTTTTTCCAAAATGAGGCCGGTCAGGCAGTTACTGTGAATGGTGTTCGCTATCGTGAGATGATAACGAACTTTTTATGGCCCGAATTGGAAGATATCGATGTGAACGATATGTGGTTTTCACAGGACGATTCCACTTGCCACACAGCTACCAAAACAATGACTTTTGCGCGACAAAGTCAATGGCCGTGTTATCTCACGTGGTGGCGATGTTAATTGGCCGCCAAAATCATGTGATTTGACACCGTTGGACTTCTTTATTTAGGGTCATTTGAAAGAAAAGGTGTACGTCGATAAGCCAGTAACAATTCAAGAGCTAAAGGATGAGATAATTCGGCACATTAATGGCATAGAACCTCAATCATGCCTAAGTGTCATCGAAAATTTGGACCATCAGGTGGAAGTGTGCCGCCGAGGTCGCGGCGGCCAGTTGATCGATATTTTGTTCCATACATAATTGAACCATACCATATTATCATAATAAAAAGAATTAATTGACAATAATTTCCTAAATAATTTGTGTTTTATTCAAAATCAACATCGGCCCTTAAAATTTAACCACCCTTTATATTTCAACATACCAATCGTTACTGTTTTTTTCTCTATTTTCGGTTCCTGGTTCGTATCGGAAGTATTACCGTATATTATTACAAAAGTCGTTCTGATCTTTGCCAGTAAAGCATTAAAGTCACCAATCACCAATCTGACATCGTGCTCAGATGGACTCTTTAGCTGATTATCCAAATAATTGATTATCCAAATAAATAACCCAATCATTGTAAAATGAGTCTTTACCCTGTGGTTAACTTACATCAGATAGTGCATGTACACAGCTAATTGACAGGTTAGCTAATCTCACGTGAAACTAAAACTTACAACACATTCAATTATGGGCTGCTGGCAAGCCAAACACAACCATTTTACCTGTGACTCAATTAGAAAAACCACTCCAAGATTTCCGAGGTCCACTGTTTAGCAATGTATAACCGTGGGACAAGTGGTCTGCCTTTTTAGGGCATCGTGATTCTTGGAAAGCCACAACTTTTTTTCCATTACTCTTTTACACATATGTTTAAATGCCGATCGTTAATCTCGTGTCCGAGTGCTTAAGTGAGAATTCGTTGGATATTCTGGTGGTATCCGTTTTTCTTGACATTTTTAGCACTTGAATTTCTTTACAGGTGCTGGTCGTCATCCCAGCGATCCAACCTGATTAGTCACCCCCTATACGATATGCACTGGTTACTGTAGTCATATTTCAACAGCTTTACGTTTCGTTAGAAATATTTACGAAACCAGGATGCCACATTCACAGGGCGTATTGTATTTATAATATAAATATAATTTTTAAAATGAAATAAAACACATAATATTGTGTTAATTTGATTTATTTATAGCAACAAAGAATGATGAAAAATTTTAAATAAATAATTGATTATAAAATAAGATGCTACCATATATTTATACGGTTTTTACAGGCCATTATTGGCCCGTACCGTATCAACAATCTGACTCCATCGGTTTCGATCACGAGCCAGCACTTCATAATGTTGAAAGCAACCAGAAGATGCCAGATCGCTCTCTACGCCGTGGAGCCATCGTCACCGACAGCGACCTCTTCGCCTACCGAAAGGCGGTTCTTCCTTCAAAGATCGCTGTATCATTCTGTTCAGATACGCAGAACGTGACCGAGCCAGCGTACTCGCTGTCCTTTTATTTCATGCACGATATCAGGAATTTGCATTAAATTCCTGATCTCGTGGTGGAATAGAACTCGGTATGTGCCATCAACGTCGCGTTTTGGGCCATATATCACACGCATGATTCTCCTCTCGAATGTTAGAAGCCATCTTTCGTACTCATCCGTCAGGGTCCAACTGTCCATACATGACAACGGGTCTGATCAACACTCTGTACAGTTTCAGCGTATCCGCATTTGCAAGATATTTTGATTTCAGCAGTGGACGTAGAGGATATAAAACCCGATAGCCAGCGGCAAGCCGAACCTTGATATCCTCTCCCACACTATTATCATGAGTAATGCGAGATCCAAGATACTTGAATCTCATTACTCCATCAAACGTGTGGTTACCACTACTGAAATCACTTGCGTCTTGGTCTCGAAAACCAGAGATCATATATGTTGTTTTGGACTCATTGATTTTGAGACCAACGGAAGCTGAAAACTGTTTCAGTGGATCAAGTATCTCTTTCACTCCGTTGTCATTTAATCCAATCACACAGATATCATCTGCATATGCAAGAAGTTGATTGGATTGTCGGAATAAGATGTTGTCCTGAGGTGTTTCACTTTTACGAAGGATGTATTCCAACATGAGATTAAAAAGTATCGGGGACAGCGCATCTCCTTGTCGAACACCAGAAGTAATTGCAAAAATTCTCGATAGCCTGTTCCAACTTTAACACAACATTGTGACTGTGTTACTGTCATTTTACAGAGATGTACATATTTTTTCGGTATTCCTAAATATTCAAGCGCATACCATAGTCTCTCTCGGTTGAACGAGTCATAGGCTTGCTTGAAATCTAGGAATACCTGGTGTACATCGCGAGATGTTTCGTAGTACTTGGAAACAATCATCCGTAGCGAAAAAACTTGATCAGTTACTGACCGATTTGGACGAAATCCTCCTTGGTAGTCACCGACAATTTCCTCCGCCAGAGGAGTTTTTTTTCCCAAGATTATGTAAGACAGTAACTTATATGCTGTGCAAAGGAGAGCTATACCGCGATAATTCTCGCACTTCAAGCGATCACCCTTCTTGAAAATTAGGCATAATGCGGCCACTTTCTATTCATCAGGCATAACTTCTTTTCGCCATACCGATCGAACAAGGTCGAAAGACCATTCCACAAAGTTAGCCCTCCGAATATCAAGAGCTTTGAATTAATGCAATCAACTCCTGGTGAACGATTTTTCTTTAGTCTCTGCATGACCATTGTGAATTCCTCATAGGATGGATCCTCAATGACATCTCTGCGGTCTGTATTTGAGGGTAATCAAATATAGTTTGTGATACATGTGGAACATTAAGTAGATAGGCAAAATGTTCACGCCATGTATCGAGTACCGCATCAACGTTAACACAGAGATTTCCATCCTGGTCCCGAATAGCGGTTGACCGAGATCTTAACGTATGGTACAATTCGGTGATTCCTTTAAAGAAACTACGCGAATTGTGCTCATTGCTGAGTTGTTGTACTCTTGCTGAGTTGTTACTCTTCCATCATTCGCGCTTCTTCAGTCTACAAATACGTTTAGCTGTTCTTCTAGCAAGAACTGCCTTGTTTTTTCTTGCAATTGTAAACCGAGTCTGCGCTTCATTGTGGGCTATATTTCGTTGCTCAACAGCAAGACGACACTCCTCATCAAACCAATCATTTTTGAGCTTAGTTTTCACTATACCGAGAGTGTGCTGGGCAGCATCGACAACCGAGGTTTTCAATACTTCCTAGACACTGTTCACATCATCAGATTGGTAATTGGATCGACTAATGCTATTGCTGAAAAGATTTTGATATTTTCGTTGCGTTTCTTCATTTATCAGACCTTCACAGGAGAATCGCGTTTTATATTCTCCTGTCCTCCTTGACTTGTACGAAAATTTCCATCGTAGTTTTGCAGCAACCATAAAATGGTCACTGCCTAAGAATTTGGTTTACGACCGATATGATCTCATGTCTTGGACAACCGGAGTCCGGCCTTTAGAAATCAACACATGGTCAATTTGGCTTCGGGATGTTTAACGTGGATGTGTCCATGTTTCTAAGTGGATAGTTTTATCAGGAAAGAATGTACTTGCTACTTTGAGATCATGAGTGATCGCAAAGTACATCATTCTTTCCCCATTTTCAGCAGTTTCGTGCCGGGAGTACGGACCTATGTTATTACATAAGTCGGTCTGATTTCTGCCAGCTCTAGCATTAAAGTCACCAATCTGATATCGTGCTCAGATATAGAACCCATCAGATTATCCAAATTATTATAAAATGAATCTTTATCTTGGGGTTGGCTTACATCAGTGGGCGCATTTACACAGACAATTGACAGGTTGGCTGATCTCATATATGCAGGCGAAGCTTATATACATTCGATTATCGACTGCTTGGAAGTCCAAGACAGCCTTTTTTACCTGTGGCCCAATGAGAAATCCAACTTCAAGATTCCCGAGATCATCTCTACTGCGTAGCAACGTATAACCTTGGGACACATGGTCTCCACTTTTAGGCCATCGAGTTTCTTGGAGCGCTACTAGTCCCAGCCGATATTCCTTCATACATGTGATAAGGCCGTAAAACGTGCCAGGTTTTCGAAGTGACTGCACGTCCCACGTGCCGATCCTAATTCTCGTTTCCGGTTACTTAAGCGTGGGGTCATTGTGATTTTGATGGTATCAGATTTTTTTGTTTTTTTGACATTTTTAACAATTTTGATTTTTTACGGATGCGGGTCGTCAGCCTAGTGATCCAACCAGATTTAGTTGCCTCCTACGACAAGCTCTGGATACTGTGGTGGTATGGGTCTCATGTTTCGTTTGTACAGTTTATGAAACATGAATGCCCCCACCCACAGGGCTTACCATATAATCCCTAGATATGAGTACTTACATTTTCTCAATAATTCAATAACATTTATCGTTAAATGATGATACTGGATAGCCTTCAAATCAATGAACATCATTCTGTGTAAATGCTTGGCAATCAAGGACTTAAATTCGTTGAATTTTATCATTGAATAAACTGGTGAGTGAAGACAAGCATTATCTTAATGAAAAATGATTATTTTCTTATTTGAACCAGGAGTATTCTCGGAAATTTTTTACTGACCAAAAAGGTATAGAATAATATTTAGATTACATTTTTTATCTTTCTAAAGGTAATTGATCAATAAATACCTTTTAATCACAAAAACAAATTTTTCATAACCTTTCGTGTACGGCGGGTAAATTGCACGATGTAGTTTATATTAACATGGTTTTCCGCATGTAAAAAGTCTGGAATTTACATAAAATTGTTATTTACATTCTGTATGTAACACAAGATACAGATATAATCTGCAGATACCAGCCATTTGATAATCTGGAAGTGTAACTTCATTTATTTCTCAATATGCTAAATGGGAAATCATCAACGACACATTCTCTAAATGTCGAAATCCTTCGGGGTTCAGTTTTGTCACCAACTTTGTTTTCGTTACACATTAGTGACTTGTTGGATAGAGACTGTAAACCGTATCCACAGTTTTGCCGATGATGCAACATTGCACTCTTCTATTTCATTCGAGATCTAACCTTCTCCTTCAGAGTCAAACGATAAACGGCTGGAAGTTGTCACTTCACTTAATTCCAATTTGACAAATATGCACATTCTCACGTAAAAGAAGTCACAACAAATACCCTTTTGTGGTAAAACGCCACGTTCTCGTGGGTTGTGACTCAATTCGTTCGCTTGATGTTCAGATTAGCAACAATTTAAAATGGCATGAACATAATCACATTAGCCAACTAAGCTTCACGTAAACTCCTGTTCCTCAATAGATGCAGACGGTTTTATAAATCTCATCTGGTTCTCCAGATATATAAAACCTCTTTTAGACCTTATATAGAATATTGGCCAGGTTTGGGGTGGAGCATATGGCATTGCTTTTCAGTTGCTGGATAGAGCTCAGTGGCGTGCCATCCGAATAATACGAAACTTTAGACTTAGGAAAGATCTAGAGAGACTACAGGACCGCAAACATGTTACAGAACTCTGCGTGTTTTAAAGATTAATAAATGGTTAATGTTCTGCAGAATTAAAGGAGCGGTGGTCATTTGTTACGCCAGGACGAGTAGCACGAAGAACGGTTAATATGCATAGGCTTATGGAGAAGCTGCCGAAACCTCGAACTGAAGGTGCAAAGCGAGAAATTATTTATTTTCGGTGTAGTATAAAATGTACAAGTTTGAGCCAGCTACCAACTTTTACTTGAAGTATCGCGCGTTGGGTGCAGGAGCTCTGACAGTAACAAGTAGCTAGGAAAGTCTTAAAGTTCGCCCTGCACCCAATTAAAACTAATAATAATAATAATAATAACAATTCTCGAAAGGTTTCAATTCTCCTTAAGTTTTGAAGTCCATATTAAATCCAATGGACTCAACTATCCGCTCATATTTGGTTCTTGTTTTTGTCTTTACTACTTTTAGGTGCAGCTTTTTTAAATAGAAGCAAATCAGAAATGTTTCTTGTTTAAATCTACCGAAAGGCAAGTATCATCTCAAGAAGGTCTTTTTATAATATAAAAAGTCAAACAATAACGTACCACCGTCGAATAGAACAGATGATTTTTGAAAATAAACTCCATTATTTTCAGCTAGATAACTAAAAAAATAAATACCGTGGTCTCCCCCTCACGCAGACTCGATTGGCCCATTGTAACACTCCTTTGCAAACATTTATTCTCAGTTCTGAAATCTGTTTGTTCTTCGAATGAAGCCGATGTCCATTTTCCTCAAGTTTCGTCAGTTGATCTTCAGATAGACCCCCCAAAGGAGTGCCGTCAATTGGGAGAGTATGAAGGACAGAAGCACAAAAAGTATTCAACAGTTTTTTATATTCCTCCCCCACAATTCCAGAAGAACTGATATCTTTGCTGATTTATTATTCGAAAGATGATTGTGAATAGATGATTGTGAAACAGTGACACCTTGAGGATCAATAATCATTCTTAGATTTTCTGAGCCCCAAGTGCGACAATTCTGCTTATTTACATAGCCGCCGAAATGATAATGACCCTCATCACTGAAGATGATTTTTCGATAAAATCCGGATGCATTTGAAGGACCCAATCAGCGAAGTTTGCGCAATGTCTAATTCCAAAGATTGACGATGAATCGACAAACCTGGGTTTTCTTCAACACTGCGGATTACAGCAACAATATATTCTTAGTTTTTCCTGAACTTCACATCACTAACTTGTCCCAACAACTCAAATGTTTCCTCGATTCACTATTGTCGGCCGAGACTGAGTTTCACGACGATTTTCATCACTATTGTAGTGAATTTAACCATTTCACTGCATTGTTGAAACGTGTATAGTACCAGTTTTAGTAATGGTATAGTTTTTACTTGTGATATGTTAAGAGATGACAGTTTCGAAATTGACAGCTGCCCTAATAGCAGGCTTTTCAAAATTAAACCTCTTATTGAAAAACCATTTATTTGTGATTGGCTGTTGTATCATTCTAAGTGACACAAGACAATATTTTAAATTACTTAACTGGAACAATCTACTTAGCAAATAATGTGGGTGGTGCAATAAAAATTGCAAGTTTTTTGCAAGTATTTCAAAAATAGCATTAAAACATAAGTCTAGAAAAAGAGAGACGAATATTCATCCTTACGAATATTCTACAGTTTAAAAGCTTTTTGAAAAGATGTTACTAATTTCAGTGGTAATTTATAAATTGTGCCAAGTTGCACATAGGTTTCCAGAAAATGCTTTCAGCTAAATCAACTAATCACATACTATATAGTATAACTTCAAATTTTTGAAAGTAAACATTAATACAAGATAAAGACATATAGTATCGTTGTAAATAATTTCATTTACTTGGTTAACGCACAGAACCAGTACAATACCCAGGGGAAGTACCGACATCATGGTAGATTGATCACATAAATGAAATATCACGTATCTTGTATAGCCATAAAATTGATGAAAAATTTCCTTCTTGTTAACAAATATTCTCAATACACCATTTTATTATTATCTATCATCTATTTATACAACACGAAAAAAAATCACATATTATCAGTATTGTATCTACTGATTTCCTGGTAAACTATTAAACCTAAAAATATCAGTAGAAGTACGTAACGAGAACAGCATATCTATGTACGTATACATATCCCACTTATCTTTATTATCACCCGTTTAAAACATATATGTACATTCGTATACATAACAATAACAAAATATGATACTAATCGATACGATAGGAAAAACTGATAAGGAGAAATCCTGTACTATACACATACATGGTACAAAAGCGTAATAAATGAAAAATGTCCTATTGAATGTCTTGCATACAAATTACTGTGTTATTCTTCCTACTTTTTCCTATATTACGTATACGGTATACGGTTTTGTGTACAAAAGGAGATTGTTACTCCTTAAATACAAAAAAAAATTTCGAAACAGAAACGATAAGGGTGTACAAAAGTTTCGAATCATAATTTTTGTTTTTCCTTTCTGTTTTCATAAATCGTATCAAGATTCGAGTATTGTATTGATATTGTAATTTAAACAATAGAAGATAATTGAAATACTTTAATGATGGTTTCAAGTTTTATTTTTATTATTTTTTATCCTCTGTGCCAGAGATGAAAATGTATAACTCGTACAAATACGAGTTGCTGGTTACGGATATAGAAATATAATTTTATACCTATACGAGGGAACTAGCAAAAGTTCGCTTAGTATTGGTGGCTCTTAAATATTTTAAGAAAAAGACCAAGAGTACCAAATCCTTGCAAGATACATATTTTTGTAGAGGACGAGGACTTTCAAGAAAGTCAACCAAAATCTTCCACTAATGACGTTACTATGGCTCTGGTCCAAAGTTAATACAGATCCACTTTTTTTTCGGTTTTTACAGGCCATTATTGGCCCGTACCGTATCAACAATCTGACTCCAACGGTTTCAATCACGAGCCAGATCTTCATACTGTTGCAAGCAGTTGAAAGATGCCAGATCGCTCTCTACGCCGTGGAGCCATCGTCGCCGACAGCGACCTCTTCGCCTACCGAAAGGCGGTTCTCCCTTTAAAGATCGCTGTATCATTCGTTTCGGATCAGCACGCAGAACCTGACCGAGCCAGCGTATTCGCTGTCCTTTGATTTCATGCGCGATATGCAGGAATTTGCATTAAATTCCTGTTCTCGTGATTGAATAAAACTCGGTATGTGCCATCAACGTCGTGTTTTGGGCCATATATCACACGCATGATTCTTCTCTCGAATATTAGAAGCCATACCTGACAACGGGTCTGATCAACACTCTGTACAGTTTCAGCTTATCCGTATTTGCAAGATATTTTGATTTTAGAAGTGGACGTAGAGGATACAAAGCCCGATTGCCAGCAGCAAGGCGTACCTTGATATCCTCTCCCACACTATTATCGTGAGTAATGAGATATCCAAGATACTTGAATCTCATCATTCAATCAAACGTGTGGTTTCCACTACTGAAATCAATTGCGTCTTGGTCTCGAAAACCAGAGATCAGATATTTGGTTTTGGACTCATTGATTTTGAGACCAACGGAAGCTGAAAACTGTTCCAGTGGATCAAGTATCTCTTTCACTCCGTTGCCATTTAATCCAATCAGACAGATATCATCTGCATAAGCAAGAAGTTGATTGGATTGTCGGAATAAGATGTTGTCCTGAGGTATTGCACTTTTACGAAGGATGTATTCCAACATGAGATTTAAAAATATCGGGGACAGCGCATCTCCTTGTGGAACACCAGTAGTGATTGCAAAAGTTTACAATAGCCTGTTCTCAACTTTGACACAGCATTGTGACTGCGTTACTGTCATTTTACAGAGATGTACATATTTTTTAGGTATTCCCAAAATATTCAAGCGCATACCATAGTCTCTCTCGGTTGAACGAGTCATAGGCTTGCTTGAAATCTAAGAATACCTGGTGTAGATTGCGAGATGTTTCGTAGTACTTGGAAAGAATCATCAGTAGCGAAAAAACTTGATCAGTGACTGACCGATTTGGACGAAATCCTCCTTGGTAGTCACCGACAATTTCCTCCGCTAGAGGAGTAATTCTTCCCAAGATAATGTATGACAGTAACTTGTATGCTGTGCAAAGGAGAGCTATACCGCGATAGTTCTCGAATTTCATGCGATCACCCTTTTTGAATATTGGGCATAACGCGGCCACTTTCCATTCATCAGGCATAACTTCATTTCGCCATACCAATCGAACAAGGTCGAAAAGACAGTTCCACAAAGTTAGCCCTCCGAATAGCAGGAGCTATGAATCAATGCAATCAACCCCTGGCGAACGATTTTTCTTTAATCTTTGCATGGCCATTGTGAATTTCTCATAGGATGGATCCTCAATGAACATCTCCGCGGTTTGTATTTGAGGGTATTCAAACACAGCTAGTGATACATGTGGAACATTAAGTAGATCAGAAAAATGTTCACGCCATGTATCGAGTACCGAATCGATGTTAACACAGAAGTTTCCATCCTGGTCCCGAATGGCAGTTGACCGAGATCTTAAGGTATGGTGCAATTCGGTGATTCCTTTAAAGAAAAAACGCGAGTTGTGCTCATTGCTAAGTTGTTGTACTCTTAAGACCTTGGCCTTCCAGCATTCGCGCTTCTTCTGTCTACAAATGCGTTTAGCTGTCCTCCTAGCAAGAACTGCCTTGTTTTTCCTTTCAATTGTAAACCGAGTCTGCGCTTCATTGTGGGCTATATTGCGTTGCTCAACAGCAAGACGACACTCCTCATCAAACCAATCATTTTTGGGCTTAGTTTTCACAACCATAAAATGGTCACTGCCTACGAAT
This sequence comes from Tipula lateralis, assembly GCA_963932295.1. NCBI lineage: Eukaryota > Metazoa > Arthropoda > Insecta > Diptera > Tipulidae > Tipula > Tipula lateralis. The sequence goes on from OZ010737.1 coordinate 23,305,982, forward strand.
TTGGTTGACGACCGATACGATCTCACGTCTTGGACAACCCGAGCCCGGTCTTTCGAAATCAACACATGGTCAATTTGGCTTCGGTATGTTTTACGTGGATGTGTCCATGTTTCCAAATGGATGTTTTTATGGGGAAAGATATAGATCCACTACTGACACAAAAAATTATTGCTGATGAGTGGGCTTAGAATGCCATGGTTGTATCGCTAATATTAACACTTTGGCTGTCAATGTAGTAATGAGCAATTACAATCACAATGTGTTGTTATGGACATACCTCCCAAATTTCACCTCACTAAGTCAGTGTAGTTTTACTTCATATGTACATTCCAAGTTCTATTTTATTACGTCAGTTGTACAAAACAGTCATTCTAAAATTCTATCCCACCACGCTAGTGTTGTTCAAAACATACATTACAAATTATACAACTTTAAGCGAGGTGTTGCCGTGGACATACATTCCAGAAAGTTTCCACATTGAAATGTTTACAGAAATTGTTTTTATTTATTTAATAAATACGACAAACTTGGCGTGCTGAGATAGAATTTTAAATGCTTATAATAACACTGACAAGTTTTTTAGATTGTATGAGTACGACAACACTGGCGTAGGCTAATTGAATTTGCAATGTATGTTCAGAACAACACACCCGTGGCTGGATGAATTTATAATGTATGTCTATATACCTCCCAGGTTGCGCAGTGGTTAAAAAGTTCCGCCTTGGATCGGGATGTACCGGGTTTGAAACCCGATAGGAGCAGGATGCGAAAAGGGATCATCTGAAACCCTGTTGTGTTTATAATCGTTTGCCGTCCCATCTTCCATGTCAGTACTATAGGCTGGCATGGAGCTATGTGCAGATGGTTTCTACGTAAAATAGCCGGTTTGTCAAGCAATAACTGGGCTGTCACAATGGGCCAATTAAGTGATGGATAAACACAAAACAAAAATGTCTATATAGAAAAGATTGACATAATGAATTCGAATTAGAAATGTATGTGTATAACAACACTGGTATAATGAGATAGCATTTAGCATATATGACTATATAACAACACTGGCATAGTAACAGATAATCTAGAATGTATGTTCAGAACAACACTGGCACTATAAGAAATATTTTGGAATGTATGTCCGGAACAACATTGGCATTGTTGGATGACATTTAGCATGTATGTCTACATTAACACTGGCACTAGAAAACAGAATTTCGAATGTATGTTTAGAACAACATTGGCATGGTTTGGTGGAATTTAGAGTGTATGCTCATTATAACATTGACAGCCAAAGTGTTAAACAATCATCTGGGATACATTTTACTGAATTTTATCTTAATAAATTTAATCTTAATAATAAGTGCAATCAGGAAACGAAACAACCGTCCGTGGTATGAAGAAGCTAGCCAATTCGTAAAACTTTAGCAACAAAAGTAATAATGACAGTTTACTTCACCCAAATAAAAATGGTAGTTGCTATTCCCCTTTACGGTAACTATAAAATGGTATACCAAAGACTGCTTACTAAAAGGTTTCAAAATGAAATTTTTGGAATACTGGAAAAACGAGGATTTGCGGAGCTTTTTACATCATGATATCGCGCCGGCTCAAACGATTCAAATAATGAGTAACTTAATGTCAAACTTTGGCAACAAAACAATTCGACAAGCGCCATGCATACTCCCGCGAGCACCACAGTTGTTATTTCTGGGTAAAACTACAACAAATTTAAGGAAAAGGGTCCTTAACAGTAACGCGGAAATAATTGATGCAGTTATAGTGATTACTTTCAAGTCCGTTTTTGGAAGTGGATCAACGGCGATTATGTAAAGAAGATAAGAAAAGACGAAGAATAAATATGAACAGATTTTTTTCTGGTTAACTAAGCGAACTTTTGTTACTTCCCTTATATATAAAAAAGCCGGTGTGCAAGATGAACGAAGGTGGAAGGAAAAAGTTATAAAATTTGATAGAACAAAACAGATTTGTTTCATAAACAGACATACGTTGATAAAGGTTAAGCTCATACACATAATTATAGATATATACCGAACGAAAAAAAACAATTTATGTTGTTATATTTTTATTTCCCGTCCTTAATGGGGTACAGGAATTGTTATAAGGAAGACAGTCTGTTTTATACACACTCACGGGTAAACGGAGAAATACCTAAAATTGATAGCATTTTTCTACTGAAAGATTGATACGATATAATGCGGATCTAAATTTTAATATATATATGTTTTGATGTTTGTGAACAACCAAGATATGAGTGACTGAAAGCTTTTTACATATATCGTGTAACGCATTGAGTGTGTTATGTTAAACATCTCGAATATCAAATTATAAATTCATAGAATTTGATTCTATACGAGTACGTATACTAAACTTTTTCGTAAAGTATTCCATCAAATACTTTGCACATAATTTTAACACACGCTCAAAATTGTTTTCGTCATTTAGAATCAAAAATGATTAATAACACATTGTACATTATTTTTGTAAGAAATATAAATGACCTTCTAACGTGTAATCAATATTTTGTACCTTGCGTTTTTCATATACATATACATCATTATATCAAGATTATATTATTATTCTTAGAAAACTGTTTGAAAATATTGATTAATTTTCAAATTATTGATGCTCGAATCAATGATGTTCACTAAATCTCTAAATTATACGAAAGGCTTCTGTTATTCTATAGAAGAAGCAACATGAAGTTTACAATTGTTAGACTAATTCGCAATGTGTGCAGGTATCTCATATGTATACCGGGTTTTAGGCGTCGATAATTTGTGTTTCAATTGAAATTTCTTCAACGTGCCATAAAGCTATTTTACGTCTCTAAGAATTTTATAGTTGACTTTTTTTAGGTGGAAGATAATCAGTTTTTTTCCACATTAACATAGAAGTGACACAAACCAAAAAACATTGTGGCCCTTCAAAACCTTGTGGCCCCTTCGAAAACACTTCGAGCAACGAGTAAGTAGTACTCGTAAATTCAAACGCGAAGATTGGGGAAAATCTAACGAGGCAAATGATTTGTTTAATCATAATTTCATTCATTCCCTTGGAATAAATCTCCAATTCCATGCATAAAGTAAGATTATTAAGTAATGGGTCATTAAGTTTGACAAAATTCAATCATCGATCAATCCATACATCCAAATACCTATGCACATTTACTTCTTCGTATACACATTTAAACTCAAAATGACACACTTATTCGGATTAACTTTATGTTTCATACTATTACTCGATACTACTTCAGTTACGAACCTTGCCATTTACTAAAAAATCATCCGCAAATAGCAAGATAACTTTGTCTGTCTTATTAATTCGGTGAACAGCAGCGGTAGGTTGAAAAGAATAGGAGATACTTTACTTTCTCTTGGAAATACAAGATTCACTTCTTCCTCCCACTTATAGTTCTGTTCTTTGAGAACACTCCAGTGCTCAATAACTGAAGTATTATATAAACTCATCCCCTTCAATCTTCAATCAACTTACTTACAAGATTACTCTCAACATTTCTTGTTTCATAAATTTCTTTCTGTCACATATTCCTTCCAACGTTTCCTTTCAGCCTTGCGAATAGCTTTTTTCAAGTTGAACTCATGCAAAGCTATACGCTTTCTCTCATACGAGGACTCAATCTCAATGTTACACCATCCACTTTGTATCTTTCCACGTTAAATACATTTCATACGAAAATCTCATTCATTTCTCTTACCCATTTAACTTGACCCATAATCTCACAATTTCTTGATCCGAAAATGTTCCGAAATTCTCAACTTTAACTTTCCAAGTAACTTGGAAAGCTAACGCGTTGGATGCTAATGAAAGATCATTTCGCTGGACCTCTCATAAATTAGCTAATCTAGTTAGCTAATCATTAAGAATTACTAAATAAGAATTCGAAATACTGCCAGCCAATAGATTCCCTCTCTCAATTCTCCAATATTGCTTCACATTCTTGCGTTTCATTCTAGTCTCCACATGCAATTAAGTCACTTTTTCAATTCGTCCAGTCAAATAATATCTGCAGGAGCGCGCACTGCTTTCATCTGCATTCTCAAACTCAATAATAATAGAGTTCTCCCAAAATTGACTGTTATTGCTCAAAAAAGTGAAGTCTGGCATACTTATTTGTTGGAGTATGATAACATGGCGATCGATACTCAACTATATCATTCCGGTCTAAGTTTGGACAAACATCTATAGCCTTTCACATCAAATGTCTTGCGTGCCCATTCGTTCCCATGTTTCACTAAAAATATTACATCACTCGGTTTCAATAAATTTCAAGCCTATCTTTTGAAGCGTATGTCTACTTGACCTATAACATTTTGCTCATTCGGTACATTCCGTCGAAGTTGTGCTAATTATTGTTGATGATGTCATTGTTGATGTTTTATATCTTGTATTTGTGATTTTTGTATATGTTCTTGTTTCTTTTGTAATGGTGGTTGTGTTTATGGTTATTGCTGTTTTGGTAGATTTTCATGATTTGTCTCTTGGCATTTACTTTTCTACTTTTGGTTATACAAATTCCAACCTGTATAGGTTGTACATCATTTTGATGTCCTTGTTCACAATTTATGCATTTGATTACACTGCAGTCGTCATCGTGCGGTAATGCTTAATGCATGTCTGCAACAGTTTCATGCTTCTTTGTTTTGGTGACGCCAAATTTTAAACAGGTCGTACTTTTCATTGGGTTTGGAATATATATTTGAACATTTAGATTTAATGAACCAGCTTTTATATTTTCTGGTATCTTGAAGATGTTTGTCTACTCATCTTTCTTACTCAGACTATCCCTTGCTCTTTTTAACCTGCCAATATATCATCGTCGCCCTTACCTAAGAAAAAAACTATTTTTTTCAAAATAATTAAGTGATGTCACAAACGATCTATTGTTCACGACGAACGATTTAAGACTGTTTATTACAATTCTAGTCTAACTAAAATTTATAACATATCACTTATGGTTAATTATCAGTAACAATTACTTAATTACATATGTCAGATTGGCCGAGCGGTCTAAGGCGCCAGATTTAACCTCTGGTTCCCGAGAGGGAGCGTGGGTTCGAACCCCACATCTGACAAACTTTTTATCACCACTTGTTTTAAAAATCATCGATAATTAAATTTTTGATATCATTGAAGCGGAATGACTACCATAATGCAGATTCGCTGCCCAGTTATTATTATATTCCGGAATAATTAGGTCTATTATATTGTACATCATAATATCACGTATCAAATAAATTCATTCGCAAACAAATAGGTTATTTCTACAATATGCACATTCGTATGTATACATAAAACTGAAACAAACGAGCTTAATTCGTGTCTATCTTTTGTAATGTACAATCAAACGGAAGCTTTGGGTATAACACCAAACTCAAACTGAACCAGAAAACACTCACTACTATATCTAACACTTGTTTTATATATTTTTATCTCCTTCCTCTGTTATGGGCCGAAGTACTTCCAACTTCCTTTCCGGTATTAGCTTATCGCCGTTTTAACCCATCTATACAATGAAAAGATTCATTTCCCGTCTGTATCGACTGAATATAAAACAGTCAACTCGGCTCATAAATTATGTATTCCAACAGAATATCGTTTCATTGATACGACCGAAAAGTAAAATGTATATTTATTTTAGTTCTCAAGTAGTCGAAAAAGGTTTCTGAAAGCATCTAGGTTACCTAGAATAAAATAAGTTGTTATATTGTTGCTCATTCCGAATCGAACAATTTCTTACTTATTACCCCTAAATCTATAGTTTTGTATTAAAAATAACAGTTCAACTACTAATCAATAGATGGTAGTAAAAGCATCATTACCAAAATAAAGTATTTACACTGTTTACACATATAAAAATTTGTATTTCTTTAAATTTAACCAAAAAAAACTAAATGAAAATAATATTATATATTTATTAAACAAAATAATCATTATTATTATATAATATATTATTCACTTTATCTCATAGTAATAATTTTATGCAAATCAATTATAGCCGATTTCGTTTAGAACAAAGTTAACGTTTAGAACATAATATAAAATTTATACAAAACATGAAATTATGAAAATAATATAGTAAAAAAACGAATATTATAGAAAACACATACAATTTGTAATGGGATGTTAATTTCATGGTATATGCATATATTAATTAACATTTGTGACATAGCAGAATTTTTAAATTTTAATAATTGCATCGCACACATGTTGCCGTTGATAAAAATATTTTTTAGTACAGAATTTAAAATGATACGAATTATGATTTATTGAGACTATGGTATACGAAAAGGCACAACTAAATCTTCTGTATGCTGTATTTTAATATCGTTTAATGCATTTCCAGCTCGATTAATTACATTTTTCATCTGTAAATATACAAAATTAGATTGAATGGATTTTATATATATAGCGAGGACACGAACCATATTATAATCAACTGTTGATATTGGATTGGTCGCCAGATTAATTTCTGGATTTGGTATATCTTGTAATAAACCACATGGCTCATTGCTTGTATGACCTATGTTGTTCCATTGCTGTGCTAATCGATTCGAATATATTTTTACCCTATCGCTATATTCTTGCGGCTCTAAATTATGCGAATCCATCGATGCTACATCGATTATATTAGTTGCGGTTTCTTGTACAATTCGGCTCAGGGCATTCTGTTCATCTCGTTTAGGCAACGAATTTGGATATTCATTTATAAAATCATCACTATTCGTTCGCCGTACAGCAGGACTATTGCTCACTGGATCGGCCAGCAGGTGTGTCCTTTCATTTGGCTCATTTCCCTATGAATTATATAACAACAACAAAAATATTAAGATACGCAATATATAATATGATAATAAAATTAATTGGGCGTTTCACTGGAGATCTAATTCGAGTGATGACATGACATTGGCGGTACCTGATTTGTTGAATCTTCTGTACACTCGGAACAGCATCCTATACGTTTTACATAATCTAGTACGGATCTTAATTGATTCATTTATGACACAATAAATAAACAGGCTTAATAACTAAATTGCAATTGAAATTTTGTGAACGAACAAAATCAAAATAAAAAAATTAAAAACGAAAAAATGTACAAAAAAAGATTTTCGTTTTCTTTTTCTTCTATGATTAGCACAAAGATGAAGAAAAACAATAATAAACGTCAAATGAATTGAAATTTTGACATTTCATTATTTGGTTGCGAACAGTATTTCAAATTGTTTTATAGCAAAAATGCCATAAAATAAAAAATAATTAAAACTATGATCGATATTAATAGATGTTATGAGCTTGCATTATCGATACAAACCTAGTAACGATTATGCATGAAGCATTATGTGACTTGTGGTCGTTCATGACTAAAAAGTATGTATCTAGCATATTCTTTGCTCAGAAAGGAATATTAATTTGGAATTCTTTTGTTTCAAGTATTATCAGTGAGAGTGAGAGGTATATATAAAATTTCAATGTGGCGGATGCTCCTCTCATCGAAACACTTAAACAAACTAATGTCAATTTTGTGATTCTATCACCAGTCAGTGTTTAAGTGATTATTAATAATATTGCTAAAAACTGCCGAAATCGTCCGGACAAAAAATATTAGAAATTTTGTTTCATCAATAAGATTTTGTTTCTATAGTTATAACTATAGTGCAAATATTTAAATTAATAACAAAAAAAAAGACTATAAAAATTTATGTTTTTATAAACATTTAGTTTTATCAGTGCAGTAAATTCAATACTACGCAAGATCATATGGTCACCTGAGTACATCATATGGTCACCTGAAATGGCGCGCCAAATACATAAACGGTTGCTTGTATGTTCAGCATACGTATGTTGTATGTTAAACTGCAGAGATCGACGTTTCGGCATCCTTTCTGACAGCCAGGCTTCAATACTGTTTCATTGGAACGTGTTTTGGAGACGATTATTACCTTTAATCGACTAGGTAGTCTGAATAAGGTTATACTTCATTAGATACCCAGTCACATGGGTATCAAAGGAAATATATTGGCCTGTTTTAGTAGTACGTCATTATCTCTTAAGCAAGACATTGACTATCACGTTGATGATCTCGACCAAAAGAGATAGGATAGTCTCATCTCCTGTCGACAGTTCAAAATCTTCTTTAGATCAATAAACCAGCAAAGATCCCAGTCTTTCTTAAAATATGATAGACGCACTTAAAGGATCTTGCTGAGCATTCTCATGGGCAATGTTCCCTGACTAATCATATGTTTCGAATGAAAATTCAAAACATTGCAAACTGCGAACAGTGTGGGGGATGAAAAGAGGAAACTGTTGAGCACTTCTTGTACTCCTGTTCTGCATACCCTTCCGATAGATTGCACTGCTTTGGAACACAATTCCTATTTGAAGACGAACTAACAACCTTAAGGGTACCAGATATTTTGAACTTCTTTTGAAGAACAAACAGATTTCTGAACAGAGAGTGTACGTCTGGGAAGGGATGTCACAATGAGCATGCGTGACTGGGTGGTGGAAAAATGTCAGCATATTTTGCCTTAACTTCATTTATTGCACGGAAGGATGTAAAGAAACATATAATTTTGAAAAATTCATCCGTCACCATCTCGTTTTGACAACAATTGTGAAAACGATGTAGATATTAGCACCAGTAAAATTACATCAGAAATAAAGATATGTAAAAATATTATTCGATATTGAAAATTTGAATATATACTGAAGCAGTATTAAAACGAGAACTGGGAATTGCCTATTATAGGAACATGATACAATTACTTTTTAACCTTAAGATCTTTAAAAAGATATGTTACAATGTTTCACAGAACCTTTAAAATGAAAAATTATACACTGATAATTAATACAATACTTCTCAAGAGCACTTATATTTATTGTCTTAGAATAGAATAATATTTGACATTCAATTAAATTATTTTTGTACTGAAAACAACAATACGATAACTAAACATAACAATTCGTTTTCCTTAATTTATGTCCAAATTTGGAATTCCGAACCGATACCTCCCGCTCCTATTGCCACAGATTCAAACAATGCGTCTAATCCAGTACTAAAGATGCAGGCGAAATAAGGTGTTTTCTGCAATTGTCACAATCTTGAATAAAAACATTAACAAATACCCATACCCATGGGTCTATCCTTTATTTCGAGCATGCTTATCCAGTGTACACTGGGGAAGTGTTGTACGGTGTCAAATTATAAGTGTGTCAGAAGTACAAAGTAAATAAAGTTGTGTCGGTATAAATGTTTAATAAACAGAGTAGTTTTTTGACAAATCGATGCTCGCCCGGATCCAAATAAAAAACAGACCCTACATGTAACTTGCTATAAATATTTACTCTTAAAAACTGGAATAAATAAACGTCACCCTATACAAAATTGATGAGTCGCGTACGCAACCAAAAAAATATGTTTTGTTCTGTCAAAAACAAATGTCAACATTCCACATCAGTTTTGTTCATTAATCTGCTGACGAAATAGTTTATTATGCCGATATTATTCAACTGAATCAAATGTACATTGTACATTACATTTGTTAAACCGATTAAACTCTAACTCTTGCATCATGTTTTGTTGTCTATGTTTGTAAGTATTTTGTTGTCAATCTTTTGACGGTGTCCGGTGTTCTGATGCAATTATTTTCCATTCTAGATGTGTCTTTCAACTCTTTATATTCTTTGGAATATTCATTGTATTATATGCCTGCTACAGTTATATAAAATACATTATTTCGAATAAAAAAGCACGACGTTCTGAACTAGAAAAGCGAACCGTGATTGGAATATTTCATCCCTACTGCAATGCTGGCGGAGGAGGTGAACGTGTTCTGTGGGTGGCGATACGAGCACTACAAACTAAATATAGTGATATGAAAATTGTTGTGTATACAGGAGATTGTGATGCGAGCAAAGATAGTATCTTGAAAAAAGCAAAAACCACGTTTAACGTTGAAGTTGATAAATCGAATGTGGAATTTGTCTATTTAACACAACGCAAATGGGTTGAGGCATCCCGATATCCACATTTTACATTGATACTCCAAAGTTTAGGTTCCGTTGTTATGGGGATCGAAGCACTATTTAAATATCCGCCAGATATATTTCTCGATACAATGGGATACGCATTTGTGCTACCGGTATTTCGATTTATCGGTAGCTGTAAAACAGGCTGTTACGTACATTTTCCTACAATAAGTACCGATATGTTAAAACGTGTTCAAAATCGCGTATTGGCACATAATAACGATAGTATTGTCGTTCGTAATCCATTCTTAACGTGGCTTAAATTAGTGTATTATCGGCTTTTCGCTAAGGTAATAACAAAACAATGACATCTTTATTCTAGTACTGTAAGCTGCCTATCTAAGACACATTTATAACAGTTTTTGTTTTATTACAGTTGTACAGTGTGGTTGGGAGAAATGCTGATACAATTATGGTTAATTCGTCGTGGACGGAGAATCACATCGTTTCGTTATGGGACGTTCCGTTTAAAACGCATCGTGTTTATCCACCTTGTGAAGTTAACCATTTAAAACGGTTGGAATCAACGGCGTCGGACGATAAAATAATTATAATGTCGGTAGGACAGTTTCGACCCGAGAAGGATCATCCCCTACAGCTTCAAGCTCTTTACGAATTACGCACAATTCTTCAAAACGATGAAAATTTATGGAATAGAATTAAGCTAGTTATCGTTGGTTCGTGTCGCAATGCCGAAGATAGTGAACGTATGAATAATATGAAAGATTTGAGTAAGCATTTGTCTCTTGAGAATAATGTCGAGTTCAAAGTCAACGTAACGCATCAGGAATTGATCCAACTATATCAAATCTCAACTATTGGTATACATACAATGTGGAACGAACATTTTGGTATCGGGATTGTTGAATTAATGGCAGCCGGATTAATTATGATTGCTCATCGCTCGGGTGGACCACTAATGGATATTATCGAAACATCTGAAGGTAGTCGAACCGGTTATCTAGCAGTCGATGGTGGTGAATACGCTAAATGCATTACCAATATATTATATAACACCAAAGAGCAGAACGAAACCATACGAAATGCAGCACGGGCCTCTGTCGATCGGTTTTCTGAACGAGAGTTCGAATCAAATTTTCTGCGAGCAATGACTCCAATTCTTAACGATAAATAATCAATTTATACATTTTCTGCTTTACATACTAATTAGAAAAGCTTTAAATAAATTTATTTAAACTCAACAAAAAGCAAATAATGCATTATTTACATTTTTACTTAGTAATTTTACTTGTTATTTTAAAATTTTAATAATAAACAAAAACTTAGTTTAAATTTAATTATTAAGTTCTAAAAAATAAAAAACAAAACAAATATATTTTTTAATTTTAATTTTGCTAACTCTATCGTTCGGTCTTGGTTGGTGAAGTTTGGAAAAATGTAATATATTTTTGGAATTTAATTTCAATAATAAAATGTTTCTTTCCATTCTTGGGAGATTAAAGAGGGTTGTGGTTAGTGAATAGGAAATATCTTAACATGTTGTTGGTCAAAATATTGGCCACAATTTTAAATTCTCTGGGTTTTCACCAATCTAAATTGCAAAGTCGCATATAGTGTTTGTTTGTTGGTTTCTGTTTGATTTTACCCGGTTTGGGATCAAATTCGAGCTCCCATCTCTTGCAGTTCTAGTTTAAAAATAAATCAAGGATATACAGCTTTAGTGCCGATTTGCGTTTGTTCCATGGCTGTAAGTAGTCCTGATATAGAAGATAAAGATTATTTTAAAATGCCTATGTAGTCCAATAGTATGAATGATAGACTTGTGTGGAGATAAATAACGACTTAATGATGAAATCAAAGACACGTATAAAGAACTTTCGATTTGAATGAAGCTTTTAACTGTATAGTGTTGTCTGTAGAAGCTCTCTATGCAGTATTTACTGCAACCTGTTATATCACACCTTTATGGTTACTTGTCAATATTGTCACGAATTTCAGTTTTTCGATAGGATTATATCTTAGCCAGCTAGCGGGATATAATTCCATTCAACCATTATTTTGTTTCAATGTCACTCAAATAAAAGTGATAGTTGGACTTGTTCCGATATTTTAACCTTTTTTCAGGAATATATATATCAAAAGGTTGGTGAATTAAGTAAATCGGGTAGCATTGACCATTACATTAGGCGGGGCAAAATATTACCACCATGCGCTTTACTAATCGAAGACGACCAAAACTACTCCTTCTATACAATTATTACTCCTTCTATTACAATCACACGCACCGGATGCAATGTGCATCAATACGTATTAAACGGTTCGAAAAGTGAAAGTTATAACGTGGTTATGGTTATGGTTGGTTAGGAAAAAACTATGTGATCAGAAATGAAGCTGTCTGGGACCTGGGTAAATCAAGTTATAACTAGCTTCACCTTTGTATCTCGCAGCTTCCACTACTGCTTGTGGTGTAACTTCTTCGTAGTGACTAAAAAACTGGTGGGGATGTCAGGCAAAAATATAGCATTAACAATTGGACCGGGCTAAGATGTCAATCGTTGAAAGCCCAGTCTAGAAACTAGCTAAGTCTAGCTTGAAGTCACAGGTCAACTGGAATAAGGACCCAGAAAACTCCGATACTGAGACGTAGAGGTAGAAAAATGCAAAATTAAAAAAGTGAAAACCTAGTCCTGACAGGCCAGTCTACCTTATCTAGCAACCTGGGAAACTGGCTAGGATTCATTCGACCAATCATTCATTTATTCGAATTTAAAAAATGATTAGAGAAACAAATACTATAGAAGAAATGAATCAAATCGGCAAGCAACAGAAAAAATATCGACCATTGGCTATCATACCCGGACACGAATTGGAAATTGGAACATAAGAAGTCTAACGGAAACATCAAGGTTAGACAAGTTGAGAAGGAAATGAAGCGATACAATATAGAAATTCTCGGCCTCAGTGAAGTTAGATGGAAGAACAATGAAGCCAACCATCGCAGGAAATAATATGATGTTCTCTGGTAGAACTGACACACACAAACAAGGCGTAGGTATACTAACAACGACTAAAGGAAAGAAATCACTACTCGAGTGGAAACCAATAAGTAGTAGAATAATAACAGCACGATTACACTCAAAAATCAGAAATACAGCAATCATACAATGATATGCGTCCACAGAAAAAGCAGATGACAAAATCAAAGCACAAAACAGCTACAAGCCGTCATTTCAAGTGCACACCGAAATGACATTAAAATTATCCAAGGAGATCACAACGCAAAAATTAGAATTGACAACACCAGAATAGCGACAATCATGGTTAAACACGCACTAGACTCTGCAAAGAACAACAGCGAAGACAGACTCATCGACTATTGTATTGTGTCACAAATCTTTTCATAGGCAGCAGCACATTTCCACATAAGAATATCTATATATACACCTGGACATCGCCAGATAGCAGAACGAGAAATCAACTAACCATGTGCTGGTTAAGAAGTTTCTATCCTCCCTACAAGATGACAGAGCAATGCGAGGAGCAGATGTACACAGCAATCACCAACTAGTAATAGCAACCTTCAAAATCAAATCAGCCGCTGTGAAAATTACAAGGACCAATCGGAGGAAATTCAACATAGATAGATTGAGAAATACACACACGAGAAATAAAAATAAAATCAATCTACCGAATAACGAAACCAGCACTTTAGATCAAAAATGGGAAGAAATAGAAGGCGCCTACGTAAAAACGACATATGCTAACGTTCCAACTTTTTTGTTCGGATGGAAACAAAAAGTTGGAAGGCTAGCAAGGACTTGGAAAAGAACAGTGTTAACTGAAGCCAAACATCTTGCGAAAACTTCGGGGAAGGACTAAAGAGAATAGCTCAAAATAGAGTTCGATAGTCCAGTCTAGTAGACGTGCTATGCTCCTAAGAATGAAGATAAAGGAAAAAAATACCAGTCTAATGCACAACATTATCCGGTTTTGAGTGTTTTATTCAATAGCATAGAGCAAGTAATGTTAGAAATTTTTAGAAGTTTAAGAAGTGACAAACCGTGTTTATATAGGCAGAGATATAATCACTGGGAGCTTATAATCTGAAATTACTGAGAATTCTAGGTTTATGAGAACTATTTCATCGGTTCCAGAAGTTCGCAATCGCATAGAGTACACAAACCGTAATGATATCCCAATATCTGCCGGATGCGATGCAAACTCCCATCACGTATGCTGGACAGCACCGCGTCTGACCGGGTCATCTTGAATTAGGAAAATAGACCAACCTCTTTGATATCCTCAAGGCAAGAGGTAATTGATATTACTCTTGCCTCACGGAGTCTTAGTGGAAAAGTCTCATCCTGAATCGTCTTAGATGAGGTTACTCTCTCTAACCATCGCTACATTTCCTTCTCTCTACCAGACCCTTCTATCTTCATTAATGAAAATCAGTAGCGTATGAGAAGGGTTGTTCTCTTAGTAAACCTAAAAGAACTGAGACATCATGGTGGACTAGGGAAGACTGAGGAAGCAGACAAGAAAACTTCTAAACAAAGCCATTGAAACCTACACATCGGAAGATTGGAACTTATACAAATCTTCCCATAGAGAGTGCAAGAAATGTATCCCAAGTGAAACTACACCGACATGGAGATCTTTCTGTGAAGAAGTGGATAGTCTTACGGCAACCGCTAAACTCAAGAAAGTTGTCTGTAGTACTAGTAACATAAAGGTCACTATCCTAACTTTAGTGAAACCTGAGTGAACTTACACGAGTACCAATCAGGAAGCTCAAATTGTACTAATGAAAACTCATTTTCCCGAAAGTAAAAATTCCAATGTGGTAGATGGAATTCAGCTACCACACCAACTTCCAAGTTTTACAGATTGGATGGAGCTTGGTGGCGAAGGTGGTGACAAAAGATAGAATCCAATGGAGCATCGGTTCTTTCTCAAAACTTTAAAATACTAGGTCCATTCGGGATATTTCCGGGTCTCGTACAGGAAGGACTGGAAATTATACCACCTTGAACATATCTTTAGAGTCCATTTGGCCCTAGGATACCTTCCAAGATGATGGAGAAAAGTCAGGATAGTGTTCATCCTGAAGGATGGGAAGCCTTATATCACCAGGCAATTAGTTTTCGACCTATCAGTCTAATCTCGTTTGCCGCTCTTATTTGGTGGCCTAGAACAATGAGCGAACTTGGAGAGAGACCCCTTTTAAAGACTTCTAACCACTTTCAAAGACTTTTTTGTCTGAATATTGTAGGAGCCATTCACATCACTCCTATACTGGACTGCACCCCTTGAGATGGCTGTGGGTCTGCTACCACTTGGTTTTTGGATCAGAAGGTGCGCAGCGTTATACAAACAAAATCCTGAGGTCGAATTACCTATCTGGTAGGTACGCTACTGGTTTTAGGCGGAAATAGTTGCAATTTTGAGAGCAGCTCTCTTTGCTGATGGAGATGAACTACAGATATCGTCGTATCTGCATCCTTGCTTAAATGCCATTGGTGCCAAATTTGTTTCATCGAATCTTGTTTCGGAAATTGGATCGAAAATTGCCTTAAATCGACTAGGCAGTCTGAGTAAAATTACACCTCATTGGATACCCGCAGTCACATGGATATAAAAGAAAATATAATGGCCGACAAATTGGCCCATTCAGGTGCGGCTTCTTGTTTTGTGGGACCTGATCCTGTTTAAGGAGTGCCATCTTTATCTCTTAGATGGGAAAATGACTATATAACTTTAGTGATCTGCACCAAAATAGATTGGATAGCCTCATCTCCTGCTGACAATCCAAATTCGTCTTTGGATCAATAAACTAGCAAATAACTCAGTTCTTCTAAAAGCTGCGATATTTACATCTACTTTAAGGATCTTGACGATGGGTCAATCGAGCCTGAGTGACTGAGGAAAACAAAAGGTTCTGCGTGTATGACATTTAATGTTTAGAAATAAATGTTTCTTATGTTCTCCGCGACCGATCCCCATAAAAGGTAATCTAACGACGTCAGAGCACAATATATTGGTGATCAATTCACGGGTCTCTTTCTTCGTATAGGAGGTTATTTTCTTTCCATAAATCGATGGTTTGGCCGCCCCATTCAGTTGATTCCACAAGTCGCGTAAACTAATGTCTTGAGTTTTTGGCACGCGTGTCCTTCCGAATTTTTAATGGGTCCGATGATGCCGCCTGCCGAAATACGACAATTTTGTTTGTTGACGTATCCATTCAGCCAAAAAGGAGCTTCAGCGATGAACACATTGCAAAATTCGATTTAACAACCGATCAGTTTGAAATTGTTAAACGCCCATAACTAAATCGATGACGCAAAGAAGGTCAAACGGTTCAATTCTTGTACAAGCTGCATTTTTATGGTTTCAAACCAAGATCTCTCTTACGCCACAATATATCATATGAGAGATCCGGAGATTGAGAACGGCGACGAATTGATTGATTGCGGTCTTTTCGTACGCTTTCAGCAACAGCAGCTATATTCACATTAGATTGACTTGTTTGCACTCTAGTCGGGTGATGAATTTCCAATAATGAAAAAAGTTGTTCGAAATTTATTAATTATTTGATTGATCGAAGACAATTTATGAATGATAATCCTAATTGGAAAAGTACCTATACAGTGTTTTAAGAAGGTTTAGAATCATCGCGAACAGAGACAGTTGTGGCATTATAATTTTCTATTCTTGTGAATTTTGCTGTCGAACATTAAGAGTTTAACTTTTTTCTTTCCTATATATTTCCAAAACTTGTACTGATGTGTAGGTGTTTCTCAAAAAAATTACAAAATCGATTAGTAATCATGTCACCTTGGTTATTACTACCACGTCTGTTATAGAAATCACAAATTATCAAATTACTATTCCGTATATGTATATAAACATACGAGTATATAACTTAATTTGCTCACATCCACTTTATTTCGCTTCTGGCACTGAGACAAAGGCAAAGGCAGAGGCAAAAAAAAAAAAATCAATCTCCTATAAATAATTTAAAAAATCTAATTTCATTGAATTTCCGGCAGAAATCTCTTCTATTTTGATTTTTTAATTCTTTCGTACACACATAAACACACCATACGACACAGTACAAATAGAAAAGCAATGATGAAAATAGCAGGGAAAACACGAATGGAAGTGGTTTTTAAGTCAACGAAATATTTTTCTTCATATTCGACTATATACTGGGTGTTTCTTTTAAACTGAGACGATCCAATATCTCGAAAAATAACCACTCTACGGAAAAAAATTATATAGTCAAAATTTAATCATACCGCGGGGGAAATACTAGTGCAAAAGATAGTCCTCCACCCCCGCTTTGTAGGTGGGACGGGGGTAACTTTTAAACTAAGGTAGGAAGCCATATTTTTTATTGCAGATACGAATTCTTCGACTAAAAGTACGTATGAGTTGAATGAAATATTTTGTTCGGTACATGATAGATGGCGTTGTAATCGACGAAATTCAATTTTTTTAATTTCTTCTTCTTAGAACACACGCATTCGATTCTGCAATACGTTTGAAATAAAAAACATCACGTTTTCATTGGAAATACTCGAAATTCGTCATCAAAATAATTTTAGCTTAAAATAAGTGTTGAAATGATGCCTGCGACTTCACGCATGCACGCATTTCAAATGATTGTACACAACTGAGAAGTGTGTTAAATTTCAGCACACTCATTTCTGATTCGCTCAATTGTTTCTTGTTTGTAAACTTTGTCTTTGAGATAGCCCCACATACAGAAATCTGGCGCAGTAAAATCTGGTGATCTGGTGGGCCAATTCATCGGACCAGCTATACCGATCCAACGACCATTGAAATCACGATCAAGTATTTCACGTGCCACCACCGAATAGTGTGCAGGACAACCATCATGTTGAAACCACATGTTCCGTCTCACTTCTAAGCTCAAATTTTCAAGTAATATTGGCAGTTCATTTTGCAAAAAGTTTCGGTACATTTGACCATTCAAGTTGCCTTCAATAATGTGGGGGACTGTGAGTTTGTTGCCAATTATTCCACCACACTTTGACGCTCCACGGACGCTGATGTTCAACTGGACGAAGCCAGTGCGGATTTGTAATACTCCAATAATGCATGTTGTGTCGATTAACTGTTCCATGGTTTGTAAAAGACGATTCGTCAGAGAACATTTCAACGAACAAATTCAACGAAAAAAATTGGGGTTTTTTACCCGATTTTGGAAATCAGTGCCATGAAGATCTTGGTGTAAAGACATATGATATGGATCATACTTGGGCCATTTTAAAATTCTCCAAACACTGGTGAGGGACAATCCGGAATCGTGAACTATTTCTCGTGTACTAACATGAGGATTATGAGCCACTTCTGCCAATACAGCAATTTCATTATTTTCTCCAGTGACTGTTGCTCTACGGGTCCTCTTTTTCGGCCAACTGAGGCACGTTAACGAATCCTATCCGGAAAACGTTGAGCGTAAATAGCAACAGCATTTTCAAGATTTCTGCCAGCTTCTCCATAAACCAGAACCATTTCGTTTTTTTCTGCCACAGTTAAACGCTCCATTCTAAAGTATTTTATCGTTTATTTTGCAATTACGAAAAACATGAAGATAAGAAATAACCAAACGTTAAATGTGATTTACAAAACTGAATAAATCGTTTTGATGACGAATTTGTATTTCGTCGGCTACAACGCCATCTATCATGAACCGAACAAAATATTTCATTCAAATCATACGTACTTTTATAGTCGTAGAATCCGTATCTGCAATAAAAAATATGGCTTCCTCTCTTAGTTTAAAAGTTACCCCCGCCCCACCTACAAAACGAGGGGTGGGGACTATATTTTTTGCACTAGTATTTCCCCCGCGGTATGATTAAATTTTGACTACATAAATTTTTTCCGTAGAGTGGCTATTTTTCAAGATATTTGATCGTCTCAGTTTAAAAGAAACACCCGGTATACGAGTACACATATGTTATAATATGTACTCGTATATACAATAGTCCCGAGAATTTTTCAATGATTTTATGCTGGTACTTTCAAATTTATTTATTTATTTTTTTTACATGTAACGAAATCATAAGAAACGAGTGTAAGCATAGAAATATGACTTTGCTACGTTACAAACAGAAATTGGATATTTACATACATGCCTTGTAGATATACATACATACATATGTACATACATATTAAATGATGTTTCCTAACAGCAACATCAAGCAATTCATATAATTTTTGATTACTCAATTATTGTTTGAATACTTATCTATTCAATAAACTCGTATTAGATTCATTACACGAGTATGTTGTGTAGATAAAACCTCAAAAAAAAAAAATATTAAGAAGTTTTTTGAAGAAACCCATAATATGTGTACCCACATGTCTGGTATATGATAAGAATAATAACAACTATACAAAACAGCCTACACATAATGCGGATGTGGATATACTGTGTGTATATATATACCAGAGCACATTAAATTTTATCGATATTTTTCAAAGGGTATTAAGCAATTTCATATTAAAACTTAGATGAAACCCCTTGGAAACCATTATATATATATGGATACGAATATTGAAACACCCTTTCCAAATTAAAAATATTATTTATTTAAAAAATGTTTGGTTATTTTTACTATATGCTCGGATACAGTTTGGAAAAACTAAAATCATTTGGAAAGGATTTAAAATATGCCCACAAAACTAGTTATATTGTATGCTAGCATTAAGTACAAAAACAACTTTTAATTCAACCAGAAATATTTTCCATCCATACAAACATATAATAAAAAGTTTTTCCTTTTTCATTTTATAAAGTTTACTAATTTTTTTTTTTACTTTGGTACTGATCGGGAAACTTTGCCATAAGTAAAAGGTTTTATTTCTTCTATACACTAACTTCAATTTTTTTTTATAAAGAGAAAGCATATAAAAATTAATATTTTTTCAAAAGCTTTTGATTGGTGTTCAAAGTGTGTTTCTTTGTTATTCTGTATTCTCATATGTACACACCACATATAGTGTATGTAGAATGGATATACATAACTATAAAAGAAATTTTGCTGTTAGTGGCTGAAGAATATGTTATATTCGGGTGAATTGGCTTTATACTAGGAAATTTTTCTGTGTATCAGATTTCGCAATAAATAAATTGGAGAGGTATATGGTTATTTGGCTTTTCGCTTCTCTCATTTATATCCAATATGATTCGACATCAGTTTGTAGATTATAAAGGACTGAAATTTTAATTGATACGCTGGCATTTTTTTTTCTTTTACGGTTTATATACAGGCCCTTATTGGCCCATACCAGGTGTCAACAATCTGACGCCATCGGTTTTGATCACGAGCCGGCTTTTCATACTGCAAATAGAAGATGTCAGATCGCTCCCTACGCCGTGGAGCCATCGTCACCGACAGCGACCTCTTCGCCTGCCGAAAAGCGACTCTCTTTTTAAAGATCGCTGTATCATTCGGTTCGGATCAGGACGCTGAACTGTTCAACTCTCACATCAATACATGACCACGAGTCTGATCAACACTCTGTACAGGATATAAAGCCCTATTGCCAGCGGCAAGGTGAACCTTGATATCCTCTCCCACACTATTATCGTGAGTAATGAGAAAGCCAAGATACTTGAATCTCATCACTCCTTCAAACGTGTCGCTAGCACTACTGAAATCATTTGGGTATTGGTCTCAAAAACCAGAGATCTTTTGGTTTAAGACTCGTTGATTTTGAGATCAAAGGAAGCTGAAAACTGTTCCAGTGGATCAAATATCTCTTTCAGTCCGTAGCCATCGGCATATGCAAAAAAATGATTGTATTGTCAGAATAAGATATTGTCGTGAGGTGTTTTACTTCTACAAAAAATGTATTCTAACATTAGATTAAATAGTATCGGGGACAGCGCATCTCCTTGTCGAATTCCAGAAGTAATTGCAAAATTCTCGATAGCCTGTTCTCAACTTCAAAACAGCATTGTGACTGCGTTACTGTCATTTTACACAAAATATGTAATTATTTTTTGGTATTTCTTAATATTCAAGCGCATACCAAGCCTCTCTCGATTGATCGAGCCATAGGCTTGCTTGAAATGTAGGAATACCTGGTGTACATCGCGAGATGTTTCGTAGTACTTGGAAAGAATTATCCGTATCGAAAGCACTTGATCAGTGACTGATCGATTTGGACGGAATCCTTCTTGATAGTCACCGACAATTTCCTCTACCAGTGGAGTAATTCTTCCCAAGATTATGTATGAAATCAACACATGCTCATTTTATGAGGAAAGGATAGACTGGCCACTTTGAGATCACGAGCGATCGCAAAGTACATTATTCTTTTCTATTTTCGGTCGCATGTTTCGTGTCGGGAGTACGGACCTATATTAATACATAAGTCGGTCTGATTTCTGCCAGATCTTAATTTCTGCCAGATTCTGCATTAAACTCACCAATCACCAATTTGTGAAATGAGTCAT
This sequence comes from Tipula lateralis, assembly GCA_963932295.1. Taxonomy (NCBI): domain Eukaryota; kingdom Metazoa; phylum Arthropoda; class Insecta; order Diptera; family Tipulidae; genus Tipula; species Tipula lateralis. Next base: position 23,327,514 of record OZ010737.1, read on the forward strand.
CTTTGGGGTTGACTTACATCAGTGGGCGCGTGTACACATAAAATTGACAGGTTGGCAAATCTCATGTGCAAATGAAGCTTACACATTCGATCATCGACTGACTGGAAGTCCAACACCGCTTTTTTTACCTGTGGCTCAATGAGAAATCAAACTCCAAGATTTCCGAGGTTATCTTCAGTGTGTAGGACCTTGGGACCTTGGGACACATCGTTTTCGACTTTTAGGCAATCAAGTTTTTTGAAACGCTACGAGTTCCAGTTGATACTCATGCATGTGATAAGGCCATCAAATGACTGCACATTCCATGTGGGTACTTAAGGCTAGGAGTCATTATTGTTTTGACGGTATCCGATTTAGTTTGATGATATGTTTAACATTTGTTATTTTTTATAGATGCGTGTCGTCACCCCAGTGATCCAACCAGATTTAGTCGCTTCCAACGACGTTTGGCCGTTATACAGCGGTGCAGTAGATATGTTACAGGAGTTTGCTGCAAACATAGAGCGATCTAACATGGCTCTCAAATACAAAGAAAGAATAATAATAGATGCATTTACTGATGGTATTCGTGATTTAGAAATCAGACGAGCAGTATTGTTAGCATCGAAAACATCATTTGCAGAGACAATCGCTGGTGCCTTAAGAAACAAAATTACATACAGCATAGTCAAACCAGCAGTAAAAATGCGATGAGTCGAATAAGAACCAGAATACTATAACTCGAAAAATAATGAGAAACGAGCAGTAAATGACGAGGTTCCGGGATAGCAACAATAGAATCAGAAATTGGATCAGCGACAAACTAGGTCATATATCGCGAAATTGCTGGGAAACTAGACGTAAGCGAGCTAGAACTACGTCGCGAAGACAAGTGTAATGTTGAATATAACATGTCATTGATGTAAGACTAATGCAAGTACATATAACCATCTGAAGAATGGACCAACGATGATATCAGAAAGGAGCAATCAGAAGATCCCGATTTATCGATCATGTTAAAATTCGTTGAAGACCACTGACCATTATGGAAGGAGATTGCTGATAAGAGTCCTATATAGTAAAGGCATATTGAACTTAATGGGGTAGCCTATTTAAGCCTAATTGATGATAGCTGTTTAAAACGGGTTCGGAAGTTCCGATTATAGAAATACACTCATTAGTGGTGGTACCAAGGATCTGAAATCCAGAAATTTTGAGAGAGTATTATGGAGGAACAAGTGGTGGCTATCTAGACATCAATAAGACTTTGACAAAAGTCCGCGAAATATTTTACTATGGGCAGGATGCTGACAATTGGTTTCAGAATGGTATCAAAAATGTGATCAGTGTATGGCAGTTAAAGGTCCTACAAAACGAAGCCATTGAAAAATGCAGCAGTATATAACAGCGGAGCACTGTTTGAGCAGATCGCTATGGATCTTGCAGATCTATTTCCTACAAGTGAAAGCGGAAACAAGTATGTCCTGCAGTCTATCTAATACCAAACCAAGAAACAACAACAATCAAAATATACCACTGTTTCTAATGGCACATCGGTCCCCAACACAGAGACAACGGGAATAGCATCAGCTACCATCGTTTTTGGACACAATCTAAGATAACCTGGGGACTTAAAGTTTGGGGCTATTCCTACAACAGCTTTGTGTGAAATTGAATAAGATATCGACGAGATACAAACATTTTTCAGACAAAAGAGCATACAAATTTGATTACAAGAATCAATGATGCAAACTACCGCATTCAAAAGAGAAGCCGAGGAAACCCAAAGGTTGTACATTTGGAAAAATTGGCTCTCTATTGAGAAATAAAATTGGATCCTGTTCGCGACGAACTGGTTTGGGCGGAGAGTGGTGTTACGGATGCGGGTGACATCTCTGATTGAATAAAATAACTGTTCGCAATTAGAAATCAGCATAAATATACTGTACAGGCGAAATAATAAAAAAACGGAAACTTTTACTACGCGACCGAGAAGCGAGCAAATTGAGTATAAATACGCGAACAGAAAGCGTAGAGTTTCAGTTTGAATTGGGACAACGTAAAATTAAAATCGGGAAAAGCGATAAAAGTGAAATAGTGAGAATAACAGTGAAAAAGTTATAATTGTTGTGTAAAAGTTAACTGTGCTGATTAATAATAAACGTTATAACGACAAAATAAAAGCAAGTGGTTTTTATTATTCACAATCCAGTGGTCTGGTTAAATCCTTACTAGGGGAAATCATAACAATATATATATATATATATATATATATATATATATATATATATATATATATATATATATACCCAGTAAACCACAAGTGCTAAAATATTGGAAATGTCAGCCAGAGGACTGACATTGATGTTAAATTAAAAAATTTGACTTCTGTGTCAGTTGATTGTTTACACATAGATAATGCAATTGTACAATAGATGGTTTTTTCCCTTAATGTCAATCTTTAACAAAAACCAAAGTCGTTTTATGAGATTTATACCTAAAAGTCAATTATATAACAAGCTTCAATAATGTATTCAATCTTTCAGCCCGGAATTCAATCATTCGAGCATCCTTTAGAGCCAGTTATAGAATTTCTACTTTCGGGGACGTTATAGAGAACGGTGTAGTCATATACACAACTCCGACACACAAGTCTATTATTTGGTTGACTTTTATGTTAGTTGCAGAAGTTTGACTTGGATGTCAGTTGTATGAATGAATACTGAAGTCAGATACAGAAAAGCAACGCAAAAGTCAGTTTCTTGTAAACTAGTAAATGACTTCGTGGCCTATTTTACACATTATGCCAAGCGTATGTAGTGAGTTCAGCATTATACTGGTTAGAACAAGTTGCAGTTAACAAGTAAGTACTATTTAGTTTTCTTTCATCTTTTAAATATATGTGGCTTTTGTAGATAAGGGGCTCCCAAATTAAACAATGAATTTTGGGTTGAAAAATAATATAAATAGGAATAAAAGCATAAATAATTTATAGTACAAATTAAAAAAAATCAATAAAGAAAAATTCAATAAAATATTACTGGAAAATCAAAAATTTCAAGTTCCAAACAAACAAGCAGGTGTACCTGCAATTAATGAAAATGAAAATATTGCTTGATTCCATAGCAATACCGATTAATTTAATTATTGTGTTATTGATGATAAATTAAGTGAAACTAGTGATAAATTAATTGAATTAATATTTGTGAACTACCTAAAAAAAATAATTCTGAAGCTACAGATTCAGCTCTAAAACTTCACTAATTGAATTCAACCGTTTAACGACTCAGAAGTTAATTCGTACGTTAAGAGTTTTTTGCAAAAATTGTCGATTGAATACAACATAAACAAAACTTCAAAATCAGAGTTGCTAAATTTTTTAAGACTTTTTTTCCTGAATTGCCAAAGGACTACAGAACGTTACTACAAACGCCACGAAAATTAGAAACAATTTCAGTTTCTCCAGGAGAATACGTATGTACATGTACCGACATGTAGAAAATAACTTAACAAGAATTTTAAGGCAAGAGCATTTAGTCGTGGGACATTCGTTTTGGCTAATTCTGGATCGAATTATTAACATAAGCACAAATAATGTGTTTGTCATTGGGATTTATCATGACCCCAAAAAACCTAATAATTTTAAATTTGCAAACAACATTACAATATCAAATCAACAGAAAGATAATTTTGCTGTCGTAGAGTTCCTAGCAGACAAAACCCAACCTAACAAAAGTTTAATTTAAGTTATCCGATATTCTTGGCTAACTGATGATGTGGATAAATGTTTTGGTCCAAAATTCAAAAATTGGAGTTTTGAATTTAAGAACCATGGCCTGCTAAAAGATGAGTGGATCAACTACCCTTGTCGAGTCCTTAAGTGCAACATTGGTATGTATTTTTATTTATTATAACAAAATAATTGTGCTAACATTTATAAACCATTTGTTTATTAAGCTACCATAAAAACTGCCAATATTGAGTGTAGCCGCCGACTTGATTTCACGACATCAGATCTATCAGAAGATGATAACAATGTGCAACCGAAAACACCTGAAATAGATACGAATAAGAGCGACACATTGCCTCCAACAAATTATAACGACTTGTTTGAACAATTGGGAAATGTTTTTATTATAAATGGCCGGGTTTCCTAATAAAGAAGGAAACACTGAATTAACTGTCACAGAAACAGATAATTCCGTAAGCAATAATTTAATTTGCGTGCAATACGATTCCCTGCAAAAAGCATTATAAGAACTATCAAAATTAAAAAAAATCTCACGAAATATTGCAGTCGAATATGGAAAAAAATTGTAGCCCAAAATGATACAATGATGAAGATGATAGCCGAGTTTTGCAAGAGATCGCCAACAAGAAGAAATAAGTTCGATTTATTAAATTCATAGCTATGTATAATTTTTATTTTTTAGTTATCACTTAACAATGAAATTGTTTATTATGCTTTATTTTTAGTTTAATAAATGAATATATAAGAATTAAGATCTTTCTTTTTAATATTTCCAAACATTTTAAGCGAAGTCGAAGGGCTGTTTTATAAGTAATATGGAAGCTTGAAATTTAACAGTCTTTGATGTTGATCGATGGTATTCTATACTCTCGGTCTAAAGTCTTTCCAATAAATAGCAGGTGAGGTCGGGAATAAAACATACTTTAGAGTCAACGTTTAGCCGACAGGTATAATGACTACAAAGTGACATCTTCAAAAGGTGAAAGTCATTTATAGGAAGAGATTTGGCTTGCTTTCTATATATACATATGACTAACTCGCCTATATCGATTAGTCACTTCATTTGTCGACTAATGATTTTTGAGATTTCCAAATATTTCGGCGAATAATCGACTTGTGGTTTACTGGGATATATATATATATATATATATATATATATATATATATATATATATATATATATATATATATATATATATATATATATATATATATATGTTTAAAAGCTTATAAAGTTACAATTTAGTTTGAAATTGAAATAAAATAACCATTTTACCATGAAAGTTTTATTTATTAAATTATGGTTTCCTTCATTAACATACCTCACTATATACACTCTACAATAACGAGTATATATTACAGTTCTGTACAAATATTGAAGCTATGGTTTCGAGAATATATTATTATAGAGATTATGGTTTCATATATTTAAAATAAGTATCTAACATTCTTAATATCTCCTAATATTATTATGTATATAGTTTTCATATCAGACTCGTACTTCTATTTATGTATTTCGAGACGAGTATAAGAGAATAAATCTATTACAGTATTTCGAAAGATATAATATGATTTTTCCTTAACAAGTTATCAAATTATTGATTTAATTTCATTTCGAGCAAATATATAAATTTTTTTCGTATACTTATGTAAACTTTTGTATGTCGAAAAGATAAGATGATTATCATGTATATACATATTATATGGTATTTGTATAGATACACCTATATAAGTTATATTGACATATCTATTTATTAGCTCTCCAACTCTGATTGTTTATATACGAGTAGATGTTACATAAATACTGATTATGTATGCATATTGCATATATACAATTATTAATAAAATATGTTATTTTTCAAGTTATATTGTCATTGAAAGATTCATTATTTATTAATCATATTTGACAGATTTTAAACACATTATGACTAAACTATTTATATTCAGATTGTTATTCTATTGAGTATATATAACTCATATGTCCACAAAATACACTTTTTATTACTTATAACTAATATTTAGAAGGAGAATTGGTTGCAATACTATATATAGACGTATTCCGTTTTGAGTTCAAAAATATATTTGCATCGACATGAAACGTAATTGGTTCGGACCGGAATGTAAACGAGAGGTGGGCATACTTCCATTCAGTTACATAGGCAAACACAATTTGCGTATGGAGCGAATAGTGAGAATCAATCATTATTTGGGGATTTGTTTTCAGTGGTAGCCTAGAGAAGATATTGAATAAAATGTTAGTTCTAGAAGTTTTTCTAAAATAAATTGAAACTACTCCGGAAAGCTCTCCCTGTAAAAACATAGACTAACATTTCTACTTTATCTATAGCAAACTGATTCTAAACGTATCAAAGCTCAACAAAGCAGTTTTCAGTTATTTGTGGACCACATCCCAACATTTTCTTCTGTCAGTATGTTTGCTGAAAGCTTTATCAATAAAAAGTTACACTTGTATTGAAGAGTATGTAATTCAGTATGTGATTCAATCGCTTGATATGAAACCTCAAAAAAGAAAGAAAAATCTCACAGTAGGACACACTTAGTATAAAAGTGAAAATTCTTAACTTGTAGCCCTTACAACAGATTGATAACTTGGATTGGACAGGTATTGTTCATCCTAGAAAATCTACGGACAAGTAATCATTGTTCAACCCATATTGTGTATTAGTTTCTCAAGCTTTTATGAAGTTGGGTCAAAATATCATCCCAAAATGCAAATGATGAGGAAAAAATATGTTTTTTTGTAAGAAGACCAAAGCTCCCTCTAACAAACTTGTATTTCTAAATATAATAGTAACCCTTCAAACGGATTCCAAAGCAATTTTTTTATAAAGAAATTTTGTTCGCAATTGCATGGAAGTGTTGGAAACTTTTAAAAAATTCTTATAATTAAGTTTAAACTACCTGTATATAGTTGCTGGTTGTTTATAAAAAAGGATTCGTTGGGCAAATCTGACCTGAAAAATACTATAATGTGCACCCAATATGCGGCTAGAACCATAGATTTCGGACCATACAAACGAGATTAGGACCATAAATCTAAGCCATATATTTTTTTGGATGATATAAACCTTTGAAGAAAACACCCTTTATATGCTATACATATGAAGGTAGTCAAGAAATACCCATTAAGGTTTTAGCTAGAGGACTTAATCATATAAGAGAGTAAATAAGAATTGTAAACTAAAGGATTTGTTGTTACGGATGTTGTCCTCACTAAACTTGTGCTACCATCTTGTTTGGGCATTTAAAATATACGATCTGCCTCCGTGTGCTTCAACTATATACCAGGTTCTTGATTTGGCTGTAAAGTTACTTCTCTCCTAATTGATCTACAAATAAATATTTTGACTGTAACATTTGAAATACTTTAAGTATATGATAAATTAACATAAGCTTTTAACTGCGCAATAAATATTTACGACCTTTAAGCCATGTTGATATAGTAAATCACATATAAGTATAAGTATCATTAAGAATCGGAATTAATGTAGAAGTCATAAATTATGTAGAAGTCTTTTGAGTCATAAATTCCATTTACATAAACTAGAAAAGGTAATTTAGCCCTACCACAGACCTCTGACGAAACTAAATTTGTCTTAGCATCTAGCATAATTTAGAACTCATCTCTCAAGTACTCACTAACTGAAGCTCATTAAAAGCTTTGAGGAATACTGTCTAAGTATTGTCAATGCGATATTTCTTCTCTTCTCAAAAATGGGAAACATTTTCTAAGGGACTACGATTCTAGTAATCGTAACTCTGAAAAAACCCCATAATGCTATTCACGGAAAATCTAAGCTCATGAAATTCTTTAGTTACCTAAAGTTCTTTAATTATAGAGAGCCACTTCATATCAGATGGGGACAATTTAATCTAGGTGATAGTGTGAGCAACTCCATACTACTATATAACATTCTAAGAATTTTAGATAATTTTTAACAGATCATTAGCTCCAGTCTGTTGTCATTTCAGCTTCCCGTCTGTTGCCATTTTAGCTTCCAATCTGTTGTTATTTTCGCTTCATCTTACACAATAAGCCTTACAAATTTATTGCCATCATGTTTTGATTTTATTCATATAAAATAGAGCTTAAGGGTACAGCTACCTTAAATTTGTGATTTTCGTTTCACATTAATGAGGGTTTTTCATGATCAATTTTGATGTCGCTTTCTAGAATTAGTTTTGTGATGGATAAATGTGGTTTGCCATAGTTAACAGAATGTTGCTTAACGACACTTTTTATAACTTAATTTATTTATCGAAGTTAAATAGTTGTAAGAAGCTTATGTAAAATTGGTACATTATATTGATTAAAATCCATTAAGAAACACTAGTTATGGTCTTGTTCGTTTTTATCTTTGCATTCTATTTTGGGGCTCAAGGCATTCCTAACTCACTCGGATTTGTACATTAAACAACTCAATGCCAGCCTATATTAGTGATATGAAAGACAGGTTGGCCCATGAACTGTGCACTCAAACAGAGGGTCATCTTTATTCAAAATATTTTGATGTGAGCTGTGTGCCGGTTAACGTTGTTAAAATCGCCGTACAGCTTAAATTGTTTGTTCGTTTGTTTCTATCTTTTTTTTCTTGAACTCATAGCACTCCCAACTGTTTCGAGGTTCGCTTATTTACGTTTTGCCTTACGCCATTTTAACCAGATCGAACTGCCATTGAACCGATTTGAATTTTACATAGTTCCACAACAAAAGGTCATCGATGAGTTTATTCCGATAAACCACCGATTGTATTCAGATCCATTCCAATTGTCGCAGCTTTAACCACTGCCCCATCAGCTTAAATTATATATCCAACTTCGCAGCTTATATATTATCAATTTCTGTTAAGTACTGCAAATTATATTTAAACGAGAGAAAAGTAAGAAAATACCTGTCGACTGAGTAGTCCTTCCAGGATGAATAGATGGAACTAAAGTTGACCATGAAAGTTTTAAGGAGTCATTATAAAGCTTTATAACAAAGTTTATCGTTTAGTTAAATATATTTTTGATCAAAAACCAATTTATAGATCGAAAGAGAGATTTCAATAAAATTGATCAAACAAAAATCAGTTCTAGGCACAGTTTTTCTTCTATGCCAGTATATAATGCCATTACGTGCAATACTGCAACTTAAGGACCAGTTATGTTTAAATTTAATGTAAAAAATATTATTGTTGTAATTTCTAATGTGTCTCAGTGAGACAGAGTATTGTTTTTTCAGATGTAATATATGTTGTACTTGTCACCTATTTTGTAGAACCAATCAACAGGCAATATTAAGTTTGACACCGCTTTCGGTAATTTTTATAGGTTGCCATCGTTGAAAATGCCAAATGGTGCCATCTAATCTACGTATAGAGTCACCGATGGTTGTAAAATGTCTTCTCATAAGTTTTTAAATTAACAATTTTGATAAATTTGCATTTTGTGAGTTTTATGATATTGGCTTTACCCTAGATTAATGCTACCGTGGAAATGCTTAAAGCTATTCATTTCATATATTTTCACTAACAAAAAAAGGTGCTGTCCAAATTAAAATCGCAATGTACTCGTACCAGACACTTAGTGGCAATTCTGGCTATGTGAGAAAAATTGTGAACTGCAGAATATATAATAAAACCGAAATTCAATAATAATTTACAATTTTCAAGATCCTTACAGTTTTCAAGATCAGAGAGGCCATCTATTAAGAATTTATCCAAATATTCATGCCTTTTGTTTATACCAATGCCGTCCATACAGCTTTTGCAAAGGTCATTAACTTATAGTCCTAGCCTCCTCTCAAGTTCTGCAAGTAGACAGTGTCTGTTTAGTATTCTCACGATCGTTTTTAGTTCAAGTCTTCGTAGGGAGATCAGGGTTTTTGAGCATTTCAAGTCCTCCTTTGGCAAAACTTGCCTTGCTACACTACATGAGAGGGTGTCCACTTTTCATTCGCTGAGGCTACTACCTCCTTTTCAAGCACAGTCTTAATGGGCCTCCCCAACTTTACCAATTCCGGCAGCAGTTGGAGAGTTGTACCAGTGCGTCCGCCCTGAAATTTCCCATGACCTCCGAGTAGCTGGGGACCCAGACTATCTGAATGTTTAAATGCTCACTCATCTCATTCGGTTACAAGCGGCAATCCAACGCCACTCTGGACGTCAGAGAAACAGTGTCCAGTGACTTGATTGCTTCCTACTTGTCCACATAGATTGCGATATCAGTCACATTCATATGGTAACTATTTTATGTCTCAAACAATTCAGGACCTCCTCAATCGGTTTCACCTCTGCTGATTTATCTACTTCCAATTTATAACAGAAGACTTTTTATAATCCAATTTATAAAAGAACTGCAATTCTTCCGTTTCCGCAACCGAACCGCTCCTTCAAGATTCCCTTGAGCGGCAGGAAGTTTGAAACCTTTTCTTGGAGCACAAAGTCGATGTTGCGAAGTCTCGCTTCGCTAGTTCCTTCCTTGTCCTGTATGGAGACATCTCCACTGAGATATGGCTGATAGTTGGGTGGCCATAATCGCCGCCATCTGCTTAACATGAATATCGAAGGAGAGAATGTGAAACACCAAGATACGTGCTGGTGTTTTCTCAGTTCCCCGTGCAATAATTTGGAATAGTTCAGTCAAGACATGTCAATTTATATGGTTTGAAACCTTCAAGTGCCCATAGGATCGATGAGTCTCTGTCCAGTCGTCGAAGCTTTCTGGAAAGTGGATATACGATGAATAATTTCAAACATTTCTCACTACAAGCAGTCCAGGCTCCATCCGGTTAAATTAAATAACTGGAACTGGTAGGATAAGTAGACGGTATTTTCCTAAGACGAGAGGTCTCGGACACTTTTTCCATTTTATTACAGAAGAGTCATGATCTCCTTTATGCTTTCCTCAACTCTTTTTTGTAAACTTTGAGTTCCTCGCTATAGGAGTCTCAGTCTTGAGCCTTTCTCGTAGTTTTGGGTCTATTAAATGCAATCCTACACGCCTTCCGATATTGCCATGATTTTTTTTGTCTATCCCTTGGATTAAGTATTGAAGAAGCAGCGTTGAAGGCTCGATTGCAGCCACTAGTGATTGTGTTTGCTATTCAATTCAGTTCCTCCACTGTGACTGTCGGCTTAGGAGCCCTGCCTATTAAAGTTTTTAAACCGTTTCCCTATACTTGTTTGTCCTTCTAAGATTCCTAAAAGCTTTTAATAATAATTTAATAAAAAATACATTTTCATAACAGCATAACATAACTAAATACTCATGTTGAAAGTTGGTCAAACCATAGCGAAAACATTCTTCATTTATTGTTTGAGTGGAGTATGTGAGTGTATTTATACAAAAACTCTCAATCCAACTATTCAATAAATATAAGAAGCCATTTTTTCACTCTTCGATAAACTGATTGCTATGAAAACACCAATGGTTTAACACTACATTCTTATCAGGATGGTAAAAAATCTCTTTTGCTTCTTGCCTCTAACGAGGTTCTAACCCGGTATGAATTATTTCGTCACATTCCATTCCTATACAATCTGGCATGTGACCGTCCAACTAAACAACTTCTGCATCATCTCCACAGTCGCCTAACTTTATTGACCATAAACAATTAGTCTATACGACGGTAAATATTTTTTCTTGAAAACATAGTTCAGACTCTTAGCTTTCAGAAAAGCTTACTATGTGTGACATTTGTAATATTTCCAGTAAAAATTTTCAGTATTCCCGAGATATTGATTTAATTTTAATACAAGGATCTAAGTTGGAAGGCTCCTCTTCAAACGCCGATAGCTTGGTAAGAGCGCTTCACAGTGCGAAGTCTTCACTTTAATCAAGTAATCCAACCGTACCATTTGTGTCAGTCACTAACGGGACACCCTGTATAGGATGGACTGTCCATAAATGATTGGTTCTTCAGTTTCAAATTGAATAGGACAAATTTGATTAAAATGATTTTTATTTGTTTTATTTATTTAAATAATCCGAAATATTTAAAAACACAAAAAAATTTGTATCCAATGTCTAGCGGCTATTTAACATTTCGAATATATTTCTATAAAATAAAAAATCTATATTTTTAATAAAAAGTTAAAAACATTTTTTGCCGAGTTGTTCGCAATTTGTGCGCCCAATTTAATAAGTAAATAAAATATATTAAACTTGGTCTCTATACATTTGTTTAATTAACGAAATATCCTAGAATTATATATTAAAAAAATATAATTATTATTATTTTAAAAATTAGAAATTGTTTTTCCAATTTTTGTTATATATTTTATCGAAACAAATACAATTATTTTATAGATAGAGGATATATTGTTAATAATATTTGTTTTTTGTTATTTTTATAAATAATGAATTTGATCGATCCAATTCATTTATTTTATGTTATATTGAAAACATTTTTATTAATAAACATTATAATAGCCCCCAATATAATTGAAAATTTTATTTTAAATTCTGCAATTTGATATTGAAGTATGTATTTGTTTTATATCGTTTAAAATATGTATTTCGATTGCCACAGGGCAGAACATCAAATCTTGTCAACCGCATGTACGCGAATAAAAAGCTCCATTAAGGATTTATATTACTTTAACAACGCGAAATATGTACATATATATGGTTATATGTGACTTTTAGGTTTGTAAAATTTCTTCTCGAAAATTTCACATTTCTAATTTTCACTGTATAACCTACATGAAAACAAAAAAAAATAAATTAATTAAAATTTCATTAACAGTAATTATATAACTCCATATACCCCGAAGTCATCCATATACCAGATATACAAGTGGCGTATTTGTCATATGAATAAATCTCAACACATATTTTATGCTTTTTATGTAATATGGTGTTCTACTTAGTTATAATTTATAACTAAATGTTTATATCTCTTATATACAGCCAATGCCTACTACTAGCTACCGCAATGCCTACTATTTAGTAGTCAAATAGTATGTAGTATGTCGAGGTGATTTGTTTATTCCAAATAATAAGTTTTCAAATTGATTTGCAGCAATTGAGTTGCTATACACTGCTTATAGATTTATATTTTTCTATGTAAAACTTTAGGGTGGTGGTCATATAGTCACCATAAAGCTTTACAATATTATAAGTCTTGGATGGATCTAGAATTCAAAGCAGAAATAGGCGAATGTTCGCTTTTTGCGTATACATAGTAGGATATTTGCCAAATAGTATGCAAGTAGACTAGTCTTGTATAACAAGAGAAATTCTTGTCACCACCGCACTCACATGTCAGGCAACTTAAATATATATATATATATATATATATATATATATATATATATATATATATATATATATATATATATATATATATATATATATATAATATATATCTGAATAAAAATAACCAGACCGTCGATTTACGTCCATCTTCTTACGCGATTCGGCTTATATTGTTCGCCATTATATTACTTCTAATGTGAAAAGGACATCCACAACCGCTCCTCATTCACACTGTGAACGTTTCACTGTGTGGTCGATCTGGCAAATCCAATGTTGATTAGAAGCGAGGAATGGGTTTCAGAAATAGATTCTTTGATCGAATTTTACGAAATAGATGAACGCGAATATTTTTACGAAATCACAGCACTGCAACATAACATAATATATCAGATGAGGTCTTCCTACAGCGGTTTCTTTAAAAACTCGAAGGATCGAAACAATCGATTAGAATGATATATGTTCAATCAAAAATTGGATTTACCAGTCGGACATTTTATTAACCAACATGCGAAACCAAATTATAAACCAATACGAAAATCGGTGTATCCCGTGATACAGACACAGAAGGGTTTTAGATCAAATGAACTGAAAGTACAGAAGAACGATATAAATTTAAGAAATAAAGGAGTACAGTGTTTTAATTGCCATGACTATGGACACATTTCGTTGGATTGTTTAAAACCCAGTCGACGCGATAGATGTGTTAAGTGTAATCGGGTGCACGGTAAGAATGATACCGAATGCCAAAATAAAACGTTAAGTGGGATTGTTGTATTGAAAAATCAACATGGTTAAACTGGGTACAGTTGAGATGTCAGCGTTGATTGATTCCGGAAGTGATTGATCAATGGTACGAATTTTATCGATTAACCTAATATAAAATTAACTATGATGCAAGGATAAATAATATTCGAAAAAGTAGTTGAAAGTAACGTTAACGAAATAGGGGACATAAACCTAATCACAATAGAAATAAAACCACCAGAAGAAAAATCGAAGAAAGAAATTTCCAGTGGTGAACGAGTGCAACATGCGGTTTAATGTGACCACACGGTGAAATGTTCACAGTGTGAACGAGGAGCAGGTGTGGAAGTCCCTTTTCAAATAAGAATTAATATATTTTTGTATGCCTGAAATGTGGGTACCGTGGGGACAAGAATTTCTCTTGTTACAGTCTTTGCATTTTCAATGTTAAAAGTTCGATACAAAATGATCGACATAATTTCTTTTCTTTTTGGTTTATTGGAAGAACTAAGTGATTTCACGGAGAAATTCCATTTGCTGATTTGCATTTATGGTCCTCAATATTACTTGAGGACATGAGCTTTTTTCTTTGAATTGGCCTGTTTCGAATTTGGAATCCATCCGTAAACATTAAATTTGAATAAAATTCAGGAAAGCTGTGCAAGTGACCACTGTGTGGTCGCCGGTTGTAGCTTAATGGTTACTAGAGTTTCGCGTCACGCCGCGGTCTCGAGTTCGATTCCTGTCGTTGACCAAAAATTAACATGCAACCGGATGACATAAAAACCCGTTTGCGTGTTAAAACATTCGTTGGGCTGGCCGGTATGGGCCGTTTATGGTCTCAAAACCGTATATTTTTTTGCTAGTTAATTCCTCCTGCCTTTTCTATTGTACTATTCTCTTAATGTAGTTTTAATTTGTGAATGACTTCATCTGGAATATCTACATGCCGTATTATTTGGTCTACAGTAGAATTTGATTTAGTTTGCTGACATACAGTGGTCATCTGTTAGAATACCTTTAAAACTGTCAAATTTCAGAACTAATTTAATACTAGGGTGCTTTATGTATAGTTCAGGTTAACATATCATGAAATTTCTACCACTCATAGAATATTCACCTGAGAGCGATAGGACGTAAATTTTTGGTGGTTTTATTTATAAACCGCCCAGGTGGCGCAGTGGTTAAAGCTGCGGCAGTTGAAGCGAAAGGTACCGTGTTCGAATCCCGATTCGGGGCAAGATGCAAATGGGTTTTTCACCTTCGATCGTTAGGGCGGTGCGATCGGTGGTGTAAAATGAACATTTATCTGGATCCCCTGTCGTGTTTAGAATCCATGGGCCGACCCATCTTCCATGTCAGTACTATAGGCTGACATGGAGCTATGCAATGCGCAGATGGTTTTACGAAAACTCGGACCTATAGCCGTACATAGAGTGGTATCACAACGGACCAATCTCCGGTCTAAGTGTGCGATACCACTCACAACACCTCACATTACCTAACTTTTTTATAATTTACCAGGATCCCAAAATCTTAAAATTCCAGGATTCCATTCAATTATTATAGTCCTAGAACTCTAAAGAAATATTTTATATATCTATTCACCCATTCAACCTCCATACTGATTTAGTCTCTTTTATAATGTATCGTGCCAGTGTTATGAAGAAAACTGGTAAATTATTACCAGTGAATCAATAACTGTGTCTACTTGCTGTTATTGAGGTTTTGTATAAAAAGTTGCAACTGAGTGGCATAATAAACTCTACCAAGATGTTGAAGAAGAATATGTATGACAGAGAGCCAAGTGAATCGTGTGTGGAATAAGCGTATATAAAGATGGATTAATCGGAAACATCATCGGATGGCCTGAAATTGTATCACATACGTTAAGTCAAAATGTAACTGATTAAATCAATAGAGTTATTCTTAAATGCTTTATAAAGTACGACAGCAACCTATGATGTGAGATATCGAATGTGAGATCCTGTGATTTGGAAAATTCGATCCTGAAAATCTGGACTAAAATCCATATTAAAATCTAGCCTCAGTACACTTGAACTACACAGCAACAATATGAAGGAGTACATCACATAAATAAGCAACGAACCTCGATAATGTATCGTAATGCCAGAACCGCAAGCAACTAACGATATTGTTTTAAAAACACTTTTTATTGAAAGCCTAAATACACTTGTAAAGAGTTGTTGAGAAGAAACAATTATGTAGCAGACGCCATGCACAATAAGTGAGATTGTCCTCATCATGTTTGTTAAAAAGAGAGCTACTTTTAGCCCAAATCAACTATGGATACAGTAACAGCAGCAAAACAAGAAAGAATCATTAAGAGCGTCGTATTACATTTCAACTCGGTTAGCTTGTTAATAAACAGTAAAGCCATCATTGGGGAACTGAAAACCATTAATTGGTTCACCAAACACCATTGCACTTGAGTAGAGTACTTGTATATGGTGTGTCATTTCGACTAGCGTCATCGTTGGGCCACATTTGTGTGAGGATACTAGAGAGCGAGGCAATGGTGTAACAATTACTGATAACTGGCAATTGTGATAGGTTGGAACACATTCTCTTGTCCGACTACATGATAGATCTGCAAGTATTCCGGAAGAAACATCATTGAGAGTAGGCATATATGACATAGTTCATGCACAGTTCTATTCCAAGTTATATCAACACCTAAAGCTTAATGTTTGAACCGGATGCTTCAAATTGTCTTCTGAATGCAAACGAAATCATTCAACTTATGATTCACTCTATGATCTAGAATATCACAGTATATATACCGTTCTATTTATTGCTGTGATGATTATAGCCATTATAATTGAAACATATCGATATTCCCACCGACTCGACGGCATAGCGTCTATTAAAGTTATATAGATTTCACATTTAAACAAATAAACAAACTGTCAGTGTAAATATAATCAGATTAAAATTTACTACAAAAATTCCGAGGCGATGACTTAAAGCCACTTAATTCCAATTTTTGATCGTAAAAATTGTACCAGTAGACAAGTAATCCATAGTCTATGAAAAAATTTTAAGTATAAATATTCGCTGCGGGATATTCCCCTACTATAGTGAGACAACGAATTGGTCAAAGTGCTGAGAATGTTGCTGCCGTCCAAGCAACCGACGCATATTGCCTAAAACAGTCGATTCCTTGGCGTTGTCAAGAATTGGACATCGCGTAAACCACACTTTCGCAGATTTTGCGAAAGGATCTTGGTTTGCACCATTTTGAGATCCAGTTAAGACAAAAACTAAAGCCACGCATTCATATGGTGCAACGTATTGAGCTCTGAAAATGTTGAAAATAGGATCAGTTTGGTCTGTGTCATAATCGTGAAAAGTGATGAAGTGCATTTTTGGTTGGCTTCTTCAACGAACCGAATATGGGTTGTCAGGTAAAAACCCTCATGTGCTTCAAGCAACACTACGTCCTATCGATCATTTCTATCGAACCTCTAATTTTTTTAAGCGGCTACGTTAAATCATTAGTCTAAGCTAACAAGCAGGTTTCGTTACAGGAGCTCAGAGCTGATATAGATCGTGTTTTCATATCAATCGACACCTGCAAACGTGCTCGTAGTGGATGTATGCACGATGTCGAATTCCATACATAAATGTTTTGATTGTCTATACTTCAAGTCTATACTTCGTTTGCGTTTTATTTAAAAGAAAGTTTTCAACTACTTATTGGGAAGCTCTTCATGTTTTTTCTTCTAAATCAACTTCAATCAATAATCTAAGTGTTTATTTGTTGCAATTTTCTAATATTATTTCAGTTATTCTAGAAGAACTGGTTTTCTGGGTCAAACGCTCTACATGCTAACAAACTGGCACTATAACCCCCTGAATTCATTCCACTTGATACTATTTAAAAAAAAAGTAATACATAAGTACACCAACCTCAACCTCGATGCTTAAGGGCAAAATTGTTGAAAAATCAAAAAACTAACGTTATGAAATAAAATTATATCACAGCACACGGTACGCACATAATAAATTTTTGTGTTTATATCACCCACGCTCTAACATACATATATACGATCAATAAATCAACAATGTACGAGTATATAAAAATTAAAACTTGAAATAATAGTATTATGTATTACAATCAAAATTGTCAAGATAAATAAATATTTTCGAACATCCAAAAAACATTTACTTGACTTTCAAAAACAATTTCATTTTCTCGTTTAGTTGTTTCAAAAACATACACACACACACGCAAGTATTAAGAACCAAAAAACTTCCTCACCACAACTCAAAACATTAAAAAATAAATATTAAAAGACATAAACCATTCCTACCTATAACTAAAGTATAAAGAATAGTGAAAAAGCTCAACATTGAACAAAAGTTTCCGAAAAGCAAAACCATAAAGAAGTAGTAAGATTTTTGTGAACTTTGTTTTGGTGTATACACTATGTGTACAGTATGTGTGTGCTTTAAAAAATAAAACTAACAACTACAACACAGCATGGGTTTTTCCTTTTTCTCATGAGATTAAAAATAGAAAGAAAATTTAAAGAAAACACAAAAAATATTATTTCTTGTGTGAACTTTTATATTATTATTTTTTTTGTATGAAGCTGGAAGCTTTCCCTCCTCATCATAGGTTTATACGAGGGCGGAGTGAAATGTCTGGTTAAAATGAAACAAATTATTTTTCAACGTTTTTCCAAGTTTTTGATCTCTTTCAAATGACACGAGCTATCTAATCCTTAAAAATAGGCAATTATTGCATCGATGATTTCCTTATTAGAGCAGAATATTTTTCCGGCGAGCCGTTTCTTATTGTTTGGATACAGGATATTGTCGCAGGGGGCTAGATCCGAAAAATATGGCGAATAGTGAAAGTTATTTGATGTGTAATTCAGGGATTTCGAAAAATGTTCATTTTGCGACTAATGTGAAACAACTCCTAATAAGAGTCACAAAGTGAGAGAACTTCTTAAAAATAATACAAAAGAAGAGTTGGTTAAACATCGAAACCCGGAAAATAAGAAGGTATTTAACCATTTGGGTATAAAAAATTAAAATACCATCAGTCAGTTAATGAATACCTTAGCACTCTAACTGGGCAAAAACTAATTATTCATTATGGAAAGCAACTAGGAACATTAAAAGACCGAAATTTCAGGTTCCCCCAATTAAACATAAAAAATATGGGGCTTGAAATGCTAAACAAAAAGCAGATTGGTTTGTAAATCACCTCGAAGAATTCCAGCCTTACTCCAAACAAATGGAAATGGAAAACCGTACTTCGAAACATAAACAGGTCGAAATAAAAATTACACTTCTAACATTGAAAGGAATCAAATGGGAAAAGAAGTTGGGCTCAGTGTATGATCTTACCGGATAAAGCGTTCCCGGATAAAGCGTTGATTTCAACCAAGGTACCAAGACAATGGAAAATTGCAGAAGTATTTATGATACTTAAGCCGAACAAACCTCCAAATAATAAAGCTTCATATAGGCCAACTTCTTTGCTCCTAACACTATCGAAACTATTTCAAAAGCTTCTTCTTAAAAGATTAAACCCAATTATAGAAGAAAGAAATCAAAGTTTGGAATTACTAATGTAATCGAGAAATCACTAGAAAGCAAACCAATATGTTCAATTATATATCAATTGATGTAGTGTAAGCATTTGAAAAAGTATGGCAATTTCACCGAGACCTTCCGGAGCAATTTGTTCAACTTTTGCCGATGACATGACAATACTTGCCACGACAAAGAACATCAATGACTACACTTGTAAATTACAGAGAGCTACTAACCTGTTATGTAATTGGGCAAATGAAGCTAAATCAATCCAGCTGAACTTTACAAATCACAAAGTTATAAACTCGAAAGCAGTACCGCATGCAAACACTGCTAAATATCTCGACATAACTTTAGATGAACTAAATATAAAATTCAGAAAAATGTATTGGTTCTTAGGACGATAATCTGAACTAGCGATCTACAACAAACAGCTGTTATACAAACACTTGGCGGTTATTGAGCTTGTCGCGGAAGAAATAAAGATCATGCAACAAAACATCTATACAACATCTGCACCTGCAAGAAAATATGGATAAACGCTGTATGCTGATTGTCACTCCAACAAGAAGGCTGCAAGGAACCAAACCGCTGGATTTATCGCAACCAGGAGATCGGACGACTTACTGTGGCGAAATATCTGAAAAGGAGTTAGACAAAACTGGTGATAGTCATGTGATATCTCCGACTAATCAATTACATAGGCTGCGGATAAATTTTTGGGTAAATGCTACTTTTACCCTAAATCTAACAGTGTATTAGGTAAATTGAAATACTGTACTTAAAACCTGGGTAACAACTAGGGGAAAGGGGAAATGGTTGTTTTTGTTAATCGATAGGTGGTTGAAATATCGATAGGTGACTTCATCGAAAATATTTAGTACCGATACACTGTCATTTAAAACCATTGTATCCTCCAACGAAAGCCCAGCAGATGCTTTTGGCATTTTGGAGAGGACAACGAGTTGGAACTTATTGGATCAACTTGGGGTTTTTTCTTCCTGCTCAGAAATTAGTCATTGAGTCGCCAGATTACTGCATTTAAAATATGTTACTAATTCTTTGCACGTGATGAGTACATGCTGAATTTCTTTGCATTTCAGGCCATCCTGAACAACTAGGTTCAATGTATGCGCAAAACAAGGATGGTGATGGATTTTGAGATTTTTGCGAGATTTCACCATCGATGAAGCGTTATCTGTGACAATACTAGCAACACAATCAATGTTAAAACCGTTAGGAAGCTTTCGTTAGCTCGTGAGGACCATAAATCACATGTTAAATAAACGGATTATACCTGTTCAAGAACGGCTACTAATTTTTGTTTACATTCGACATAATGATTGATCAATAATTTGTTCCTCAACGCTGTCTTGCTGGGGAGTTCAAACTTATATTATCAAGTAAATTGACAAAGGTCCTAAGTCCTCGGACTTCAACCACAGTAAAAGGTTGAAAATCGAGAGCTATCATACCAATTAGTTTAATGTAACTGCTGATGGTTGTAGAAGCCCTAGAGCTGGAGCTAATCGGCACATATTCATCTGACAAAGAATCAGACTCCATTAAAGTGATCCAAAAGATTACTTGTATTTCCACTAATTTTATATTCTCTATTGCACTTTGCACATTTTGCTAGTTTTTTGTCCTTATCCGGCTTAAAGAAATTCCACACATTTGAAATTTTGCGTTTAGGCATATTTTATTTTTTTTAACCGCCGGTAGTAAAATAATGAAAAACAACACGAACACAATGAAATTTATTTATTTATTTTATTATTTTCGTTTATTTCTATGCCATCTATTTTGGGGCTCAAGGCACTCCCAACTCGTTCGCGGTTTGCTTATTTCTGTCGCTTGTCCATAAGGACGTAAATAAGGGAACACTTGTAGCCAAATAGGTCCGAGTCCGGCTATAGGTCCGATTTAACTGCACATTGCATAGCTCCATGCCAGCCTATAGTACTGACATGGAAGATGGGTCGGCCCATGGATTCTGCACTTCAACAGGGGGTCATGGTTTCGTTAATTTACACCACCGATCGTAATCAAGTGGTGAAAAATCCTTTTTGCAACCTGCCCCTATCGGGATTCGAACCCGGTACCTCCCGCTCCAACCGCGCGCTTTAAGCACTGCGCCATTTGGGCGGTCAATGGGTAATGGATAGTGTTCGATTGTCTAAACTATCGATATTATCTATAATATCTATCGATTTTTCTCCACCACCATATACTGTACACTTTCACTCTGCGGTCTTGCAATACCGTATCATGGATTTTTTCAACCATTTTAGAGATTTTGTCAACCAAGCTTTGTTTTGGTTCTTTTTTTTCATATTTGCAGATAAAACAGACAACCATGTTATCAAATACCGTCAAAACTGAACTAAATGACAGATCTGTCTGAAAATATTAATTAGGTCTAGTGACAGATGCTACTGGCACAAGACATCTGAGATTTGTGATTGTGGTGCCCCTTTTTGCAATTTTACCAAACTTCTCACTCCGCCCTCGTATACGAGTTTATATATGAGGAAAGACTTGTGTTGATCGTTTGTTCTAAGAACAAGAAGAAAACTAGGAAAATTGTTTAACATCCTCATTTAGTTGACTTATAAGTTTTCTTTTGTGTGTCAGTATGTGTACGATATAGATATATACATACATAAAGTATGATAAGGTTTGGTTTATGGATATGGTGCGGAGCATGAGAATTTCTCTTCTTTAATTTTCTTATACATAAAGTATATGGTACTATGTTATTGTGTCTCTCAAGATGACAATTTTAAATTATGTACAACTATTTTTTATATTACATTTTATGTTTACAATTTTATTTTTATTTTTTTTAGTTTCTCCGTTATGACTTGTTAATAAGCTAAATAACATAAACATGTAAGATAATGCTGAAGGATATGTAGACTAACTACATATATACATATAATGAATATATGGATGAAAGGTAAAACTGTATATAAGATGGGAAACGACTTGCATACACGCCAGTTATCTTTTAAACGAATATACAAACTATCTGTGAATGAAGACAAGTATATCTACAGTGTTTCATGTATACGCTGTCAAATATTTATTGAAACAAAATAATCGTTTTTTCATTTTTGAAACTTTAAAAGATTTTCTAACCGTAGGCTGAATATTATTTTTCAACATTTTTCATCCAATTTCCAAAAAATGTACGCAATTTTTCATAAACTTTATTTATTATGAAACAAATATAATTTTTCACAAAACATATCAATTTTTCGGAATATTTTGAACTTTTTTTTTTTTTGGAATTTATATTGTTGATTTCGTTCAGCTTTTAATAATGTAATTTGCCAAAATTTAATCAAGTTTATGTAACTTTTATAATTTATTTAATAAACTGCCCGAACCGTATTACCAACGATTAGTTAGAACAGTATACAACATAAAAATATATGTAGATAGGCTTGCCTGTTGTTAGTGTGTATCGTGTATCACTTTAAACTTTATCTTGTTCAAATCAGCTGTTAACCAATATTTTGTAATTTTAACATTGTAAGACTCATATTTCAGACAAACATGCTGCACCTCTAATCTTAACAACCTTTATAATATACAAATTATCTTAAGGCATTTAATCTGTGTTCTTATCATAATATTAACACATTCACTAGTTATGAAAAATCTCTAGTGGTATTGTGACGATAAATCTCGATTCCTCTGGTTTTAAATCATATCCTGCTGTTATACGACAAGCAAGCATCCTTTACAGCTCTCCTCAGTTGAACCATAGAAAAAATCTAGCTTAATCTGACGACCAGCATAGGTTAACCCTATTCGCTACCTATTAATGTGACCGATGTGAAGTTTATACTATTTTTGTGCTAAACCAACAAAAACAACTTTTTATTTATATGTATTTGTGTAAAAAAACATTTAGGCGAAATCAATATTCCAAAAAGTTTCATATGAAATTGGTAGCCATGAAATTGGTTCAAGTTTCATATGAAATTGGTAGCCACTTTATACTTCTGTCAATAGTACAGTATCTAATCCCAATGGTTACTTTCTGAAAATTCGTGAGAATCATAATTAGACCTATATTATACTACAGTATCAAGGAACTAGATGAGAACTGCCTAGAAATCTATTGATGAGAACGGCCTAAAAATTTAGTTTTGTTTTTTAGCATTTTAGAAGCAATTTTACATTTCGGTCAATCCCTTTTAGAAGTTAAACATACGAATATTTGTTTATTTTTTGTACTTACATTTAAACATAGGCAAGGACTCTAATGTAATTTTTTTTTGAAATAATACATATGCCTACGATGGAAAGTTACATTATTAATTTTTAATGACAAGATTTGCGCCTAAATGATTATTTTCCACACACACTACTTAATAAAAGTTCAGTTTTTTTGGTTTAGCACATAAATAGTATAAACTTCACACACGTTTATAGACGTGTGAAGTTTTTGCTAATTTTTTCCTAAATTTGTTGTTTAAATTTGATTTTGTTGTTTTAGGATAAGTTTAGTATAAAATTCACATGCATTTAATGTGCCATTCGTCACTCAGACTCACATGTTCCATTGTGACATCCCACTTTTAACTTAACGTTCGACTATAGGTCCGAGTTTATCGATCCGAGAAACCATCTGCACATTCCATGTTAGCTTATATAGTACTGACATCAAAGATCGATTTCAAGCTTAACAGAGAGTCTCAGACGTGTTCATTCACAGTTCACACCACCGATCGCACCGTCCAAACGATCGATGGTGAAAAATCCATTTTACATCACGCCCCTACCGAGATTTGAACCCGGTCACAATATAATAGAGACTATTCTCGTATAAAACCCATTTAAACGGTTGTGAATATGCAACCAAACGAACCAGTCGATTCTGGACAGTAAAAAATCCACAAATAACTCATCAATCATATAATTCATCAATCAATTCCTTGAAAGTGACGGTACTGAGTGAATTTTGGGGTGAAAGTATTGATGTATAAACTGTTACAGTCACTAGATGAAAATATGGTTCAAACAGGACGATGCTACATACTACTGTATCGAATTGTTACGAGACACATTTCAACAAAAGCTACTTTTAAAATCTGGTGATATCTGGTCCTGACTTTGTTTTATTGGTTTATTTTAAAACTTAAGTTTGAATTAACCATATAATAATAAACAACTAGGGCTAGGATAAACTATGTGCAAGCTATGGCTTGCACATAGTTGTAATTTGCCTGTCAATATACTTGCTCATTGCAAAGCTAACATGGGAGCAATTCGTGTGGTTTCTTTAAAGCATTCACAGAATTTTGCCCTATACCCTTAGACCTTAGTTAACTGCCATTCGGGGCCAGAGAATAAAGATATCGATCTTTTATTTGATATATGGTATGAACATGTTCTGACCTACTTAACGTTCCATATGTTTCACAAGCTGTAATTGAACACCCTTGAATAAAGACCGCAGATATGTGCATTTAGGATCCGTCCAATCAGAAATTCACTAAGGCTATATGCAGACATTACAAAAAATCGTTTAACTGGTGTTGTATGTGTTTTAGCCAATATTCCAAAAGGGTGATCTCTTAAAATACAAATTACTATCGTACTTTACCTTGGAATCGCATTACTCTTCTGGTTGAGGAAATTTTCGATGACTATAACAAAGAGAATTTGCCCAACTCGGTCAGTCGCTGGATAAAGCTTTTGCGCTGCAAATGATTCTTTCCAAATACAATGAAACATCTCACGAGGTATACGATCGTATCACGAGATCAATCAATTGGAACAGACTATGGCATGGGATTGAATATTAAGGAATGACAAACAATTTAAAATGCACCTAACGTAATCATGTCAATGCTACGTCAATGTTGAAAATTATAACTTCAAATTCTTATTCAGAGAAATCGGTATACTGTTGAAAGTATTGTACATCATTTGCCATGAATATTCGGTTTTAAATTTCTGCGCTTTCGAAGTAGTGGATCCTTCCTAACGGAAACTTTAATTTCCTTGTCATTCCCCCAGTTTCAGCAAGATCCCTTTGAGTTTGATATGAATCTTGATTCAATAATGTTTCCATCTCAGCCTTTCCAAACTTTACTGGCCTCTTTGTTAATGATGTCATTAATTCGCGTTCTTTGTTAATGATGTCAAACTCGCAACTTTTAAAAAGCCAGAACATACTCACATATTTTTATAGATAAATCTTGTTCCCCATATGCTTTACACTTTTCTTCAAGTCAAAACAAATAAGCAACACTTATACGTTTTTTGAGCTATGACATGATTAGAGCACAAAAACGTATAAGAATATGGACGCAACAAATGTACTTCGTACGTTTCAGGATAATGTATGGAATAAATGGACCAATGAATATGGGAGCTTGAAAACAATTAAACGAAAGAAGTACAGTGTTGTGCCGTATACTCTTCCATATAAAGTACCAAAATGTTAAGGACGATTGAGAGAATCAGAGTTAATCATGGTAATTGGAAAGTGTTTGCTTAAGAAATTCAAGAATTGATCCAGTTGTTGCCTACATCGTAAACAATTTTTTTTATTTTTTTTTCGTTTAGTTATATTTGGGTGCAGGGCGGACTTTTTGACTGTCCTAGCTCCTTGTAACTGTCAGAGCTTCTGCACTCAACGCACCATTCTTGAAGCAAGTAAAGGTTGATGGCTGCCCTACACTTGTGCATTTTATATTTCAACGGAAACTGAAAACCGGCCAACCAATTCCACTTTTTAGATGTTCGATTAATAAATTCGCGATTTGCATCTTCAGTTCGAGGTTTCGGCAGCTTCACCGTAAACCTATGCGCATTAACCGTTCCTCGTGCTACCCGTCCTGGCGTAACTAATGGTGGTATTCCCTCCCTCAACTCCGCAGAATATTTACAATTTATTAATCTATAGAACACGCAGAGCTCTACAACATCTCTGCGGTGTTGTAGGCTGTTTAGATCTTTCGTAAGTCTGGAGTTTCGAACTACTCGGATGGCACGCGACTGAACTATATCCAGCTACTGGAGAGCAGTGCCATATGTTCCACCCCAAATCTGACAGCAATATTCTATACACGGTCTAATAAAGGTTTTATATATCTGGAGAACCTGATGCGATTTAAAAAACCGTCTGCATCTATTGAGTAACCCGAGTTAATCTGATTTGGCCAATGCGATATTGTGTTCATTGCATTTTAAATTGTTGCTAATCTGAACGCCAGACGAATTGAGTTACAACCCACGAGAACGTGGAATTTACTACAAAAGTGTATTCGTTGTGACTTCTTTTACGCGAGAATGTGCATATTTGTGTTTTTTTCTCGTTAAATTTGACCTGATTTTTAACTCCCCACTCAAATATTGCACTCAAATCGAAATTAAGCGACAACTTCCAGCCGTCTACCGTTGGAAAGAGAAAGTATGAAATCCCTTTAAAATGTCTGTAAAGCTTTTTTTGTCATATATCATATAACATATTGTGATCGTTAGCGCTTTCAATGCCCGGCTAAATTGCATTAATTGTTACTGATAAAGTTCTCCAGAGCAGATTTCGTTTGGCTCATAGTAGATTACTCCGATCTAATCTCATCACATGCTCAGAATAAGCTATTTAACTGGCCATGCATAACTGGAACTATACCTCAAGATTTATTACTATTTTACACTTAATATTCGATGCAAAAAACTTTTCCAATTTTATTTTTGAATCAGATGTTTTTACGTGAAAAGTAAC
This sequence comes from Tipula lateralis, assembly GCA_963932295.1. NCBI lineage: Eukaryota > Metazoa > Arthropoda > Insecta > Diptera > Tipulidae > Tipula > Tipula lateralis. Next base: position 23,354,579 of record OZ010737.1, read on the forward strand.
TTTGGGAGTCTCTTAACTTGAGTTCGTACGAGATTTGTTTTGTTTTTGTACCTAAAGTCTCATAACTGCAATGGCCTTCGTTCACAATTTTTGAAACTTCGAAACCGGTATTCACATGTTTTATTGATGGGCCTTGTTCCCCTAGTGCTGCGCACAGCAATCGTTATCCATCACTTGTGATTTCTATAAATCAAAACCAAATAACCTCAATAATTGTGTTATTATAGTGCCCAAAATATATTTTGTGAAGTATAGCCATACTGATACAGAAGAGAATGATGACACATTGAAAACATGAATATAGTTACAAGATTGTCCGATGCGATTTAATACTAGTAGCGCCATCTTTTGTGTATCCCTCAAACCTTTGTTATACCACCTAGTATAGAGTTTCAAATAAGTCATGCTACTCAAAAAAGGTCTTGACTGAGACAGCATTCTTAATTGATATCTTAATGTTTTACTCGCGAAGCTTTCAAACCTAAATATGCGATATATGTGATAAAGTACATAACTATGTATACCCGTCTTAAGGACATAACGATATTTTTTTGTACGTTTATCAACATTAATTATTTAAATTATTAAATTAATTTTTATAACAGAAAGCAACAACATTTCTATATAACTTTGATAAATAAATATACGATTTTGAGTGATGGGTATTCATAGAAAAACGAAATAAATTATTTAAAATTTCATCTCAAATTGGGAAGATGTGTATATGTTATATGATAAGCAAAAGAAACGAAATCATCTAAATTAAGAATGTTTACCTAATTTGTTTTTGTTTTTTTTTTGATAAAATTAAATTATTTGTTTTCCAATTTCCTATATATATATATATATATATATATATATCCGTATATTTTTTGGGTATTTATCATCATATTTTCCTAATATTTATTTTTTTAATTATAAATATTTTTTTCAAATATTAAAAATAAAATTATAAATCGTAAAAAAAGGAAAATTTAAAAATGAAATATTAATTTGATCCATAACCTTTAGACAATTTTCATCCATATACCTTTTTCGTATACCATATATAAGCACATCCATAGGTAGGTAGGTATTCGTGTATTAGAGATAAAGCAACAAAAATTATTATTTTAATATCTAACAATACCAAAAATAAATAAATACATAAATATAAATAAATGATTAATAAAATGGAAATTTTTTATGTGATCAGTAAAATATTTATGATGGATAATTTTTTATGTGCGGATGTATTAATTTTATTTAAAAAAAAATTCCATGAGTTTTATGCTTTAAATGGGCGTCATGTAGATTTTACTATGCCCAACATTTCTGGATTCATGGTAAATGTATACAAATATCGAAACGTACATCGGATTCAAAGAACTTATAAATATTTGATTTTTAAATAATAGATGCTCTTGGTGTACAAGCCAACATTTTGTAAATATTTTGATAACAATGAATCTATATAGTACATCATTTACTTCAGAATAGGATTCGGTGACCGAATTTACTAGGTATTCTGAACATGTGAAGGTCACTAGATTTTTACAGGATACGATTAGGTAAGTGTTGTAGCTTATAAATAGACTACTGGACCAGGAACTAGTACCTTGCATATTAACGCTTCCTCTCTTTTTGAGTTTGATTAGTAAGGATTGCTGGTTCCTAAGGGTTCTTTGAAGATCTGTGAAATTTTTGAAGTGTTAAACTCTTCAAGTTTCACTCTTAACTGCGACAAAAAGATTTTTATTTTTGAAAATGTAAAAATTAACTCCATGGATTCCTCTAGTTCGGTGATACTACCATAATCATTTGAATTACTTTTTAACTATAGGGTCCAAATATGTCCAAGAGAGCTATGTCCAAGAAAAAATACAGAAACTAAAATATTTATCCTGTTACTTAATACGTGAGATCTTTTCGTTCGTCAACTACTTCATAGGCATTGACCATTATCTGGTCTTTGCAAAGCTACGATGGAAGTTTTCGTATAAGTCAAGAAGTACAGGGGAAAATACAAGTGAACAGTGTGGAATTATTGTAAACCTCGGTTGCCCAGCACATTCTCGGTATATAGTAAAAATGATTGGAGGAGTGTCGACCTGCTGTTGAGCAACGAATTATAGCCTACAATGAAGCACAAACTCGGTTTACAATTGCAAGAAGAAATAAAGCAGTTGATGGCACATACGGAGTTCTGTTTAATTACAAGATCAGAAATTTCATGCAAATTACTGGTATCGTGCATGAAATCAAAGGACAATGAGTACGGTGGCTTGGTCACGTTCTGCTTGTTGATCCGAAACGAATGATACAGCGATCTTTGAAGGAAGAACTACTTTTCGGTAGGTGAAGGGTTCACTGTCGGCGGTGCTGGCTCCACGACGTAGAGAGCGATCTAGAATCTTCTGGTATGAAGAGCTAGCTCGTGATCTAAAGCGATGGAGTCACGTTGTTGACACGATACGGGACAATAATGACCTGTTAAAACAGCAAAAAAAACTTAATACAATATTTTTAAATCAGTTGTGTATTTTTCACTGACAGAGCCACTGTCGGCAGCTTCCAGATTTTCCTTTTTTTCAACGTGATTTCATTATTGAACAATATTTTAAAATGGTTACGGCTGCAGTTCGAAAATTTTATACAAAATCTAGTCAAAATAGTGTTTTTACCTCGTATTCTGTGAAAATATTAATGGAAAAAGTCAGGAAGATGGGATAGTTGGATACGCAGATCAAATATATATTCACCTCGAGAAGGTAGACACCCGACTTCATTTCAAAAGGAACGAAATATGAGAGGGTGGATGAGTTTAAATTTCTGTGATCACCGAGCTTAATTTCTTTTCTGTAAGGTTATCGAGGCAGCAGGCTACTGAGCATTTGACATCACTACCAGTCTTTAAGTTTCTCAGTGTACCACGAAAAGTAAAACAGAAGACATGCGAATGAATTGTGAGATAAGAAGTGATCTTGATAAATTTGATATCATTTTGTTCATAAAGTTGATCAGATCATCATAAATAGTCTCGAAGGAAACCTCCTTCACGATGCGGAAAGAGACCTGAATATACTCGGTGAACTGTATTATCGTTATTCTTCATTTGTACGTGAAACAGTGTGTCGACAGGATCTTTTTAACACTTTGCTGCCAAGTGCTATTGATACATCGTTAGAATCTGTTTGTGAAACTGTATCCATCCTAGACATTTTGTTTCGATAAATTGAGTGACACTCTAATTGTTTAAGAATGTAGTCTGAACTAACGTCAACCGGCATATTGTTTAACAAAATATTTAAGCGATTATTTATTTAATTTGCTTGTAAGTCATTCCTCGGTTGTTTGGTTTTAGTGAGAATTGTATAGTCAAATTGACGTCGATGTCATTAATTGTGTACAAATAACAATACAAGTCTCAATCGAATGCCCTGTAATTGGAATGAGTACACTTTAGATTCCATTACAAGGAACAATTGGAGGGTAAGTCTGGTGACAACAGTCGCGTTAATTCCAGCACCAATAGGGTCTATAAGTTGGTTTTTTTGGATAAAACATTCAAAGTTAAACTTGTGTTAAACACAGATGCTACACCTTAACTGGGTTAATACATTATCTTACTGCTATGACGTATGACTGTCGTGGTTTAAACTTAAGTTTATCCACATAATAATTTTAAATTATGCTCATTGAGTGCAGGTCTTCTTTAGTAGAAGTACTTATTTGTTCAAAGTTAAAGCAGTCCATTTGTGTCTAAATATGCTCTGTATGGAATAAGACGTTTATATATATATATATATATATATATATAAGGCTGTCTATGCTGTATGATAACATTATAATATGTTCAAGTATGTGACGAATACAACACGTGTACTTATTTACCTTTAATATTTTAAGTAAATACACCCTACTACCTTATTATAATGGAATATATTTCATTACACACAATACTAAACTTTTTACATCGTAAAGCTTATTAAAAAGGAATCTTGCTGTGCATTTGAATTTACAAACAACATTTCTTCCTCTTGTTTAAGGTATATATTGAAGAAAATAAATTATTATTAAGAATCTTATATTTGTATTATGTATGTGTGTATTGAAAGGATTTTACAATTCGTATGTACCAAAATATACAAGGAAAAAGCGCTCGTGCGAATTCTATTTAGCCTATCTGTTAAGATGCGGAAGTATTTTCAATTTTGCGGTTTATTTTTAGTCTGGTAGAGGACATGCAATACAAGACCTAGAATTTAACGTAGTCCGTCAATTCGTAGTAAAATTTTAATTGAGCTGGGTAAACTTTTTTCATATCCCGTTTTCGATTTTTATCTACAAGAAAGCGTCCTTATGTTTTAATCATATTTTCAAACGTTTGTAAGAGTTTCTACATCTAAATGGAAATAATTTTTTGATTCAATTACGATACCATGCTTTTTTTGGCTTATTGGAAAAAAGTTTAGATTCCTCAACACAATGTATGATCAGTATGGTTTGCTAACATATTCTGTAGGGTGAAAAAAGTTTGGCTTATGTCGCTTAAAGAAGAAAAATAATACAGAAATACAAATGGAGCAATAAAAACTTATTTAGAGCTTATTGCAATAAAGAAACATTAAATTGCAATAACTATTTAATTTAAGTGAAATTGAATCAATTGAATACATGAAAGTGGTCTGAATAAAGAAGTCGGTCTGAGTTGTATACCAAAATACTCAATGTTTTTGTATGTAGAACTCTTTGATCGAAGGTAAGGCAACTCACTCAGAAAATCATCCACCATTTACTTCCGATTACCACACAAAACATAACCGCGTCGATGAACTTGTAGTTATTGGTTTACTTCCTCAAATAGGTATAGGAAGAACTAGATTGCAAAATGATATTGTTTGCGGAAGACTTGGATATATTCGGTGCGTTTCGTCTTTTTACAGACCTTCACAGTAGTATCACAATATGTAGGTCCTCACGTCTTGGACCGCTCAATCGCGCCTTTTTGAAATCAATACAATATATATTTGTATTCCGAGATCAGGAATTTAATTCAAATTTGGTAATGATACAGCGATTGAAGGGATAGTCGCCTTTCGGTAGGCGAAGAGGTCGCGATGGCTCCATGGTGTCAGATTGTTGATACGGTACGGGCCAACAATGGCATGTAAAAGGCGTCAAAAAAAATGTTTTACGTACATTTTTGTTCAGTTTTCTATCAAGATAAGTAACGAATGTTACTGCATAGGTCAGTCTGATTTATATACAAATTCTTGGATTTATGTCACCAATGGCTTGTGCAATAACTTTCTATAAAACCTTTTGAAAGGTGGTGATACGATATAACATAGAGAAACTATATGTATTTATTTTGTTCCGGACTTCCGGTATTTGATAAAGTTTCAAAGATTTGATGCATTACCAATTTTTGTCCATAATGTAAGTAGGGATGCTTTTTCTCGATAATCGCTTGAATTAATATTGTTATAAGGCAAAGCCTTGTGCTCCGTTTAATTTAAATTGAGAAAGTGGTGATTTATGATCATATCGGATGGTGCATCGTCACTTCGGTTTACAATCATCTTTTTTTGGGTATCACAAGTTATCGCGTTTGTTAAGATAGCCTTTTTTATTGGTGTTGGAAATATACTAAATTTCTTTATTTAAATTCGGTAAACCATTAAGAAAGAAAAGTTACTCATATTTATTCTAGATAGATGTACATGTGTATATGCATACATAGTTTTCGATTAGAACGTGTTTTGCTGAAAATATTCTTGGGAACATGATACGAGTGTTATATTAGTGTATGGGTTTTGGGCCGCAACTAGTTCAAACTCGGTACTTTTAGCTGCTACTGCCGCATCCTTAACTACTGGCCATTTGGCCGCTTCTCCATGAGAATCAATACGTTACTTATATTTACTAAAATTAGCTATATCAGTCCGAAGCATTTGTAGAAGAGTTCTTTTTCTTGAGATATTGGCAACAATTACTCGAATCGATTATTGATTCAATTTTTCTTTGTGATTTTGTGAGGCGCAACAGAATTTTGTGCAGGTAAATCTAGGGAAATTACTTTAATTAATTCGAATGTCTCCGGGATGTGGCTATGATAAAATGTGTCAATTTTGATGATTAAAGTATTTTCTATTTGTTAAAAGCTTTTCATCGGCGAATAGATTATTTGATAAAGTTCTCTTCATACTACAACTGGTACTGCGTTTCGACTCATACCATGCATATATACGAATCGTACATTAAACAAACAATCAAAATTAAAATCTAAAAGCTACATTACAACTTGTAATAAGTGAATTTTTAAAGTTTATGCTATATGGTACGAATCGGAGCTTTAACCAATTAGGAGCGGAAAAACATAATTTTCTTTAAAAAACCATAAATTAACTATTATTATTATAAACAACGCCACAAAGGGCCCATGGTGCAAACCTATAGGATTCATCAAAGCGCACATGTACGCTCTGCATCCTTAGCAAACTGGAGTAGTTTGAACCAGGGCAGGAATAATCCTGGAGTTCAACACAAGGGATTTAATGTGGTCAAAAGCTGGACAACTGCCGATGGAGTGTAAGTTGTCATCAACATCCTCTAGACGCATACGGCATCACTGGCACGTCCCATGCAATGAAGATGACTTTTGAAACGGCCATGGCCAGTAAGTAAAGAAACCAATATTCTCAAATTGTCCTTTTTCAATGAAAGAACGTATTTGGTCAGCTTCGGATTTAGCTCCACTACAAAGTATTTCGCCTTGCGGCAAGAAGTGGAAGTTGACCACGTCAGCTTAAAATTCGATAGGACAACGGATTTAATTGCTTGTTTCACTATATGAAGAGGTAAAGAAGCTGTTGGTTCAGGGCCTACGAAGAATAAGCGAGAACCAGTTTTAGTCAAACTGTCTGCAACTTCGTTGCCATTAATGTCACAATGAGCAGGAATCCACATGACTGTTACCTTATTAATACAACCAAGTCGGTTCATCAATTTTTTACTATCACCTACCAGTTTAGAGCTAGTAAGAGGATTGTTTAATGACTTGAGGACAGTTTAACTATCCGTACAAAATATGATCTCTTTGTCGTCAGCAGCGAGATTAAAAACGAAAAACACGTAGTGAGTAACCGCAATTATAAATAAATTAGTTAACATAATCATTAAATTAATTTTTGCTTTATGTAGGAAGAACGTTCCATGAACATCATCAATACGTTACTTATTTACTAAAATGGGTTACAACAGTTCGAAGCATTTCTATAGAAGAATTTTACTTCTATATTATATAAATAATGAGAACGGTGAGTCCAATCGATTATTCAGTGAATGTTGATTTGTGAGATGGATCAGAATTTTGTGCACAGGAGTCTAGAAAAAACTACTTGTAATATAGTTCGATCTTCTCGAGAATGTGATAAAATATAGCAATTTTGATGATCAAAGTATTATCTAATCGCATCGATGAATACATTTTTTTCTATCACCCTGTTTCACTTTGTATACTTAATTAGGGGACTAGAAGCTTGTACGAATAGTTCTTAGGTCTTCTTCAGTTATTTTTCGAACTGGTTCGTGGGTTACATAAATACTTCCGGTGGTCGCAACTTTATTTGAGGCTGCATGTTATCTTACATTTATTGTCTAACAACTTTCAATATTTGAATGTGTATGGATTACTCGTTTCGTTAATCGATACTCTGAGGATGGGAGGAGGCGTGTAATGCAAACCTTCGTCAATTCACAATTGTTCACAGACACAAATATCGGACACGCCATAGTTGAAAATTTAATAATTCGAAAAATATTTAAAGCCGCATATGGACGATATGTCAGATGGAATTTGATGTTATCAGATAAAACCTGGCTTAGCAATACTATACAACTCACAAATGCTATATCTACTCTTTTTAAGTCAAACATGATCACGAATATTCATCGGCTGATCAATTCAGCGCTTCAGCTAGTTCACGGAGTTCTCGTATAGTAATACACATTCAAATACGAAACAAATCAAACTTTTCAATGATGTCCTTCGAGAAACTGTTTAACACTCATGTTTCAGCTCCGCCACTTTTTACCTGAACAAATACGGCAAAAATGAAATTGCTAACATGTTAAGCCACACAACAAGGTGAGTGAAATTTGTTACGGTTTATTATTATCGGATTCCAAGAGGAAAATTCACTTTCGAGAATAATACCAGAGAGTAAGAGCTTATAGGACACACACCATATATATAAATCTAACAGTCCATGTTTTAAGTTCAGTAGATTTAGTTAGATTACACAAACATAATACCGCTCGTATACAAGCAAAAGTCCTCTTGAAAGCTTCGTCGATATGGTCCAGTCACACAACCGAATACTTAATTTTTGCTGTTGATACTTTATATATATATATATATATATATATATATATATATATATATATATATATATATATATATATATATATATATATATATATATATTAATATATATAAATATATATATATATATATATATATATATCGTCGAATCGAAGCTTAATCTAATTAGACGAACTGGGAAGACTTACAAAACAAAATATAATTTTCGTATAAAATCTATAAATTCATTAACATCATTAAATTATATTTTGCTTTATGTATAGGAAGAAAATAAAGAAATATGTAGACTAATAAATATAATTATTAAAAGGAGCTTTCTATGTAAAAAAGAAAATTCGCACTCAACAAAAAAAAATAGAAATCCATAGCAAAATGTTAAACAAAATTAAGAGCTTTAAAACAAAAAGTTACTAAAAGTATGAATAATTAGAAAATATAACTTTTTTCTCTATTTCTCTCTTGTACAAACTCGAACTTTTTGTGGGCTCTTCTATACAATATTGCCCTCCTTAAAGCTCAAACAATAAAATTCCATAATTTTTCTGTGTGTGTTTTAATTTAAAAATTGTTTAAGAGTTTCTCGTATATGTTCTATTATTATTATTATTATTATAATTCAACGTTTGTTTAAGTAAACAATATACACTGAGGTACAGTACCAGCATTCATTATCTCATCGAGATTATACACACATATAATAACATACTACAAAAAATCAACATAAATTAACATATAAGTATAATCCACAGTATATATTTTTTTTTCGTCTAACCAAACAAAATAATTCCATAAACTTTGATGTTTTTTCGCTTTTGTATACATTATGTACAACGAAAATTAATAATAAGCATTTCTCGTGAAAATATGTATAATGGTTTGGTTGTGTGTTCAGCAAAAAAAAAATGTAAATTCAATAAAAAAGTTATTAATGAGTTTTGAATATACTTTATATATATATATATATATATATATATATATATATATATATATATATATATATATATAGCATGCATATATACTATATGTACATATATATAGTTTCACAACTCTCGAAAACTTTTTTTTTTCATACATACTCGTACATAAATATTAATTTAAATAGAGGCGAATATTATGCTTAAAATTATTGATGTAATTAAATTTTTCGAAGAGAGCGCACAAAAAAGTAAGTTTCCAAGCGTCAAGCACAGTAATTAAATGTAATTAGCGCTGTTGAACTTATATATCACTATATTATATAATTAAGCTTTTGGCAATGTGTAATAAAAGTTCAAGATATCGCAGCATTCGAGACTATATCTTAATTTTGGTAACGGATCTAGACTGTAATATAAAAAGTTTAATATTAAAGACTTTTGAACTTTAAAAATAACAAATTTGAGAAATTCTATATATATATACACATATATCTGGCCAGGGTATATATATATGAAGAGCTTTTCAGAATCCGACCACAAAAGTTTACTTGTATTTTTAATACACACACACATATACATAATATATATTTAAAACGGATTTCCTTTCTTTGTTTGAAAGTCAAGAAATAAAAATTATTTTTATTATTTTAATGTATTTCGTAAAGCTTTCAACCGTTTTCTTATTTTCTCAACTCAATTACAAAGATAATTTACTAATGGTATACGAACGAGTTGAACAAACACACATCTATATAAATATTAAATAAACAAACACACATATATATATATATATATATATATATATATATATATATATATGTATATAGTATTCGGCGTAATGTGAGTAATGTTATATGTGCAGTGGGTATATAGGATACATACATATTGTTTTTGTTTTATAAATAAGGGTATATGAGGTAACTTGTTGAAAGCCTTTAGGATAAATTTATGTTTATAGTATATATGTTTTAATTTATTTAAGATTTTGTTGCTATATACTCTGAACATTGATTTTTGTATATGGTATTTTAATTATTGCCTAAGTGAATGATTTGGTTTCATATGATGTACTGATATATACGTTCATTATGTCTTCATGTCTGTGTATAGAAGCTTTTCAAATGGAGAAAGTTAACTAGTTCATTTGGAGTATAAGCATAAAATATCTAAGTGCTGTGTAATTTGAAGAAGGATAGTTTAATAGTTTAAGAATTGATTCGAAATACAATCTGATTCAGTTCCTTATAGGGTACATTTATATGCATATGTTGTTCTAGCAGTTTGAATTCATCGCGATGAATTTTGAAACCCATACAGGTTTATGATTAGCCTTACAAGTTTTGTCTCACTTTGTAGTTAAATGAGATATTTTGAAATGCAATTAATTGATTTTGAAATGATTGATTTAAATGCTTCCAACCTACAACAAATGAAAATTTAATTACTTATAATGGTAACCCTGTGGGTAGAGGCATTCATATTTTGTAAATAATACGAACGAAACGTGAGACCTATACAATACCACCACAGTATTCAGAGCTTGTCGTGCGGGAGTCGAATCTTGTTGGATCGTTGGGATGACGACCGCATCCGTATATAAACTAATCAACATAAAAGCTTTCATCTTGGATGTGTATCAGGGAGTACGGCCCACGATTTGAAGAGATACTTGCTTATGATTGGCCGTACATTTAAATCAATTTATGATCATTTAATATATCCCCTTCTCCAACTTTATATTCCTGGAATAATCATATAATTGGAACGGGAGATGTCTGGATTAATAGAACAGTAATAGCCGAGCAGTTAAAGAGAATATTTATGTTAGTCATAGCTTTCATATATATCGATATCCATGAATTAGTAATTTTGACATCAAGTAAAAAATTGTGGTCTATAGAACTGAATATCATATTGCTTCAAAATTACTTGGATATTCTAGTGAAACTAGAGAGCAACTTGTTTTATTTTTTTAGGGAGTTAATAGGAGGCAAGTAATTGTTTAAACAATAAACAATCTTTTATCAAAATGTCAACAATATAGCTTCTTGAGCTTTTGAGCTATATGAATTTGTCTTGACTCATTTGACTTTGTCAAATACTCAGGTGCCACTACCATAGGGGACACTTTACTTAGATGTCGTGCCTTAATTATTAAGTATATGATTAGCAGCTTCTTGTCTCTGGTGGTAGCTACACCACTAAGCTTTCTAAAAGTGCTTGTATGTTGCCTTTGCTATCTGTTTTGGAGCCTCTCTATTTGGTCGGCAAAATAAAATACATTTAGCACACATCACATGGATTCTCGATCCGTTCCATTATGCTCCAATAGTCAAACTACTGCTGTAGTGTTATCTCTTAACTCATTGGTGTAATATTATCTTAATCTTGTTGTTTTTTTCAAATTGAAATTGTCTATTATTATTGTTTAAGTAAGAAGTCGAAGAGATAACATATTTCGCTCTTAAAACTGAATTTCAACAAAACAAACTCCATTATCTTTAGGGTACGAACTATTTCCTCTCTTGACCACTTTTACAATTCACTGCGTACACAGTCAATGATCGAGGGGTTACATACTCGATCATTGACTGTCTCAACGTTTTGTGCTTTAATTGTTAGACATTTGCGTGACAATGATAAGCTCAACAAAGACTCTTACCGCAACTGTTGTTTTTTCGGATCGAACTCATAGGAGAATCTCTTAATCACTGTGCTGTATATCCGATGTGTGTTTGATAGCAAACAGACGTCAAATAGAGTTCAAACAGATTTTTAAATGAGGGCAACATTTTTATATAAGTATACTCAGTACCAAAATAATTACCTAACTTTGAGAGACACAGAAAACAGTAGCTTATTCAACATTAGTTCTTTGTACGATACTTATACACCGTTATATAATAACTCAATATTGAACGTTATAGACATATACAAAGATATTTATATTTGTGTATAAGTTGGTAGTCCTGACAATATTTCAAAAACTACAAAACATCAAAATCAACCATAAAAGCTTTTTTAAATTAACACATTGTACATGTGTGAGGTTTAGTTAAACCACATTATTAAAACTATGTTTTGTTATTCTGAATGTATGCGTTGTATGTAACAGGATTGTAATTAAATTTGTTTAACGAACTGATATGTTTAACGATTTGTTTAACGAACTGATAGAAACGTAACTTTTATCTAAAATACGACGACATTAGAAATGACGTAATAGTCAGACTCATCCAATATTAATTAAATGGAAAAAACAGGAAGAAGCAAATAGTGTTGCTTCAATCTTGGTTTTAAGATATCCTTCCTAAAAATAAAATCAAACAGGTGATTTATCTGATTACAGCTTTTGCACACCGTATTAATTGGTTCATTAGAACCATAGTTGGTTCTATGAACATTAACTTGCAAGAACTTATTTCTTCTTAGATTTTTACTGCGGGAACTTTAATTTGTAAATTTTCTAGTTTTGATGGTGCGTCAATGTGACATTATAAAATATTACCAACAAACGAACACTTTAAAAGCTCACGTATATTTTCCAGAGCTGCTATGTTGTTTGTTTTACAGCCATCCAGATATGGTGGTGAACGTTGAAGATTTCATGATATGGTGAATCATGATCATACTCCCATCCGCTTTTCCAAGTTAAGTGACGGATAAACTTTTTCTGAATACCCTCTAGTTGACTGTTCTTTGTATCATAAAAAAGACACCAAACAGTAACAGCATATTCCAGTCGCGACCTATATAAATATCTCCCGTCCATTGTTTAATAAAACTCCACATTGCATTAGATTTAGCAACACATCGTAATATTTGTCTGTGATACTCGTTTTAGTGGCATATTGTTTATTTTTAAAACTGGATTTGATTTCCAGGGCAATGATAAAGTCTTACACTTATTGATGTTCAGACTAAGGAGGTTTGACTCACACCATATCGCTTAGTTGTCAATGTCCTCTTGAAGTTTTTCGGCATCGCTTAAGTTCTCGACAGTTCTGCTTATATTTAGATCGTCAGCAAACATTTAAAATTTTGAGTATAGAATGACTTCAGTGATTGCGTCGATGAAAATAGTAGAAATCCAAGGGCCAAGATGGAAACCTTGTGGAAAACTCGATGTAGCTTTAAAGGGCTTGAACATGCGGTAACCATTGTCGATGTATTGGATGCGGCATGAACCCATGTTGGTACGGTGAAACCTGTCGAGGCAACACTTCTTTGAAGGAATTACATATTAAAAGTTCAAATAGTTTGAGTATAGATGAAATCGACGTTAAACCTGTATTAAATGATACATCACTTCTATCCTTAGTTTTAAATAATGGGGTTATTCTATGCATGTGAAGTTAGACCTAACTAGAGTAGAACTAACTTTAGGATCTCTTTAGGTCTAACTTCACCCGCCTGTATACACGTTTGAAGTTAGAACTAAGATAATCGTAACACAAAAAGATATCATAAAAGTTTCAATATATAGGTAAAATAGAAAATCAATGTCATTTAGGCGAAAATCATTGCTAATAGATTGTGAAAAATATAAATATTTGTTTAAATGTTCATTTAAAAATAACAAATCAGTTAGGACTATTAATATTCCAAACCATTTGTTAAGCTAATTATTTTTATGTCGTCAATCCAATTTTTAATAAGCTTTACTATCGTAAGTAGTTAGGATTTTCTTATGATGATGGATGATGTTTATCATCAATGTGTGGTAATTTTCTGAAAGGTCTTGGTTAGGACTATTTTTTCTTTAAAACACTTTGGAAAGCTTTTTTTATTTTCTGATGTAATTTTTAAGTAAAGAAAACTATTTTTGATTTTATTCTGAAACTATTTTATATTTTAATTTTTTACAGAAAATGCATTTTACTGACTTATAATTAAGTTTATATTACAGGTTGTCTTTCACAATCCTTACACTGATCAATTATAGAACTTTTGATTAAAACATCATAACAAACTAAACAGTGATTCATCATTTCAAGAGATTCCTCTTCAATAGTTTGCTGTAGATATTTTCTATAGCTTTGAAGCTCCATTAAATAGCCATCTTCGCTGTTAGCTTGTATTTTTGAATGATAGCGATTGTTTGCGAGAAAATCAATTCCAAAGATTATCAATGGCCCACAGTTATAACTGTCCCGTTGTTTTGGTAACATATAAGCTGCTTCCGTTTTAAAATGTTCAATTGGGTCGCCCCAAGCTTTTAATAATTGATTTAAAATCATTTGCCCTTTTTTGTTCAATGCGTGCGTATTTTTATTAGGTGTTACTGGATCGTAAGTTATGATTTTTTCGCTGCTAGATCTATTATTTTTAACACCCAATGACTATTAATACATATTGGTAGATATATTTGTCTTTTACCACGACATATTGAAGGAATAAATTCACAGGACGAAATATAGTCATTATAACGATCGGCAAAATTTTGTATTCCTTATAGGGTCTATGCAAACATCTTTTGTCTCTTTTAAAAGGTTGTATGCACACACATAAATGATATCTGATGTTAAGAGATTATTCACTGCCAACAATGAAAAACCGACATTTGGTCAAAGGAAAGTCTCGTCCATGAATCTCGTCCATAACACCGTAAAAATAATTAACTTTTCAAATGGTTTGGAATATAAATAGTCCTGATCTTGAACTTTCAGAAAATTACACACACACACATTGATGATAAACATATTAGTTCTCGAGATATTCAATTTCTTAAGCAAATTCTAACTTCTGACGATAGTAAGAATATCCTTAATTCTAAAATCAGTTAATATTTTATTTAGTATGAGAATCATACTTATCTGTTATTAAGATTTGTTTTTAATTTATTACAATATTGTTATATTTCTATTTATAATTAAATATTAATTATTGTTTTGTGTTATTTAAAATATTTAATATTTCGCCTAATTGTCCTTCTACTTCTATTTTCACTCATACATACAAATTTTCTATTGTTTTTGTTGGTTAGGATTAAGTTAGGTCTAACTTCAAATGCGTGGTTATTCTGGTTATCTTCTATTTTGTAGGAAACTCTCCCAATCTCAGCGACTAATTGAACAGCATGCAAAGAGGTAGTTCCAAACTGGTGTAATCTTTCAAAAAAGACTACATGAACAACTTACATAAATGTACAACACCAATAACATCGTACTTAAGGTTAAGTCAAAGAGAATAAATATAAAGAGGAATATATTATAGGAACCGCGGTTGCATATAAACTTAAAATTTTTCTGAGTTATTTGGAGATGGCAAAGGAAATAGGAAAAAGATTTATTTTTTATTTCGTTTTCTTTTTTAAACGACAACAAAAAAAAATATTTGAATATTACAAAATTATATTATTATTCGATTGTAAAATGGAATAGATATATTTTCATATAATTATCTATTCCATTTTACAATCGAATTATAATATAAAATAGTAAGTGAAGTTTTGAAATAGTCAAAAAAATTTTGTTTGTTGTCGTTCGAAAGAGAAAACGAAATAAAAATACATGTTTATCCTATTTCGTTTGCCATCACCAAATAACTCAGAAATATTTTTAGTTTATATGCAACCGCGGTTCATATAAGATGTTCATCTTTATATTTATTCTCTTTGGTTATGTGAAAAATACATTAAAAACATGAGTTATTATATATTGATAGTAATAAAAATAACTAACACAATATATTAATAATAATAAAACTAAACATTATTTATTATACGTCAAATGTCTTAATTCAGTTAATCTAGGTAAGCTTTGTGAAATGAACAGATGTAATCTTAGTACCGTGGGGACGCCTAAAAAGCTATATACAAAATGTTACTCACGTACATATGAACAATAAATTCGGTAGGTGAGCTTTTTAAACTGGCTAGCTTTTATGCAGAAGTAATCTGGAGCACCATCATGCATGAACCCTATTAAATTTCTGATCAATATTAGTTCATCATCTAGCGATGATCTTCAAGAATATTTTGATATACTACACCATCAAGCATGTCAATGGACGTGGGATGACACTATTATGTAAAATTTATGCTAGAATATTATTATGTTTCTAAAATTCATGATGGCGTCTTTTGAAAAATTTACCTTATCACTAGCAGGGAAAGAATTATTTTGCCTTGCGATTATTAACTGAGTTTGCAATTCATTATAGGCTAAATTATCATTTTCATAAGCAAGATGACAGCGTATTGTCACTGAGAAGAGTTGCAGAAACTTTGTTCTGTACTCTAGTTCTGCATATTCTTTTCACAGATTGTATTTCTTTTGATCACGGTTCAATGTCGATTTGAAACAAACTTGATATCTTGGAATTTATTCGGAGAAAAAACCAATTTCTGGGCTGAAACGAGCCAAGGAGAAGAAAAGAATACAAAGTGAATCTATACTTATCTTACAAAGCATTTTTGGTGTTTTTTTTATAATACTGTTTCTACTATAGGTGGGCAATCAATAATTCATTAGCAATGACCATATGTTGCCACTTTTACGCACCATTACAGCAGACCTTACAAATAGAGTATATATTAACGTTTACGTTTACAAGGACATATTAATAGTAATGGTTTTCGAGGCACTCGCTTAAATAACCGTATATTCTATATCTAACCGCCTAGGTTGAGCAGTGGTTTAAAAGCTGCGGCTTGGAGAGGGAGGTATCGGGTTCGAATCCAAATAGGGACAGGTTGCGAAAAGGAATTTCCACCATCGATCGTTTGGACAGTGCGATAGTTCGTTAGATAGATCGTTTGGTGGTGTGAATGAACTCATCTCCCATTTTCTATGGCAATACTTTGGGCATGGAGCCAAAATACTATGCCTGGTAGATGTAATCCTAAATTTATAAATTTTACACCACGATTGAAAATATTGATCAAACTTATGTAAAGGAAATATTATTGGCATCTATACAATACTGTACAACCGTATAAATACTGTCGTTTTCTGCTCAAATGAATTAATCAATTTGAACGATGCGTATAAGACAAAACATGGGTCGTGTACATAGCAACTGTAGTATATGGTAATCAGTGAGGCAATAAATTTTAGTGAAGACAGAAATATAAACGAAAATCCGTTTTAACACCCATAATATTTATTTACAAAACTATAAAGTTAACAATATCCATTTTCCTAATGTTTTCCTACACTTTATTTGATTTCATTTTCTATATCATGTGTATTCAAAGGCTTTCCAGTTATCCATTATCTAAGTTATTTATTTTCTATTTTACTACCAAAACGAATAAAGTCATGAATATATATATATTTAAACATATAAATATATATATATATATATATATATATATATATATATATATATATATATATATATATATATATATATATATATATATATATATATATATATATATATATATATATAAACATATATATATATATATATATATATATATATATATATATATATATATATATATATATATATATATATATATATATATATATATATATATATATATATATATATACAGATATACAGCTAAGGAGTAAATTATAGTGTCTGCACAAAATAGTAAAGTATCAGGAAAAGACGTAAAACTTTTAAGGAGTTAACTTTAGAAACTCGGAGCTCAATAGTTCCAAGTCTAAATACTGGAGTGACGAATATTAACGAATTTGCTCAAGCATACAATTACCTTAAAAATACAATCACGTCTCAAATTCGGAAGGATCAAACCAAAAACAGCTTACCAAACGTCCAAAGAAGAGGACGGTAATAAACCATACCTAACGAAGATAGAATGATGATTCAGCCTATGGAACAAAATCCTTTAAATAAAATAAATATCCTTATGCATCCTGAAGCAAATTATGAAGCTTGTGTGGTACACAAGAAACCATTCCTAAGATTGAAGAATAAACAGCGACTAAAATTTGCATGAACATATAAAGTCTTTTGAGTTTTCGCACTATTGTTGACAGAACAAGAAAAAATTTCATTTGGGGTGCTTCAACTTTAATGGCGTAGGAGAACCAATAATGCAGACTGATCGTCTATCGAGAAATTTCTCTATTTTAATATAATTAAATGCAGTTCTTAATGCAGCGCGTATTTTTTTTAATGGTTTTTGAATTTGTTGAATCGTTGGTGACCTCAGTTCTTCTACAATCATTTGGTCATCGAGGTATGTCGTGACACCATTATTTTCGTCAATATTTATAAGGAAATTAGTAAAAGAAATGCAACGAAACCGAACCATTTTGAAAGTGAGTCAATACAAGCGATGAACAATGGGTGAAATACCTATGGGTGAAAATATCAAACGTAAGCGGTTATGGTCGAAGGCTGGTGACTCTCCACAAACGTTTTCAAAACCTGGATTGACGGCAAACCAGGTTATATAAAGTTTTTGGTGGGATTTGTAGAGAATTGTAGAGAATTGTCCATTATAAGCTGCTGCAACGTGTTAACGCTATCGCAATTCGGTTCCATACTATGCTCAACTTTGAATGAAGCAGTCCAGAAAGAGCGACCAGAATTTTATAATGAGCGACATTAACGGAATTTGGTTGAGAAATTTGGATGCATCCCCTGTATTGCGCGGACCTTGAACTGTCTGACTTTCATTTGTATCAGTCTATGCAAAACTCTCTCTTGGTGGTAAAAAGTTGGCGGACTGAAGCGCCGCTGACAAACATTATATATATATATATATATAAATATATATATATATATATATATATATATATATATATATATATATATATATATATATATATATATATAATATATATATATATATATATATATATATATATATATATATATATATATATATATATATATATATATATATATATATATGTATATATATATATATATATATATATAAACTTATCTTAAAGATAAAAGAAAAATGTGTTAAGTAACTAAGTATTTGGAAACATACAATGAACGAACGAATATCTGTTGAGCATTGTGGCATAAGTAAGACTACTGTGAACATATGAAAAAAGCAAAAACATAAATTTGCCATTCAGAATGGCAATTGAAGAGGATTCAAAAGTTTTAATGAATGGTTGAAAAAGTTAACGGCGAAAAGAAGCATTAGTTAGTAAATTCTATCAGCCGAATCAAATAGTGTTCCACAAGAAGTTATCAATAATATAAAGGAACGAATTGTGTAGTTTAATGCAGTTTATTAAATAAGCGACATTTTATGACATTTTATAAAAAACAAAAAGATTCTACTCGAAAAAGCACGATTCACATTCGCTTAAGAATATAAAACTAGCCCAATAGCCATAATATGTTGAAATAATTAAAATTCGTGGTTGACTAGTTTTAGTAATTACACTCTTTTATTGAAGAGTCAAACTGTACACAAGCCAGATAAAAAAATCTCGTCGAAACATTATTTTAATTGTTGATAATTGGCATGCCCATAAAATTACCGAAAAGCTTACTAACATTAATTTGAAATGTTTGACACCGAACACTACGTTCGTAATTCAGCCCATGGATCAGAGAATAATCAAAAACTTTGAACACTATCATGAACTAGTCCATTCTTATTAATGCAAAATTATTGGCCAATAAAATCAACGTTTTACAGTCAATCAATTGGATGGATTCTGCTTAGAAACAAATCGAAATTTAGTTTGAGCAATCAACACTGTCTAAGAATAAGAAGTATCTCAGGTTTCCAATATACAATACGAAAACATAGATGAATTCATTGGAATGGATGACCTCCACTGAGTTTGTGAGCAGGCAGATTTATCTGAAATTTATTAGAATTTACTATGATGTAGCGAGGTTAAAGGTCAATCATTGGAGTTTTGTGTACTTTCAGTGGAAGAACTAATAAACAAAAGAAAACTTCTACGATGACCTACAACAAATAATTTATTATTATAAGGGAAATCGCGTCGATATTATGTACCAACATGATATAATTTCGGAGAAGATCAAAAGATGGCACTAGTAGTAGTTGAACGAAATGTTTACATTTTTTAACTGCGGTTTTTTGTATTCAACGAACTATTAACAAAACCAAAATTAAAAAAAAATTATTTAATTTTAGAATCGAAATCGGAAGTTTTTGAAGTAAATGGGCTTATATTTATAAATAATAATAAATAAATAAAACAAAATTTGTTTTTTATATTATATCATTTCAAAAAAAAATTACTTGGCGTGCCATCTATTGTTCTCGTTAAAACGTATTGGTATGCAATCTAGAAATCTTCTCCGAAACGTGTATTTAACGAAATCATGCTGTTTAACTGAATCATGTTGGCATTGACTATGAAAATTGACACGATTTTCCTTATAGTGTTATAAGTTATTTGACCTACAATCAAGTCAATTGAGTATAAAAACGCGAACAGAAAGTGTATAGAGTTTTTCAGTGTCAATTGAATAGTGAAATAATAGTGATAGCAGTCGTGAATAAGTTAATTGTTGTGGTAATAATGAACGTTGGTGAAAATAAGCAAGTGACATTTTATTTACAATCCAAAGGACGAATCTTAGTTTGGTTGGAACCCCTACTAGACTCAAAAGTGTTGGAGCTGATTAACGAACTGAGCATAAGGGTTTTTTTCACATTGGGAGATAAAGATAAAATACAAGGAAGGCTACAACCAGCTTTGTTAGATGAAAATGTTGATATGGGCCCCTTAATGAGAACCGGACAAGAAAATTTGAAAAATAAAATGAAAAAAGGAGAAGCAAGAAAGATGATCGATCAAAAGAAAAGATCGCGACATGATGGTTAGGTTGTGAAACTAGAGTAAACATTCAGTTGAAGTTGTAAACCCAAAGATTAGTAAAATTGGTTTTTCAACCTAAAGTGGAAGAATTTATTACCAGAGACACTACAGTTGGAAAGGATCGTGTAAGATGATTTTTTTTTTTTTTTTTTTTTTATTAAGGCTTGGCTCCAATAATTGACAGCCATGTCGCCACATACAATATTTACATTTTTTTTACATTTTTATTTTATTTATCGGTAGAGAACTGGATATTCCCTATCTACATCTTTCTGGCTGTTGATTTCAAATTATTATATTACTCATTTTCACAAATTCATACATTTCCTTATAAGCCAAACCACCCCCATTCATCACTCTGGTTAAATTATTTGCATTGTGGAGGATGCTGAAGCATGATCTTACACGATTGTATTTTGGGCAGACTAATATCAAATGTTCAACATCCTCCACCATGTCACACAACACACAATCTTTCTCCTCACTCAATCGACGTTTCCACAAGCATTCTTTCCAATTTCCATGGTTCAGTCTGATTCTCTCGATTGTTCTTACCATTCGTACATCTCCTTTGAGTTCCTTATAAAAAGGGGTTCTCAAAGGAGAAGCGCATAACTCTCTGTACTTCTTTCCTTTTGTCAAACATTTATCTTCATATTCACACTCCCATTTTCTCCACAGATTCATCTGAATCATTCGAAGTACATCTCTTACATCCTTCTTTTCATACTCCTGAACCAATTCATTCATTGTACCCTTCTTTGCTAACATATCAGCTCTTTCGTTCCCTTCGATCTGTCGATGTGATGGTACCCATTGTATTGTCACATCACATTGACAGATACGAACACACTCAAAAATCATATCCACATACACATTGCCTTGTACTCCACCTCCACATTTAACCAAACCTATTCCACTCTTGGAATCGGAAAAAATTACTATTTTCCGATTTCCATCATTCACAGCCAGTTTTAATCCTTCATATATTCCTATTAGTTCTGCGTTCATTATACAGATGCTATTATCCACTTTGAAAAATTTCTCCACATTCATTCTTGACATAAATACACCCACACCTACTCCATTATCATTCACACTAGCATCTGTATAAATCATTACGTGCTGCGAATACTGTTGACCGATTTTCTCAAACATAATTTTAGCGATGACTTCATTCATTCCCTTATTAAAATCCTCCATATTCATGCACACAGTAAGGTTATTAGGAGCAGGATGCGGACCGGCATTACCTATACTCAAAAACATATCCATATGTTCAAGTGCAATGCTGGATCTATATGTTGGTTTGTACACCGCCCTATTTTGAAGCCTTACTACCATCTCATTCCAAAACTCATTTTTCCTTATAATCATTCTCGCGGTCTCTTTCACTATGATCCACTCTCTCTTGTAATCAAGCGGCCATTCACCCATTTCAGACCACAGAGTATGTATTGGGGTTGAATTTATCGCACCCAATACCACTCTGGCACACGCATTCTCCACTTTCATTAATTGGCTAAACGCCCCTTTTCAACCATTTCCATACACACTGATTCCATATCCTATTTTGGAGGAAATAAGGGCCTTTCTTAACATATCAGTCACACTTGGGTGAGCACCCCATTTAGGTTTGCTCACCCTTTTAATTATATTCAAGCGTTTCTTGCAATCGTCTGTTAAAATATTCATGTGCTTTCCAAAATTCATGCGTCGATCAATCCAAATACCCAAATACCTGTACGTGTTCACATGTTCAATTCTAGTATTGTCTATCTTAATGTTAACATTTACATCATTCGTTCTAAAACTCATATAAGCACACTTACTAGCATTTACTCTTAAATTTAGTTCTTTCATTTTTTCCATTAATTCATCCACCCCGTTTTGCGCTTTTTGAGCCGCCGCATCAATGCTTCTTCCCTTACCTATCACCACAAAGTCATCTGCAAATTGCAGAAGAATTTGGTTTTCAGCATTGATGCGGTGTATCTCACTCGTATATAGGTTGAACAGGGTTGGCGATATCTTACTCCCTTGCGGAAGACCAATATTCGCCACCCCTTCCAACCCATATCCGCTTCCTTTCAAAATAATTTTTCTGTCACTCATGAAATCTTTTATCCACATACACACTTTCCGTGAAAATCCAAATTTGGAAAGAATTTGTTGCAATTTCCACGGAACCACGTAATCATAAGCCCTATGTATGTCCAAAAATACCGCAACTACCTTCATGTTATCCTTTTTCACTTCCCACACAAACTTTTCCACACACTCAATTGCAGAGTGGTTCTTTCGAAATCCGAATGTTGTTGCTGGCAACAAATTATTTTCATTCATAAACCATTCGATTCGTTCTTTCATCATTCCATTTAACAATTTTATAAAAACATTTAACATACATATGCCGCGATAATTTGTTGCCACATTCGGATCTCGATCTCGTTTAGGAATGGCCACCACTCTGCTTTCTTTCCATTTATCTGGTATTTTTGAACTCATCCACACTTTATTTATTACCTCAAGTATATTTTGTTTTGCTGACTCATTCAACATCTGGACCATTTTGTAGCTAACACGATTCGTTCCGGGAGTGGTAGATTTAGAATTGTCTAACACTCGTCGGAACTCCTCACACTCAAATTTTCCATCTAGTCTTTCATTTTCACTAATGCTCTCAACTTCATTTAGCTCATTTAAATCATTTTCCACATTTAATAACATTCTTAGAAATTCTACACCTTTTTCACGGTTCTCACTCACCACATTACTCACATTTAAATATTTACCATTCACTCTATTAAAGATATTCCATACGTCCCTAGTTGTTGTGGTATGTGTCATTTGGGACACATACTCCCGCCAGCTTTTCCTTTTGGCTTTGCGAATAGCCTTCTTCAACTTTCCAGTCATGCTACCATACAAAATTTTATTCTCACTACTCTTATTCCTATTAAATTCACGTAAGGCTATTCGCTTTTTTTCATACCAGAATTGAACTTCATTATTCCACCATCCATGCACCCTAATATCTTTCAGATCCACAATTTTAATACACTTTTTATTCACTCGGTCTATCACACTATCTAACTGGCATTGACTCATTTCATTTTCTCCGAGAATCTCATTCATTTCTTGCACCCATCTCCTACTATTCATTATTTCACACTTTTTTTTAAACATTCTATTATCATTCATGATTATTTTTATCATGAAATGATCTCCACCCAAATTCTCTTCTTCGACATTCCAAGTGACTCGGCCGGCCAGCTCAATAGATGTCAAGGACAGATCTAGTGCACTGGCCGTACCACCTACATTCGCCATCCTAGTTGGCCTTCCATCATTCAAGAGCACTAAATCGGAATCTTGAATTAGGTCAGCCAATTGGTTACCACGTACACAATTATTCACACAACCCCACATTCTAGCATGAGCATTCATATCACCTCCAATTATCAAGTCACTTTTACCTCTCACCCATTCAAACAGTTTCTTCAAATCACTCAACGTTTTTCTTCTTTCATCTTCCTCACGTGCTTGGGTTACATACACACTTACTAGTAATAAATTCCTTTCCAAATTAGTGGTCGATGCGGCAATTGCCTCTATAATTTCAAACGCCGGAAGCGGTTGTTGTTTGAGCTTCATACAATTTTTATATAGTATTGCCACTCCACCATAACCATCGCTTCTTGGTTTGGAAAGGAATTTATACCCTCTTACATTCAACGTCTTGTTCACACGCTCCCAGGTTTCACTAATAAGGACCACATTCATATTGTTCTTGGCCAGATAATTTACCAACATATCTTTTTTGGCATATAAACTTTGAGTATTTATCTGGCCAATAACAATTCTATCACTCATTTCCTCATTTACACATTAAAAATATTACATACCGGGTAAAAGATGTAAACCGGGAATATCCGTTCAAGTTTCATCATACTTAATTTGGTGTAAGCCATTGTGGTTTGATGTCGCTTGTTGTTACTAGTTGATGTTTTTGTCCCTCATCGGCGTTATTTTCGTTGGTTATAATGTTGTATATTTCAGAAAATGTTTGTGTTGATTGTTGTTGGAAGTGATTCCTTCATGTTGGTTGCTGTTGTATTTTGTTGCTTCATGTTGTTTGTTATTGCCCAGTTGATTATATAATAGATTATAATTTTTTTTTTATTGTTGTTTTAATTGTTGTGTTTTTGTATTTGTTAACCGTATTATTTGGGTTCTACGTTGTTGCTTATTTTATTCGGTAGTGATGGTGTTATAAACGTGTTGCCGATTGTGTTTTGTGTATTTTCCGTTGCTTTTTTATGTTCCTCCATAAACGCAATACGGTTTTTAGTGTTGGTATATCTGCCTTTTTTTATGGGTCGCCCTCGCTTGCTTATATTGTCAGATACTTCTTCACTCTCCGTGTCCATACACGATGAATCGGTTTCCAGTTTTCTGTCTTTTATATGTTCCTTAATATTAATCATTCGTTGCATATTTTCGATTTTCTTTTCTGCTTGCTGTTGTATATTTGTAATTTTTGCAATGTCACTGTATTTCATTTTTTCATTACTGTTTTGCTGTGTGTGATCGGAGTGTATTGATACACTTGTTTCTTTCTCTAACGATGGTAGTAGTTGAGAATGTGCTGTTTGCTTTTGTTGTGATAACTCGTTCATTTCGTAGTTAATTTGTGGGCAGTTTTGTTTTTTATGTGTGTGTTCTCCGCATTTGAAACACCGCTCTTTCATACCGTCGTAAAAAATTCTGGTTTTGATATTTTGTATATATATGAATTGCGGTATCTCTCTTTCAATATCGATATATATACCTCTTACACCCGAAAATACTGGTAGTAGTGAATTGGCGCCAAATCTTTCTCGACGTATTGACATAATGTTGCCAAAACGGAGCATTGCATCGCTTATGGTTTTGTCATCAATTTCCGGTGGTAAATTAAACATTCTTACGTAACGAACTGTTCCACTAGCACCTTTAACCGTAACTTCTGTTGTTTTCCCATTTGTGTATGTGAACACCAAAACCGTTGCCTCTTCTAAGAATTCCACATATTTTTGTTCCGTGTTGAATTTGATATAAATGCATCGATCGTACAGGTCCTGGTACAGTGTATGTATGTCTTTCACTGTAAGTCCGTTGTCAAGAACAAATCTCATCATTTCTTGATCGGTTGGCTTTGGAGCTGCATTTTGAAATTGTATCTTCGCCGTATTTTTTCATAAACTCTCCATTTTTAACTTTATTCCTCAACCTTTTTACAGGTATAAATGATAGTTTTTTTTTCTTTACGCAAAATTGCGTTTAGATTTTTGGATAACACTTTTTATCACTTGTCACTTTACTTTTAACTTTGCGTTTGATTTTAATTATTTTTATTCTTTTTTCTTCTCTTCGATGTTAACTCGACCGTAGTTGAAATTGGAATGGTGTAAGATGATTGCAAGGATAAATGATATAATCTTTAATCGTAACAATATGTATATATATATATATATATATATATATATATATATATATATATATACATATATATATATATATATATATATATATATATATATATATATATATATATATATATATATATATATATATATATATATATATATATATATATGTATATATATATATATATATATATATATATATATATATATATATATATATATATATATATATATATATATATATATATATATATATATATATATATATATATATTTTTTTTTTTTTTTTTATTTTTTATTTATTTATAATTTAATATAATATTTACAACAATAATTGATAATGTTGATTTCCAATGGATTTCTTGTCCTTTTAAGGAAATCAGCATTATAAATGAAATACATCTTATGTTAAATTTAATAAATTATTTATTTCAAAGCTACTAGGTTGAATTTATTGAATGTAATCAGCGACAAATGATTGATAGTAAATTTTTATATTTTTCTTGAATTGATGAATATTTACTGAATTTTTGAGGATATCCGGCAACTTATTATAAATAGTAGGACCAGAAAAATTAATAGATTTTCGTCCAAACTCATTAGTTACTGAGCCACAAGATAAATTATTTGCAAATCTAGTGTTATAATTATGATTGTTTTTTGAAAATTCTAAATTGGAGAGAAATTAAGATATCTTCAACGTCTTATACATATATATAGAGACACTTGATACTCATGCAGCGCACCTATGGGTAGAATTCCTATCGATTCGGTTTTATATTATGACAATGAAGTAAATCGTGGATGTAATTTCATAATAGCTTTAATACTTTTGCTCTGCATGATTTGAATTTGTTTTAATTTGTTTATGCTCGCAGTTCCATAAAAGATTATAAATACATCAATCTCAATACATATTTTGGGATATAATAAGAGAGTCTTCTTATAAGTCCGACCACAGGAGCCATTTTGCTACATATAATTTTAATATGTTTATCCCATTACATATGAGAGTCAAATGTTACTACTAGGTATTTGAACTGATCAACTCTCTCAACCACGATATTTTCTATATTGAAAGATGATATTGCGATAGAACTTTTGTGTGGTGATTGAAAAACTATAAATTTAGTTTTGGCTAGGTTCAAAGAAATAAGATTATACTTGAAGTAATCTAATAAAATATGCATATCGTGTTCCATGTTGTTAGTTATAATTAATGAATCGTTTGTTTCGTAGAATACTGCGGTATCATCAGCAAAAATACGAATATGCCCCTCATTGGTAATTTCGAAATGTCATTAATGAAAATTAAAAAGAGTAGTGGTCCTAGTACACTAACTTGTGGAACTCCACAGTGCACATTATCTACTGCTTATCCCATCAGATAGAATTGAATTGCTTATCAAGTTATCATACAGATAGAATTGAAATAGGTCTGTAGTTGAAAATCAAATCCTTATCACCACTTTAAAGATTGGTACGACTTGAGCTATTTTTAGAGAATTTGGATATTCACCAGTTTCAAATATTTTATTAATTAATTTAGCGAGAATATCCGAAAAAAATGAGACATTACGCTTCACTACTAGGTTCCGAATATTATCTAGCCCGCCACCTTTACAGCAATTGAGATTGCAAATTATATTATAAATTTTCGCCGTAGTAGCTAAGGACAGAAATATTGAGTTCATGTTTGATTGAATTGTGTTAAATTTGTAAATATCTCTATCACCTCGAATAGCTTCACCCAGCAGAGTACCAACGCTAACCAAGTAATGATTAAACACATCAACAATATCAATTGTACTACTATAATATTTTTTTAACATTTTCAATTTTAGATTTACTGTTATATTTACTATGTACTATTTAAGAACTGATTTATATTTTTCCATAAGTTCTTTTGGCTTACATTGGTATGCTTACATGGCTTACATGTTTTTATTAAACCTTTTTTTAGCAAAATATTTCTCAGATGCAATTTTTTTATTGATAGAATAGAGACGATTCCGAGTTTCAATGTTAGAGAACTTTAATTTCCCATTTTTCAAAATTCTGTTGCGCTTTCCAATCAATTTCCATAGATCTAAAATCATCCAGAGACAAGAGCTAGACTTCAATTTTACAACAACACCTTTAATAATTGTAAATTTAGCCATTAAGAAATTATATTTATCACTAATTAATTTAAGAGATGATTCAGGATTAGTAATATCAAAAACTGTTCTCTTAAGAAACTCGTCCAAACACTCATCAACCTTGCTAAAATCAATAACTTTTTTCTCTTATTTCTGTCGAAAAAACTTTTCTTTAAACTAAATGGATGAAAAGATAAAACTATGATCACTTATATCTGAGAAAATTGTAGAATTATTTAATTGTAGAAAAACTACAAGCAACATGATCTAGAATGTTATAACTAATAGATCTTATAGTAATAAGCGTATTAGTAACAATCATCCCAGAACTCATTAAAATATTTTTATAATTAGAAACTATATTCCAATCTTTATTAGCTGGAATATTTAAGTCGCCAACAATAATTGTATTGCAATTGGTATCGACAGAACTCTTCAAAAAGTTCTCCAAAAATTTGTTGAATAAACTATAATATCGGAAGCAGGTGGTCTATAGAAAGCACACAGTTTAGTGGCTGCTATAGGCCAGAAAGTTCAATACATATAAAATGAAATGGATAATTTCCATCATCGCATTGTAAAATTTTAAAATTCAAATGATTTCTAATAAAAACTACTAAACCACCGCCAGGTCGATCATCACGGCATGAAAAAATTTTATGAAAATTTTTAATTTTAAATGATATGGTGTTTATGCTATATGAACCCAAGTTTCACTAAGCACAAGAATATCGATATCTTCATTAATTCTATCACAAAATATAAGAACATCATCAAGTTTACCCAATTTATTCATACCACGGACATTGAGTTGAATAATGTTTAACTTTTTCTTATTGGGATCAATACGATTTTTACTTAAGTATACAATGAGCGTTCATCAACATTAAGAAAGTTATTATTTACGCAGTTCTTTTTAAGCAATTTAGAAAATTTACTCATGGACACAATAAGCAATAATTACATTCAAACAATCCAATGCACAGTTAAAATTTAAAAAATTTACGTCGCAACAAGTAACTGCACTATAAATACAGAATATTATCAATATATATTATATATATATATATATATATATATATATATATATATATATATATATATATATACATATATATATATATATATAATATATATATATATATATATATATATATATATATATATATATATATATATATATATATATATATATATATGTATATATATATATATATATATATATATATATATATATATATATATATATATATATATATATAAATATATATAATATATATAAGTATATATATATATATATATATATATATATATATATATATATATATGTATATATATATATATATATATATATATATATATATATATATATATATATATATATATATATATATACTATGTACTATGTACATTTGTATATACCATTTATGTAATCCCACTATATTTTGAAATTGAAAAGCCGCACAATAATTTCCAAGAATAAATTGAATGGAATACCATGTACGTATCTTGTGATACATCTTTATATATATGGACGTAAGAAAATAAGAAAAGATGGATTGATTTATGAAATAATATTACGATGATGCTGGAAATCAATAAAATATAGCTTCATATTTTTTTGTCATATATTGGCATTATGTCTAATTAAATATGTTTTAAAGAGACTTTGCGATATATCTTGTATATATACGAAGACGATAAATCATCTTTTTTTATAATATTTATTTTATTCCTATAACTGTATGATATACGAAAACGTATATAAATCTAAACCAAACAGACAACTTTTTTTTAGGCAAAAACTTTATAACTTGATAAACCACAATTAACCATATATATATCGAATCCACATATAAGCTTACAATTAGCAATAAAATCGATTCTCAATTGCCATGGTAAAATCATACATATACACACGCACATTGTCAATAATACTGTATAAGATAGCTAGTAAGTATATATATATACTTTCTTCTTTTATCGAGTAGCTAAAATCTTCAATAATCCCCATCATCATGACCTCTTACTTATATGTATGTATCTATATACATTTCGATCTATCAGTGTGTATATATAATGTATATACACAGTAACGAAAATCCTTAAAGATAATGTACTCAGAGTTGGAAAATAAAAATCTGAAGTCAGAACATAAAAAAAATAAATAAATAAGACAGAAGACAAGTAGCAGAAAAAAGATTAAATTTTTGTCAATTTCGTTTTAGATTGTAACATTTTTACTTGACCTTTTATTTCCCTATGTGAATCCGAATTTCAATATCTTTCGATCTATTTAAAAAGTAAATTAAGATTTATGTAAGAAATGAACGAGGTAAGTTATTTTACTCTATTCAGAATTGGTATTACGTCTGTTGTCATCATATGGTACATGAAACAATATATGTACGCAGAATAGACATGAGGCAGCATTTATATATATATATATATATATATATATATATATATATATATATATATATATATATATATATATATATATATGTATATATATATATATATATATATATATATATATATATATATATATATATATAAATATATATATATATATATATATATATATATATATATATATATATATATATATATATATATATATATATATATATATATATAATTGTTGAATGAACGCATTAAGCTTTCGCGTGCACTAGTGGCACGTTGTGCTGACCCAGCATAACCGGTGATCTTAACTCTTCCCTCCTTTAGAATCCACGTCTCGTTTGTGCGTAGCACGGAAGGTAAAATTTGAATTGTCTTTGCTTCTTTACTTTCGAATGTCGTATCGTATTTGAACCGTTTCGTTAGCACATTGGGCCAAAACACTTTCTTTTAACTGTTGGTTCGAATTATTTTACGATATTTTTCCGTTGAAATTTTTTCACAATTCCGTATATCTCATCCTGGTTGAGAAGAGGTTAATTGAATTCCAAAAATATGAGTTTGTTATGACTGGAAGTTGATCGTATAATGATGTGATTGTAGTCTTGTCTGCTAATTAAATTTATTGGTCCTCTTCGATTTGTATTGCCAAATGATTTATTCGTTGTTGCTTTCGTGGGTCATGGATATATGAATTTTCTTGCTTTCTAACTGGATCCTGAAAAGGACGGTTGATATAGTTTAGTTGTCGAGTTTGAATTGTTGAACCAAGTTCCATCGGTGTTGGTTGTTTAGGATAGTTCGGCTTGGTGGTAGACTGGTAGGGCGTTGTTAGACTTCTGACTATATGTTTACGTTGTGGTGTTAATGCTTCACTATTTTGGGCAATAGACTTGTATGTGTGTGTATGTGTATGCAATTTGGTTTATTGTTGCTGTCACCACATTGAAGAAATCTCTTTTATGAATGTCTATGTTCCTAAAATGCAGGTTTTGGATTTCATGGCAGGATGCATAGGCGTCAGGTAGTGTAGATGGTTTCTGGATGAGCAGCATCTTTGATATCTCTCCGTTTAACCCACGAATAACCTCCCACGCACTATAATTGAAATCTTAGTTTATTTGTAAGTCACACAACACAAAGATCACCAAGATTTTCGAAATGATTTTTGGATTTGTACCATACACCGTACATATAGAACACCGTATCGTGAAAGAGACAAAAAAACGCATCTATATAGTCTTTATATAAGAAAGTTATGTACTTCTATGACCTTCCCAATATAATCAACTTTTTCAGTCGCAAATGAGTCATATTCATTTGAAAAAAAAAACAACTAGAATTTAAAAGTGCAATAACCCAAAACAAAACACAAAAATTATATAATTAGGTCATTGAACTCGAAATTTACCTTCAAACTGGAATTTCTTTATTGAATGAAATCAATAAAACATTTCTAATAAATACGTCAGTACAGCGTATACGTCATGAACTTAAACAAATAGCATGCAGCCGTAACAGTATGTTTCAACTATAAGACATTGATTGTTTCGAATGAGTAGTCGTCTGTCTTGATTTTGTTGACTATTAAAGAGAACTGATGGTTTACATTGGCATACAATTCGTCCAAAGTCATTTGTTTCTGCACTAGTGTACTTATTTGGTGCTCAAGTCTGCGGAGATCCCTTTTATCAGCACTTTTTGATTGCAGTTCATTCTTCATTAAAGATGTTGTACGAAATTAACGCTGAGTCGGCATTACCTCGATATTTTGACGGATGTTTTGCAATATGGCCCGGTAGATAGATTTGTTTTTTATTATTTCGTAGTCTCGTAATATAGTTTCGACGTTATGCACCCATGAAAGATATTGGGTGGGGTTTCCATCAAAAATCTGTAATTGTTCAACGGAATCTGGGCAACGTCTAATTTCTCTTATAATGATGTTAATGATATATATAGTAAAACCTCGATATACTGAACTAATTCGAACGAGGGCAGTCCGTTATAGTTGAGTGTCCGTTATATAAAAGTATAATCGTTCTGAATCAATATTCTCTCTCTTATTCCTGAGTTTATTTACATTACGTCAGATTGAGGTTACTAATAAAGAAATTCATGTCCCGACAGTTAGAAGAGGCTAGCCATATGTGCTTCGTAATGAACGAAGTTTTAAATTTCTTCTATTAACAATTTTTAACTCTAAGAGCGCTGCTTTGGCCCAAAAGTCGAAGGTCAAGATTCTTTGATTGCCACAGTCTTGTAGTTCACATGACAATAACATCCCTGTTGGAACAACTTAGTTAACTATCTTCAATACTAACTTCATAACCTAAGAAATTTGATTTGATTGAACCAAAGTAATTTTTAGTAAAGGTTCTGTCGGCTGATGGGTAGTTTGTACCATCAATATCATGTTGAAGATAAAATACCGACCATCATCTGAGCCTATATCAGGTATAGGACTTTATAATTCATTAGGGCATTGTGCAATGTTCGGCGACTTGACAATAACCATAATTAGGTACATATTATAATGCTAAAAATAAATGTGTCCGGTTTATCCGAAGTCCCATATATCGAGGTCCGTTGTATCGAGATTTCTTCTATATATATATATATATATATATATATATATATATATATATATATATATATATATATATATATATATATATATATATATATATATATATATATATATATATATCTATATATATATATATATATATATATATATATATATATATATATATATATATATATATATATATACAGTCGTTACACTGGTCCTTTTACGGTTAAAAAAAACCAAAATTAAAATTTAAGTTGACCGCCCAGGTGGCTCTGTGGTTAAAGCTGTGGCAGTTGGAGCGGGAGGTACCGGGTTCGAATCCCGATAGGAGCAGGATGCAAAAGGGATTTTTCACCATCTGATTACGATCGCTTGTGTTAATGAACACATCTATGACCCCCTGTTGGAGTGCAGAACTCATGGGCCGACCCATCTTTCATGTCACTATAGGCTGGCATGGAGCTATGCAATGCGCAGATGGTTCTACGAAAATCGGACCTATAGCCGTACGTCTTCGATTTGGCCGTTGAGGCGTAAAGTAGGACGTAACTAAGCGAACCGCGAAAGAGCTGGGAGAGCCTTGAGCCCCAAAAAAGATAGTATAGAAAAAAAAAAAAAAAATTTAAGTTAAAAATATCCCTGTATTGACGCTCGGTAATGCTTTGCGTGCTAATATTGTTTTCTTCAATCCATTTAAGGTAAAAACGGTACATTTTCGCAATGGAAAGACCACTTTCTACATAAAGTTTTGTTGTTTTCGCTCGTAAATAGTGTGATTCTACTGTCGGAAAAAAAGATATGTGTCGTATAACATACTTTTTGAGGTTAGTGATAATTCGTTGAGAGGTCGATGATATTTTCCTAACAAAATGAAAATAATTTCATATATTTTGAAGAATTTCATATCAGCTTAGCATACTTTATCAGAATCAAAGGTAATATTAGATAATAAATAATTTCTTACCGCGATTATTCGTTCCGTCACTCACCGCTTTCAAAAGAGCAGTATCTACTACCTGGTTTGATATTGCAAGCGTGTCTAAAAACATTTTTAAGCACACTCTAGTATGTAAATGTTTCTCTTCTGGTGGGTTCATGAAATATAATCTCGAAGACTTTCGTTGACTTTCACCACAAGAAATCTTGGTAATTTTTTTATCGATTACCTGAACTGAATTGGCAATATAATTCCATTGGCGCACTTTGCTCCGAGTTTATAAAAAAAATTAAAAATTTCTTGTCGCACTTTATCTGGTAGTTTTTCATGGCATTTTAACCGACATTTTTCGGTGCATCCACCTTTCATTATCTTTGCGGGGACCTCACGCCCCGTCGCATTTTGGTATGACTGTCCGAGATTTTTGAGTCGCTTCTATTTTATTCTTTGCCACGTAAGAGTATTTCTTTTTCGTTTTCTAGTTTGCACTCTAGTCTGTGGTGAGGTATTAGAATCCAGAAATGAATACGAAGACATACTGGTGCTAGGCTGATATTCTGAATCAGTGCCGTAGCAAGCAAATGGATCTATAATCACATTATGGAAAATATAATTTTCTTTTCAAATTTTGATATTACGTATAAAAATAAGCTATGTATTGACTGAAGTGATTATTGATTTGTACTTACAATCTTACAAGCACTTATTGAATTGCACTTACCAGAATCATTTACACGTAAACTAAGCTTTAACTCGTCTAATTGTGGCTCCATTTATAATTAAAGTTAGAAAATTAATTTAAAAAGCAAATTAATAAGTACACATTTCTTAAATAATGTTCCGTAGTGAAAAAATGAAATATTTGTTTAGCCCAGGTAAGGAAAACATACAATGACGCAAGGCTTACGACGCTAGTACTTATAGTTATCAAACCGTAAAATTATTTGTCACATAAACAGCGATAAATTATACTTACAGTTGCAGTTCAAAATTATTTGCCTCCTAAGAAAACGATAATTGAAAATACGATATTGAGAATACTATTTGTTACGACCAAGAAAACTATAAGTCGAGTTATAGTACTATTAAAGGGAGCAAAAACTAAAAATTGACTTATCGTATAATTTGAAAGTGATACAGCATCCGAAGGAGGACCCATTTTAAAAAATGAGTTAAACAGAAATGTACTACTTTCTCTGGACTATATGAAAATGCAATCATGCAATAACGCGATAAGTAGTACTTATCGTTTTATTGCACGCATGGTGCGATATATATATATATATATATATATATATATATATATATATATATATATATATATATATATATATATATATATATATATATATATATATACAGGGTGTCCCCGATTGGGATGCTGATCCGTTACGGGCTGATTCCTTGGTTCATTTCATGAAAAAAATCGTATGGCAGGGGGGGGTCAATTTTTGATATTCTTTGAGATACAGCGCGTTTAAAAAATTTGGTTCGGAAAAAAAGTACAAGCGGATATTAAGCTGTAACTTACAAAATTTTTATCGGACAGCAACTATTTGACGGACAACTAAATAGGCTATATTTAAGATCTCATTGGCTATCTCGCATCTGTATCCATTTAAGAGCTATGGCGTTTTAAAGTTAAAAAAATAAAAAAAAATGATATTTTTTTTCATAAATTTGAGTTTTTCTCAAAAAAATGCCCTAATAAATTTTTTTTTTTTACTTAATTTTAATCCGCTATGATCTCTTCTACAATCCCCCAATACATTATTTGTACCCACGTGTTATAGTTTTTTACTTATGAGACGAAGAATGAAAACACGACACACAAATATTAAAATGTACTTCCCTAAATATTTATTTAAAACTATATTTTTTTTTATAAAAACCGTATTTTCTAAACAAAAAAAAAACAATTAGAATGTTTTTAAAATTAATTTTAATTCAGTGTCATAATAAAACAACTATAAAAATTTATAAAAGATGCTCAAAATGTCCTCCTTGTTGCTGAATGCAGGCTAATGTTCGATTAAGTATACCTTTCGTAATTTCAATTCTTGGTAATTCTTCCTTAATCTGTTGAGCCGCTGTGTGTATTCTTTGAATTAGTTCTTCTTTTGTTTCTATCTCTTTGGTATATACAAGTGGTATATCCTTCATCATTCCCCATACATAAAAATCTAACACAGTTAGATCGGGCGGGCCATTGAATTGGACCATTCCTTCCAATCCAATTATTTGGATAATTTTCGTTTAAAAAATTTCTAACAATTATACCGCAGTGACTAGGTGCACCATCATGTTTATATGTATGCAAGAATCGGCTTGCAAGTGGAACATCATCAAGGAGCAGTGGTAAATCGTTTTCTAAAAATTGTAAATAGCGTTCGCTATTTAATGTAGATGGTAATATGAATGGTCCAATTAAATTATCGCCAATTACACCAGCCCATACGTTTACACTGAAGCGATGCTCAAAGGATGTTTGTTTTTTTGAATGTGGATTTTCAGAAGCCCACGTGTGTAGATTGTGAAAGTTTGTTATACCGTCTCTTGTAAATTGAGATTTATCCGTCCAAAGAATACGTTTCACAAACCTATCATCGTCAAAATTCTTTTCAATTAACCAATTACAAAATTCCAATCTTTTACTAAAGTCTATCGGTAAAAGTTCTTGAACGGGTGTTGAATGATACGGATGAAGTTTCTCCTTCTGCAATACTTCATGAATTCTGTGGCGAGAGACGTTCAATTGTAAGGAGAGCCTCCGTATACTGACAGTTGGATTTGCTGTTGCATTTCTTATGATTCCTTCATCGACATCCAAATGATTGGATGAGACTGCATGGGGCTCGGCCCGCATATTTGATGTTGATATTATGTTTGGCAGTCTTCTATGAGTATTTATAAATACTCTCGCGTCCGGAACGCGACGCGTTGGGAATCTTCGCTGATATTCATTGCGAGCTCTTGCTGCATTACCATCGCAGAATCCATAAATAAAATGGATATCCGTGTACTCCTCGCCCGAGAACTGTGCCATTGTGATATTTAATTTATTATGATTTATTTGTTTTTTATTAAATCAATTTTATTTTCTCATTTGAATCAACGACACAACACTAGATTGTTTCTCACAACTAATAAAATATTTAATTTTTGTTTTTCAACATTTAAACAAATGAGTTGCTAATCGTCGCCTCTTATTTTACTAACGAAAAAAAATTGTTACAATTTTTACACTACCATTATCTTTTAACAGAAAATATTTGTGGGTAGTGTTTTCATTCTTCGTCTCATAAGTAAAAAACTATAACACATGGGTACAAATAATGTATTGGGGGATTGTAGAAAAGATCATAGCGGATTAAAATTAAGTAAAAAAAAAAAAATTTATTAGGGCATTTTTTTGAGAAAAACTCAAATTTATGAAAAAAAATATCATTTTTTTTTTATTTTTTTAACTTTAAAACGCCATAGCTCTTAAATGGATACAGATGCGAGATAGCCAATGAGATCTTAAATATAGCCTATTTAGTTGTCCGTCAAATGAAACTTTGTCAGTTGCTGTCCGATAAACATTTTGTAAGTTACAGCTTAATATCCGCTTGTACTTTTTTTCCGAACCAAATTTTTTAAACGCGCTGTATCTCAAAGAATATCAAAAATTGACCCCCCCCTGCCATACGATTTTTTTCATGAAATGAACCAAGGAATCAGCCCGTAACGGATCAGCATCCCAATCGGGGACACCCTGTATATATATATATATGTGTCAGACGATACAACAAAAACCTCTACTCTTTCAATTATCCTTTCATGGATGTACATATATAAGATGAATTATTTATTGCACCCTTTTTTCGACACAACCGGAGTATACGAATGGTACGAGTACACAAATAGATGATATATATGTTACGCAAAGTAAGAAAAAAATAAACGGATGATAAAGAAATAAATGAAGAGTATCGAGTGTGTAAAGAAGAAGAAACGTGTGGAAAACTATGGAAAGCAAACTCCTGTTTTGAAAAACAAAACGACATAACGTTCATACCTCAAACCAGAAAATATTATCCAGGATATTAAATTATATATTTTGCTGTGTATATATGTATATGTATGTCTTCGACTTATCTCTCGTCGTCATCTTATTATTATCTGTTTTTCTGTCTGTGTGTAAATGGATGTACATTTTTAGTGCTTTACAATTTTTTTTTGTTTTTCTGTGTGCAGGGATGATGATGGTTGAGGAAAAAATATGAAAATTTTATTATCGCTCCGTAAAATACACTCGAAGGTATAACATGATTAGGATCGGAGATTTTTTTTTTTTATTATTTTTCGTTATACATTTTTAGTAACACCTTTCAGCATTCTTTTCGAAACTATTATTTTGTAATATAATCAGGATTCTTTTGTTTGGTGTGTACAACGATAAAATGAAATCTGGTTTCAATTTATATCAGCAGAGGTATAGCCATATATACATATATTGTATATATCGGGATAATGATGAGATTTATGCGAGGTATCTATATATAGTTTAGGCAAAATATATGTAATGGCATAACTAACCAATAATTTTTATTTAAGCCTCGGGAGTTAAACGTGTTTCAATACTCGTTACGAAAACTTTTCGATATAGGATTACTGTAATTGGGGATCTCTAGTACGATTAAGGCGATTTCGAAATGAAGTAAACCATGATGGTTGGTTATGATTATACTAATATTTATAAAAACGTGCCAAATGCCTTAGTACTGACGTGGCATATAGAATGGCAAAATGTCTGTATTGCTACGCTTTTGAGTTAAGCATTTCGTTGACCATAAAAGTATTGTTTAAAGATTCAGAATAAAGCATAAGTTCAAAATTCATTCATTACACTACTCTGAACGAGTCTCAACTGTCGCATATTACTAGGTTGTGCTAATATATATTAGTCCATTTAAATTGTATCCTACTTTCCCTGTATCCCTTTATTTTCAGGTCTCTTATTACTTAACTGAGTACTTTAGCTTTGATTATAGAACCGTTCTTTTCTAGGCCATTGCAGTCCTTCTTATCCATATTCGAGCTGTCATTTAGGGTATTTCGTAGTGTGTGACCGATCCATCCACACCTGCATTTTCTGATTTCGGTTTCATAAATTTATTATTTGTAAACCTCTTCGATATAATTGATGGTGATTGGCGTTCTATTGTTCATCTTTAGTCCAATGATTTTGATTTAAATGGTCTTACTGGTCTGTCAGCTTCGATACTTAGTGCTGCATGGCGGCATATTTATGTTTTAGCACAACAAGATACCATGTGAATAAGATCCGTGTCAGTTTTATAAGCCGGCATGGAGCTATGCCATGTACAGAAGATTCTAGGTTAATTGTGTCTATAGCCGCGTATAGGTCACCGACTAGTTTATAATGGCATAAAGTACTGTCATGGAAAAAAAATCGGACCATTCGTTCTGCACGTAAGCCTAGTTGTAACCCCCTTACTCCAAGTAGTATAAGATCGGATAGCTAAATGATCCACTAGAACGTGGATACAATTATGTTCAAATTATCTTTAATGCTAAGCTTTTGAGTTTAAGTTAGGAGAATTTTTTATCGCATCTCATTGATCATAAACGAAGTGATCAATGGATTAATGACAGCCTTTTACATACAACGATAGGTAAGGATATAAGGTATGTTAGTTGGGAAAGAATGATCCGGTTACAGACACCTGGCAAATTGCTTCTAAGCTATTGTTAGCCCTTCGGCTATAGCACCGTTCTCTGCCAGGTCGTTGCTGACCTTTCGATTTTCATTGTGGATTCCAATGATATTTGAGCTATGTCGTTCATAGTCTTTAACCGCAGAAGCTCTTAATTTTTGATGTTATCGAACTAGAAGCATTTTATTTTCTTACTCACGTTTACAAACATCTGTTGTTTAAGTTTAATGTTTTGTGTGTTCCATGTCTTACAACCATACAACAATAGTGATTGCACACATGTATTTAACAATCGTATAGCTTTGGTTTTCTTGACAGTTTACTGATGCTTTTACAAAAACCAACTTTTCTTTGCGTGGTCTGACAGCTTCGGTACTTTAAACTGCATGTTGGTCCGTCTATGTGTGTCTTGTAAATGTCTTCTGCGTGGTCTAGTTCATAAAATCGCGTTAATGTTGGAGTTTGCGAATGGCCAGTGGCCTTATTTGTTGCAATATATTAACAAAAAATTTTGTTTCTAGTTTAGAGTGTAAACTTCCCTTGTCATATGCTGTTAAAGTTAGCCGAAAGTTTCCAGCCGAAAAAAAATCGAAAATGCAGATTGTGTCTTTGCTATTCCAGCCGAAAGTTAAAAATTGTATATTTTTGTGATTGATTTCTAACCGAAAATATTATTCCGACATTTTCCAACAAAAAAAATATTGGATGCTAGGGAAAATTATCAAACTAATGGAAAATCACTTTTATTAAAACTTATTGTTAAATTCAGAAATCTCTATAAAATCAACCTCTAGAGTGTTATGGCTGGATATAAGTTTATTTTAAGCGGTTTGTCAATGGCTATCACTGGAAAGAAATTTGGGTCAAGTTTCATGTGGAGAGTCCGGGAAAATTCGATTCATTGAACCCGTAGTGCAAACTGCTAAAATTTCTATAATTTCAACCTTTAAAGTGTTATGGCTGGTCAATGACTATCGATGGAAAAATTTGGGTCAAGTTTCATGTGGGGAGTTCGGGAAAATTCGAACATTTTAAAGGTTGATTTTATAGAGATTTCTGAATTTAAACATTATTGCATATGAGTATTTTAATAAGTGTTTTTCCGTTAGTTTGATAATTTTTCCTAGCATCCAATATTTTTTTGGGTGGAAAATGTCGGAGAAAAATTTTCGGTTAGAAATCAATCAAAAAATATACAATTTTTAACTTTCGGCTGGAATAGCAAAGACAGAATCTGCATTATCGATTTTTTTTATTTTTCGGCTGGAAACTTTCGGCTAACTTTAACAGCATCCTTGTCATTGGTATATGAGTGTTCATATCCTCTTATTCTTTGCATTTATTTAGTTGTTACTCATTAGTCTGAGTATGAAAGGTTAGTGGAACGATTATGAATTTCTTATCAACCTTTCTTGCACATTGGCGTAGTGTGTGCTCAGTTCTCAATTCCTTCTACTTGCCATTTTCTTCAGTTCCTTTGCTGCTGTACTCACATTTGTTATTCTAGTTTCCGTTGTTAAATTATTGCATATTGATCGATGGTACATAATTCACAGGCTAAAGTGAATTACTTACGTCTACTCAGTTAAAATAGCTTAATTTCGTCCTTAACTCCGGTTGTAACATCGTCAACGCATATCTCTGCGGAAGACGCAGTGCCTTTAGAATATTTCGATTGATTCTCTTTGGCTGATTGGATGAGGCATCTTTTTGCTACTAATGCTGCAAGAGCTGTGCCATAGTATAGTGTGTTTTATTCGTACTGGTTGGTAGGTGTATTTGAGCTAGTCCTCCATATTATCTTTGTAGGTTATACCACTTTTCTGGCTTCCCCGAATTTTTCACTTATGATTAGGATATCTAGTAGTTATGGTTGAATGGATATACCAATTATGAGCAAGAGATATTCCATTCGAGTTCTTGGGTGAGGTGTCGAACACTTTGCATTATGAAAGAGGCAATAATCTTAATAGTTGTCTTCGTTGAGTACTTCTTTTGAACATTAAGATTGAGCTATTTAATGTTTTATTGTTGTAGGCGTTCAGATTTGTATTCAACACATTTGTCCATTGTCTAGTTATATCGAGTAATAGTTGTCAGTGTATTTCTTCGTTTTTCACTAATTTTTTATGATAGATATAGAATATTTTCTAATAGGCTACGAGGATATTTGGCACTATAGTTGGGAAGTATTAATGATTTTAGGATATTCTCTTTAAATTTTTTTGTCAGTAAATTTAATTGCTTATCATTGAAGATAGCAATTTAAATCGTTTAAATTTATCAAGGTTTAAACACAGATAATACATACTCTCCTGGACAAAATTAACGCTTTTTTTTGTAATAAAAAAAATTCCGGTGGACAATTTCAGTGGAACTGGTATCAAATGATCCCAAATTGATAATTTTCTCAAAAAAGGCACAAATGTAGCGTTATGGAATTATAGCGGCTATTTTGCATTGCAAAATAGTTAAAATGTGTCGAACTATTTTTTTTAAAAATTTTTAAAAGCGGTTTTTAAACATTAACACTAGCTTTATTACAATTTAATTTGATTAATTTAATAATAAGTATTTCCCCCTCGTGCCCTTATTACAGCTTACATCCTTCTGGGTATACTTAGTAGAATGCTTTGTATCATTTCTTGCGGAATGAGATTCCACTCTTCTTGCGCTGCAACTCTCAGCTCTGTTGTCGAATCTGATGCAGGATTTCTAGTTCTAATACGGTGTTTTAGAATGTCCCACACGTGTTCAATCGGATTAAGATCAGGACTCATTGGTGGCCACTTAAGTGCACGAATGCCAATATCTTGGAGATATTGTCGTACCGTTGCAGCAACGTGGACTGGAGCGTTATCTTGCATTAACACAAAACTGTCATAACCTATGAAGCCCACATATGACAAAACGTGATCGCCAATATTGTTCCGAGCATACTAGTCTGCATTCATCCTCAAACCAATCTCCACCAGCTACGTACGGCCCTCCCAACTGATTCCACCCGAAAACATTATTCAACCTCCACCAAATCTTACAGTTTGCACCATGTTACACGGTGCGTAGCGTTCTCCAACTCTTCTGTATACAAGATTACGTCCATCTGGGTTCCATAATTGGATTCTGGTCTCATCTGAAAAGAGAACAGTGGCCCATTGATTAGTTCCTCAATTTGCATGAGTATGAGCAAATTCTAAACGGTTGGATTTGTGGCGGGAAAGAAGCCGTGGAACTTTTACGGGTCGTTTTGGAGTTAGGTTCACTTCTTTTAATCTTCCTCTAACTGTTCTGACACTAATATTCACTTAACGCGCACTGAGTAACTCATTTTTGAGTTGAATAGAAGTTCGCTTTCGATCTCGTAACGAATTCATTTTTAAAAATCGATCTTCATGCTCGGTTGTGCACCTTTTTTTATACTCTTAGGTCTCACGATACCGCTTAAGTATTCGTGAAACCGAAGACTGATTAATTCTTAATTTTCGTGCGATTTGTACTTGTGTATAATCTTCCTGATACAATGTGACCACTTTAACCGCCTCCAGCTCTTGAACGCGTGCCATATTACAATGGAATTTATATTAGGTGTTTGCTTTAGAACACATTCACAAGAACTAGTGGTACTGCATTTAAAAATAATTGATATGCAATGGAACAAAAGCCGATCGTTGCGTTGGATTTCAAACACAATGCACTTTTGATTTAGCATTTTTGAAAAATTTAATTGATTGGCTTGCAGTAAACTTTATTCAAGGTGGTTTCTGATAAAAATATAAATGTGCTTTTATTTGAAACTAACAGTAGTATTAAAATTGACCAGCGGGATTTTTTTTTATTACAAAAAAAATATGCGTTAATTTTGTCCGCGAGTGTATGGTATACAGATAATCAAACTATAGTGCACATTCCGATGTATATTAAACTGAACAACTTTTAAATACCTAATATAGGTATTTGTTATATAAAGCAAT
The DNA here is from genome assembly GCA_963932295.1 of Tipula lateralis. Lineage (NCBI taxonomy): Eukaryota > Metazoa > Arthropoda > Insecta > Diptera > Tipulidae > Tipula > Tipula lateralis. The sequence goes on from OZ010737.1 coordinate 23,398,841, forward strand.
TCAACGCTGTATTGACAGCAGCTCTGCACTCCAAATATGTGTTAGTTTGGTATCTGTTTTATAACTATCTGTGTGTTAGTTACTTGTTTGCATTTTTTATTACCAAAACTACTATATTTCAAATTTGGAGGAGAAGAAGTTACTAATGGTTGGGGTACGTTTTGATTACAAGACCCATAATTTCGTTTACCGCACTTATCTGGTAGCCTAGGTGATCTTTAAATCGTCTTCAAAGAGATTTTGCTCTGTGTGTGCCGTTGGCCTACAAGGCAGATACAATCTATGTGGCCTTTCTGAAAACTGGCAAATATAGAGAGAAGTGGATAAATGGCTGTTACGATGTTTAATAGTAATTAACATATTTGCTATCGTGCTATCGTATTCTATTTAAATATATCTTCAGGCGTAATTCTATTAAAAGTTTATAACTGATTAATTTAAACTTTGCTTAATTTAATTTGTTTAATCTAATTCAACTCGTTATTAAGTAACTTCCAACAGTATGTATGGGTGTAACATTAAACTCAAATTTACTCAAGTTGAGTGTATTTATATAAACAAAATCTGATTAAATGTGTATCTTCTTGGTATCTCACATATTTTGGTAAACGAGATGCGTATGTAAGATGAGATATTTATATACTGATTTAGATAGATTCAAAGTGTGTATAAAAATAAAATTTCTGAATAATATAAACAATATATATATATATATATATATATATATATATATATATATATATATATATATATATATATATATATATATATATATATATATATATATATATATATATATATGAGATTCGAAGGAGTGATGAGATTCAAGTATCTTGGATCTTGGGCTTTGTATCCTCTACGTCCACTGCTGAAATCGAAATATCTTGCAAATACGGATAAGCTGAAGCTGTACAGAGTGTTGATCAGACCCGTTGTCATGTATGGATGTGAGAGTTGGACCTTGACGGATGAGTACGAAAGATGGCTTCTAACATTCGAGAGAAGAATCAAGCGTGTGATATATGGCCCAAAACGCGACGTTGATGGCACATACCGAGTTCTATTCAATCACGAGATCAGGAATTTAATGCAAATTCCTGATATCGTGCATGAAATCAAAGGACAGCGAATACGCTGGCTCGGTCACGTTCTGCGTGCTGATCCGAAACGAATGATACAGCGATCTTTGAAGGGAGAACCGCCATTCGGTAGGCAAAGAGGTCGCTGTCGGCGACGATGGCTCCACGGCGTAGAGAGCGATCTGGCATCTTCCAACTGCTTACAACAGAATGAAGAGCTGGCTCGTGATCGAAACTGTTGGAACCAGATTGTTGACACGGTACGGGCCAACAATGGCCTGTGAAAACCGGAAATATATATATATATATATATATATATATATATATAAATATATATATATATATATATATATATATATATATATATATATATATATATATATATATATATATATATATATATATATGTATATTTATATATATATATATATATATATATATATACATTTATATAATATATATATATATATATATATATATATATATATATATATATATATAAATATACATATATATATATATATATATATATATATACATTTATATAATATATATATATATATATATATATATATATATATATATATATATATATATATATATACATATATACATATATATACATATTTATATATATATATACATATATTATAAATGGGTTAATTTATTCTTCATTATTCAAAGACCCTATAAACACTTTCTTAAAGTAATAATTCGAATGAAGCACACTCGCACAATATAACACGTGTAAGGTAATAATGTATCCACATAAATAATTTAATTTAAAAAAATCTAATTTTGCACGTTTTGTCTATTTAAATTCTTAAGAAATAAAATTTAACACATAAAACTTGTGTATAACAATTAAAGTAAATAAAACAAACTTTTTAAGATCTCGGGAGTCTTAACTTAAGTTTATATGCCAACATATTCGTATAGAAGACAATGGTGCCGTTGAGACGGGTTTCACCATAATTTAAGGATATTAAATTTTTTATGAGCTTTTCGTTTGGTGAAAAATCGGTATTTTTGTCTAAAAATTTTTGTTTATTCGAGTTGTACAATTGATAATGGTTTTATCTATCTATGTGTATACATGTATGATGCAATTCAGAAGTTTTTATATTGCGGACTTTTTATGATCCGTAAGATATGGTTATTTATATAAAGCTCGGTTTGTCATAAAACTGTATAGATAGAATAGAATGATTTCGTTTATTAAAATTTCGTTAAAAATGTGTTTTTTTTTATATTAAATGCTAATAAACTTTTGGCTGTTAAATCACCTATGTATAAGAAGAAAGCGTTTATGGCGATGTACATTTAAACGTGCATCATTAAATTAACTTTTATATAAATCAAGTGGCGTGAATTTTCATTTTATGCATTTTTTTATTACTTATTTAATAGTCGATTTGTTGAACACTTGAAAGACGTGTTTTCAATCTTTATATGGGAAAGCACACTTGCATTATGATTTAAATTGATATTTTAAAAATAAAATACGATTTCATGTCGGCCAACTGATGACCTGAAGGTTCCATTTTACCAGAGCTCTGCTAAAACAATTATGGTAACAAAAAGTATAAAATGGCTCAGTACTTCATCCGATGACTCTATGGTGAAGTATGTCTTAAGACGAGTTTGCAACGACAATTGCTGTTCTATTGTGGCACATCTTAGAAACATATAGAATGGCAAGTAGAAGTAGAATGGCATGATATAGAATCCGCATCTGATATGGTATATAAGCTGTGCTAATCGTGCTAACCGGACAAGTATATTATTTTAAACCGTGAAGTGTTAAGGTGAGAAAATTGAAGTCAATACTAGGTGACATATTTCCCCGAACAGTAACAAGTGTCTAATCACAGTTTATTGTGTGAAATAAATAAAATTTAACGTTAACTTTGATTATTTTAATTAGCGTCTGTTTTGTCAATAATCCGAATATGTATTGAGGCGATTTCCTCATACAAGTGGGGAAGTTAATAAAATTACGACTGCGTTTAGTAAAATAAAGATAAGTGACCTTAAAGAAATTCAAAGTATATTATTATATGCAGAAGTAAAATGAGTGATATGAATTGCTTCCAGCCACTGTATAAGTACTCTATGTTTGTTCGGTTAGAAAGTACATAGCATAATAGCTAATTTTTAACCATGTCTTGAGAGATGTTTGGAAAGATGCTGTTTTTTTTTTCAAAGCTATTTAATTTCTCCCGCCAAATGAGGAATAGTGGCATTTTTTACGAAACCACGATATGTAGAAATTTGGATGTAAGGATCTTATCACCCCCTCCTCAATTATACCACCTTTGTAAGCAGCGACAACTGCTATTTGCCATAAGACAGTCCCAAGTTCCCTACGCAACTTTTCACTCAGGTTTGATTAAACCATTGTGACATCACCTTCAGACGTACACTCTTAGTCTCGGAATCTGTTCTTCGAAAGAAGCTCAAGATATCAGTATCTGCAAAGTCATTAGTTGATCCTAAAATAGGAATCATAATTCAAAACAGTGCTCAACAGTTTCTTCCTCTCTTCTCCCGCACTGTTGGCAGTGTGGGTTGTTCCGTATTTTCATTCGGATCATGTGATTATTCAGCAAGATCCTCAAAGTGCGTCCACATAATTATAAATGTTTGTTTCAAAATTTTTTTCAACAGTCGACAAGAGATGAGGCTGTCCCATCTCTTCTGGTGCAGATCCACGTAAGTGACAGTTGATCTCTCTCTAAGAGATAATAAAGTCACAAAAGATAAGAAACTGAACCAAAACGATCAAATTTGTCAGCCAATACGTTTCTAGTGAAGTCTAACCTCATTCACATTACCTACTCGATTTAAGGTAATTACTGTCTCCAAAACAAGTAACGATGAAATAGTATTCGAGTAAAATGCGTTTATAGCACCCTGGCGTCAGAAAGTATGCAGATTCGACAATCTCTGCGATTCATATGCTTTGCATAGAGTGATGCTGTCAAAATTGCAGCAATTCCACCTGAAAGACAGTAGCCCACCTTCCAAGTGGGATTAAAGCATGCTAATCCATCACTAAAGTTCATCATATCATCACCGCAGAGGAGGGATGGGCTGTTGTAGTCCCATCTGTGCTTTTCGGTAATAATTACAAGAAATATTTTCTAGCTGTGTTGCGACACCATATAGTGTACAAGGGCATGTGTGCAGTTGTGTGCCGGCCTACCTATATACTTCCCTCCATATTTAGCAATGCTCAGAAGGGCTTATTGATTGTCCCTGCCTTGCAGATGAGCGGCTGTTTACACTGCACAGTTCTGATCTTAAGATCTGCAGTAGGTGTGGTGTGCATAGCTCTCCTGTTAGCTCCTGTAGGGCTACAAATAAGTCGTAGAAGAGTTTTCAATCCATAACCTCACTCAATAGTATAGGCTACCAAATAAGTGATATTATGTTTTTGATAACACACACGTATAGTCCGTATATGCTTCTGGGTTTGAAGTCCAATTATTTACCAAATTACTGTTCCATGCAATTACATACGTAATATTCTTATATTTGTTTTTGCCAGGTAATCTTCTGAACTAACCAGCTACCGAGATACTTGACTTCTGAAGAAAGCGGAATGGTATGACCTTCAATTTTTTAAGAAGACGTTAAAGGTTTTCCTAAATTCCTGTGTCTTGTGAAGAGAACCGTCTCATTTTTCCTAGGGTTGATTGATAGACGCTGATCACTGTACCAGGCTACAACTATGTTAAAAGCTATTTGGATGTGATCACGCATAGTTTATCCGTATATTTGCCAACCATGGTGCCCAACCTGAAAACAAAATTCGTTGTCGTTTAGTTGGACTAGCAGTGAGTTGACTACAAGACACCACAAGAGTAGAGACAGAACTTCAACCTGAGAACATTCCTATCGGTCGTGACAGTAGTTATATCACTGCTGAAGTTTGCAGTAATACTTCTTGACCTAAGCATATGGAACTAAACCTCCGAACTAAGTGCAGTTTTCTTGCCGTGTCTTTTAACTGCAGAGATCATCACACTAACGGAAGCTTTCCAGAAACACGCCCAATAAGATTTATTGTGATTCAGTGATTTTTTGATTCACCCCACGATTTCATGGAGTATATGGGAATTTCTAATAGTGCCTAGGGATTATCCCTAAAATAACTATCAACCAATCGCTCCAAACATTAAAGTAGAAAAGAGGACATATTGACAGGTCGAACACTTTTTCTCTTTTCACTTTTTCTTCGGCATGAACATTATCCTGAATTTTCTACATGACCTTGTAATGAATTCCTATGTTGATTTTCAGTCTCTCCTGTAGGAGACCAGAAAATATTCCAGAGAATTTACTTGAACATGTAAATACTTCTAATATACTGATTCCAAGCATTTTAATCAACCCCAAACACGTTAGACTATATAGAGTGACTGATGTCAGGTGAAATCAGTGAGTAAATCACTAGGTTGCTCTCACTCACACAAAAATACTGATTATGATAGATTAATATGACAGAATAAAGCAGCTTTTGGATATCAAATAAAAACCACTATTAAAGCTCAGTCATTGAAGTAGACGGTTCATGAAATTTGTGGATGAACGTATATATCACTCTATGTTGGAGTCTAGAACTCATAAGCATACTCATCTTTTATGTGATTACTTTTAGAGAAATAATTATTTGGAGCAACTGATACAATCGAACATATTATTATCAGGATTTAACTATTCTTTTCCCCAAATGAAATCATGATCGGTGGAAAAGCTCATTACATAATCTAAATAGATTTCCATTGCTTATAGTTGCTATAAGCCGTATGAGGAAATCTTTGAAAGTTAGCGAAGGTCGTTTAATAATCAACATGCTTGATATTTACCGACTTTAACGACTCATCTAGTACAACTTCAAACATAGTTCTCAATTCTCTTCTCACTATTTTCATACAATGCGATTCCACATTACTCTTAAATAAATATTGGTCCTTTGAGTCTCAGAGTGGTTCAATATTGACACATTTCAATGTTGACACAGCGGTTTAATATTGACACATACACTGCATCTTCTAGAATGTTTGATTCATCAAGATAACTTAACGTAGCTGAGAAATGTCAAACTACCATATACTTGGATACCTACTCGTGTGACGGGTCTTACGATATGAATCACTTGTTTTTGCTGTACCTATAAGCACCACTTGGGTACAATAGGAACCGCAATCTCAACTGTGAACTTCACTATCTGTACTGCACCTTCAACATCAAATCTCATGAATGCTGTTAAGATGTTCAAAAGGATTTAGTCTATGCATCGTCATATGTGCACATAAGATACTTTTTAATCCCGACTAGTTGAGTGTTTTCGGTCTAGCTATATAGATTTCATAGAGATGAAAAAAATAAAAAAACGTTATTAGTTCTTGTGCATATTATCTGTGATTGTACTGACTGCATTATACGATGGTTAGTGTTTAGTGAAGTCATATATGACAATTGGCCAGAGCAACCCTGCATATATCTGAATTTTCGTAGATAAAAGCATCCCTTGAGCTGACCATCTTCAATATGCTACAATACAAGGTTCATGGTTCAAAGCTCTCATATAGAGTCATATCCAAAAGCCATTGATTATTAGTCGCAAATAATCATCCGATTGACGAGTATTCCACGTTACTTCATATTAATCTTCAGATCGAATATCGGTTGGGTATAATGTTGAATAGTACAGAGCGTGGAAAGCTGCGCCTGTTATAACATACGTTTTATATAGTCTGTTATATACAGGATTACACTTAACCTTATTATAACACCTTTAATTCTTTCCAACCATATTATACTATATTGTTTGATATTTTTACCGTTGCTGAAATTTTATATTAAATATTTATATTTAATTAATTTATGGGAAATCATTAATTCGATATATTTGATATATAATATACACTTGTCGGTTAATAAATTACAGTACGTGTATAATTTTGGTGTGTAATAATTATACATTTTTTATAATTCAACGTGCGGTTTGTATTTCAAAGGTATTAATCCGTGTGGAAATTATTAGTCCTAAAAACGTAATTATAATATGTAAATAAGATAATTAGATGTGAGATGTTATGTAGACTTTGTGATTATGTGTATACAGGGAAATAAAATGTAGGATTAACCGTCTTTGTAAATATATAATATATATATAGGTTGGAAATTGCTTATAAGTTGATATTTAAAGGTATAGAGTGGTTACGTAAACTGTTGTCATTGACAAACCAATAAATCGTACTAGTACTGTCTAGTCCTACAGTCTTGACTAATTAAATAGAACTAAGTAATGAACTAATTTTGGTCCACCGATACAGATTTGTCTGTAAAGAAAACTATTTCATATTGGATGCGTTACATGTATAATTTGAGATACGGCGAAAATTGTAGCGTTTGGCATCATTATCAGTTGTCATGTAAAAAATGCATATATCTGATATAAGCCCCCAGGTCTCAGCAGGCTCAGAAGTTATACGATGTTCTTATCTTATAACGATAAAAAGTTTAACATCATCCTCTTATGACATAAGCTTATACAGAATATTTAGTATAATCGATATATTTATCAATTTTAGAAGTACAAAAATACTTACTGGATTACATAGTACAGAATAACATTGACAACACCCGGGCAAAATTAACAAAAGCCTGCTCTCAACTTTGGTATCGCATGGTGCGTCACTGAAAATCATCACTTAGTAAATATGTAATTTAAGTATCAAATAATCCAGCTGCTGATATCCAATAGACATAGATTTAACACTTAAGAGTCGTTTGTGAAACCCCACTTCTGTCATTACATTTTTTTAACCGATCATTTAAAGATGATAAAGTGACAGATGTGTGTTCGTTGAAAAAATTTGATTAAAGTAGTTCTTATAACTTGACCATATAGACACTTGTTTTAAATTTGTGGGTTGTGTTATGTTTAACCTTGAGGGAATTTTATATCAATTGGGACTACTTTAGTAATTTTTTAACTTCAGCGCATGTATGGTTGACTTATCAACAACCGAAAGTTTTTCAATTTGAACTGCTGTCATAAAACCGTAGCCAGTGGATGGTCCATTCACCATCAGAGCTGTGAATGAACCACTCCTTCATTTAATAATATTAACAACTAAACCAGTGTTTAGACTTTATTTCATGGACATAAAGACATTGACAGTTGCAATAACGGTTGCTCATATTAGCACTTTCGAAATACATTACCGTTCTTGAATCTAAGAATTTAGATTAAATGAGGCATTAAGTTTACTTTCTGATACATCAATACGATGATAAAAAATATTCACCACCTTGTCGAAATAATTTACATTAGGCCTGACCCATCATTGGAAGCTAGGTCAGATCCATCATTGGAAGCTATAATTGCCGTAAGCTCACCCAATGTGTTCGTAATATGAACTAATATCTCCTTAAATTTTAAAGTATCTGACTGATTTGGTTATAAGATAATATTTCCTGTAAGAACCTGTTCAGGTATCGTCGAAAATCTTATGTCACTGCTAAAGAGAATAAATATAAAGAAGAACATCTTATATGAATCGCGGTTGCATATAAACTAAAAAATTCTAAAATATTATTTAGTTTTTTTAAATATATGAGTTATTTGGTGATGGCAAACGAAATAGGATAAACATATATTTTTTATTTCGTTTTCTCTTTCGAACGACTGCATTAAAAATATTTGACTGTATCAAAATTTCGCTTACTATTTCATATTATAATTCGATTGTAAAATGGAATAGATATATTTTCATATAATAATTTATTCCATCCATATGAAATAGTAAGCGATGTTTTCAAATACTCAAATATTGTGTTTTGTTGTCGTTCGAAAGAGAAAACGAAATAAAAAATATATGTTTATCCTATTTCGTTTGCCATCACCAAAGAATTTAAAAATATTTTTAGTTTATATGCAATTGCGGTTCATATAAGATGTTCCTCTTTGTATTTATTCTCTTTGTCACTGGTTGATTATCAAACGCACATACAGTGCTTATTTTAACTACTAAACCTCTGGTCATTACACAAAGATGCGGTGGTTTAAATAATGTGGCATGTCACATTTTGGACCTTATGGATGATAGTTCTTAAAATTCGTTGATTTAAATTGGTTTTTGGTTTTTTCCAAATGGCAACTTTTACATTTTATGTATCAGTTTGATTTATGCAGATAATACTTCTTAATTGCAAAAGTGTACATGCTTTCATTTGGTCTTACAATCAATGAGTTGAAAACTCTATCCGATCCTATATAGATATGTTTATAGAATTCGAAAAGTGGTATTCAAAGAGAGAATATTAACGTCAGCAATTGTCCTGTTAATGTGGATAAACTGATATTCTCTATTAAGTCGATAAGATCTATTATTATTAGTGGTGGTCATCTTTTAGAATGAGATTGATGGTATAGTACAGGCCAACAATCGTAAAATAAATCAATTTTAGAATCGAAAGAATAACTTTGTCATTATATGGTAGTTAGAAGCAGTTAAAATAATAAATCCTGGTTCCTGTTCCTGACACATCCTGAGAAGCGAAAAAATCATTTAAAATATTATTAACTCAATCTAGTTAATTAAATAATATACAGGGTCAGTTTTAAAGTAAACCTGGAAGACTAAATATAACCAGACGTTTTTTTAAAATGAGTGGAGACAAAAGACAATCTAGGATCTTAGGATCAATCTAGGACCCACAAGACAAATCTTTACTAAATCATGTAATGAGATCCTTAAAAGAACAAATCATACAGTGGAAGAATGAAACGGCCATAATGACAAAAGAACAGAATATTGGTTCGGGAAGGGTAATACAAAACAAAACCTGCTAATATAATTCAGATGCCACACCTTTGAAATGCGAAAGGAGAATGAGCCAGAACGAATGTTCAAAAAATGCTAAGATAAAAGCATATTCAAACCTTATCCAAAAGAGATTGAGTATTGACGTACAATGACGAGACAGTTCAATGTTATAAAGAAATTCCTATAACTACTCCAAATGAAGTATAGAAATACAAAATATATTTAAAATAAAAGCTATGAGACGTGTTAATAACAGGTTAGATACTGAAGGAACTAACAAGAAAAGATTTGATAAAATTTAAATTTGTTCGCTTCAGTAGGATTAAGTATGTACACTAATGATGGAAGGTGGATGAAGTCATACCCAGGAATTGTATAATACAGACCAGGATTAAAACCTGCAATGGAAGTGACGAATCTTATTCGTAATCATCAACTTTTGCGGATGAAACTGCGTGAACTGAATCTGTTCGACATGTAACCACTTATCATAGTTGAGAGATTGCTAATTAACTTTATACTAATATAAGTATTGCATAAAGACCAGTTTTTATCAATTGATATATTATTCCATACTCGCAGAAAAGCATGATACTTGGACATGTCACTTGGTAGCGTCAAAACCCTATATAAAAAAAAAGAGTTGGACATTATACACAGAAACATGTTATGGGAATAAAACAGTCCTTAACATTTCCGTGAACTTATGATTGTTTTTTTTGATTCAAATAATCAGTTGTTTAAAAATAACCTTTCGCAAATTAATTGCAGGTATTTCCAATAGAAATCCATAAAATAATTTATTGAAAGTATTGTCCTTTACTTTATAAAGCTTTATGCGATCTCTCTGGTAACACATGAATGCCACGACCATTCCTGCAACCAATTTTGCACTTCTTCGAAATTAAAAAAGTGTAGTCCTGCCAAGCCATGCGCTTTCGAACAGAAGAAGTGATAATGCGAGATGTTCCAGGTCTGCCGAATGAAACGAGTGCGGTAGCAGAGCCTGTCATCGTTTAGATATTGATCGCATGGAGCGTTGACGTGCTGCAATATCATTTGATTATATCATGCGTTCCATATTCATTGTTCAGATTGATGACTTGTTGTCGGTAACGTTGCTCATTGGCATTCCAAGATATTCCACTTATACCAGTTTGATTTATGTAATTTACACTGAAATTTCATGTTATGGATCTCGAATTTTGAGTTAAACACCGGTTTGGTATTACCATATGGTGGTCAATAGTGGAAATTACGAAGAGTGGTGGACGTAACAGAATTGTGCATACTATTCGTGTATCTATGTATACATGGATGGATGAAATAGGGATCAGGATTCAGGGGTGCCTCCTAGGGTTGATGTTGATCAGATGATTGTTCGAATTGATGTATAAAAGTATATTGGTCATCAACTATATATATTTGTAGCTTGATCAGAATACGATGTATGTTGTCTAAGCCACTCAACGATAGTTGGCTTCCATTGTTTTTTTATTTTATCACTGAAGTATTCCATCTAAATATCTTAATAAATATTGTGGTTGTGTTTGTTATATCAGTATCAACCGATATAATACAGTTTGTTATATACCGAAAGCTCGGCTTCTTTTCATCGATTCCAGTACATTTCATCCTAGGTAGCAGGACAGCTTTTAAGAAAAATACGATATTCGACCCGAAAGCTGATTTTGCTTTTATGAAAAATCCTTTTTTATGACAGAACGAATTCGTATTTTCCGAAATTCAAATGTCCAAATTCGACAGCTTTTTAGTACACGAATCTCATTTTGTGTCACATATCTCACATTGAATCACATATCTCATTTCATAATAAGAAAATTGGCGGTGGATCGGATTTTTGCGATATCCGATTATTTCATGATATAGCTCCCCAGGACGAGCTGGTCATTTAGTCCGTCAGTACATCGTCGGGATCTCAGTGCAATTTACTTAATAGTTGAACTCTGATATGCTATCTCTAAAAGCTGGTTATAATTTTCGCATATTTATTTATAAATAAGTCTACAAATACGACTTGACATAAAAAATGACGTAATAGTCAGACATAAAATACGAATTAAAATCAGGAAGTAGCAAAGTGTTGCTTCAATCTTCGTTTTGAGGTATCCTTGCTATACAAGTAAATTCCTACAGATGATTTATCTGATTTTGCACATCTTGTTGATCGGTTCGTTAGATCCTAAGTTGGTTCTATGGACATCAACTTGCCAGAACTAAATTTTTCTTAGATGTCTACTGGGTACTTTAGTTTGTAAATTTTTCAGTATTGATGGTGCGTCAACGTGACCTAATAAAATATTACCAACAAACGAACACTTTAAAAGCTCGTATGATAGTTCGTGTTCATACTACCAACCGCTTTTCCAAGTTAAGTGATGGATAAACTGTTTCTGAATACCCTCTTAAAGTTTACTGATGTTTGTATCTTAAAATGAACACCAAACAGTAACATATTCCAATTGCGACCGCACGTATATGCGAAATACAGAATCTTGCTTGTCTTCAGATCATAAAATCTCTCGCCCATCGTTTAATTAAACCCCGCATAGTATTAGATTTAGTATCACATTGTTCTATATGTTAGTTACTGCTCATTTTTACGAAAAAAAACACCGATGTCTGTGGTAAATTGTTGATGTACTGTTGAAGTTTCTCGGCATCGCTTGAGTTCTCGACAGTTCTGTATATTTTGAGGTCGTCAGCAATTTAAAAATTTTGAGTCGTTGAAAATAGTAAAAATCCAAGGCCAAGAACCTTGTGGAATACTCGATGTAGCTTGAAAAGGCTTGGACCTGCTGTTACCACTGTCGATGCATTGGATGCGGTCATACTAAAGTAAGGTTTAAACCAAGCCACAAAGTTGTTTTAGAACCCAAATGACTTGGAAAAGTTTGTGTACACCACGTCAATTAACTTGTGGCTTTCAATAACCTTGATTGTGCTGCTGGTGAATTAAATAAGGTTTGTAGATGTTGATCTCTAAGGCATGAACTCTTGTTAGTAGTTCGAATAATTTGGGTATAGATGAAATCGACGTAAAATCCAAAAGTGCTTTGGATCATTTTTAATTTCATATCTAATACAGATTATATTATGTTTAGTCTCAAAATAGTTCTCCAAATGTTGGTAACATTTCGCATATTTAAGATTTCTAGCCTCAGAATATTGTTGTAATGTTTCTTTATTAGCTTTATCTTTCTTGTTCTTCAAATGGATTAGTTTATCGTTATACTATGGTGCATATTTATCAAGTCTTACCACAGTTATAGGTACATTAACTTCTATACTAAAATTTCTTCTATATTGCTGCTGTTTAGTTCTTTCCTCCAGTTGATAGAATCAAGGTAATGATGGAGATTAATAGTAGAAAATATAACTAGTATAAAATATTAGTCGCTCCATATGGAACTTCAGCTGATAAGTTTTTATGTCAGAGGACACATTTTAATATTGAACTTGAAAGTGTCATTCAGCTTGTACCGTCATATGTGTGCAAACCATACATAAATTGAGTTGTGCACCTTAATAGTTAAAATCAAAATAACAAATGAATGAGTTGAGGCTGCTAAAAGCTCTTTCTTCATGACGAAAGTTCTATAAGCAGTTTCCGCTTATTCATTCCATGCTGCGAGAAACCACCGAGAGAGGCACCAGAAACCGTTAGAAGAATAAATAGCCACGATTCCGGCGGAAAGCCTATATAGTAAAACTATCAATAGAAAAATAATAATAAAATAGTCTGGATACGGAAATGTTTTCTGACCGTCATCCAACTTTTGATTTTCTTTTTTTTTTTAGTTTCGCGTTTTGCGTCGTCACCTTTGATGGTCCAAATTATACTGCCCCATCTCCAGTTTTTTACCCTGACCAACATGGCTCTCGTTTTGCCCCCCTGTAAGTGTTTCGCGAATCTCTATTTTCAGCAACTCGAGATTTTCGCCACATTTCGAAAATCTCGAGCGTGACTTGGCACATTTTCTGCCACACCCATATCTGCCATCAATTTTTTTATTTTTTATTTCTTACGATGTATGCTCTCTGACGGAATAGTGATTATTTATTCTTCTTACGGTTTCTGGTGCCTCTCTCGGTAGTTTCTCGCAGCATTTTTTTGCACGGAAAATACAAGTGATTGACTTACTGGCTTAAGTCTAACAGTGTGGGGGGAGAGCGTAAGGTTTAAAAGCGGATGGATGAGGACATTGACTGGTTGTGGGAATTGATTAAAACAAAAGATGCTAAAATTCGAGCCTACCTGGTTGCTTTGTTAAGCCGATTTAGCATACCCTACCAAGCAACGCTGCATATTCAACCGAATCCTATTAATTTTGATACATAATTCCTAAAATTTGTCCACAACAAACCGTTCGACATTTACCGATGTATCTCGCGGACATCATTTAATACAAAATGTCAAATGTAATATATAGTTTTTGTGTAGTCATTCAATTTAACATTTATTACATATAATGTATATATGTATGTTGTTAAACATAGATTCACAATTCCTGTTATCTTGATTGTTTTTCCAATATATGTAGTTTTATGTACATATATGTACAGCATAAAATTTCACATCTGAAGTAAAATATGAAATAAATTTTTCACTTCAATCAACTTCATGGAGAGAGTTTTTGGAATTTTTGATTTTATTAGTTCAACATTATACAGTATTATATGTGAATTGACCTCTTTATTAGTAGTTTTGATATATCATAACATAACCTAGATTGAATGAATATTTCAAGAATATATCATCAATATATATGTATGTGTGTACCATTCAGCATCGTATATTATGTAATCATATATGTACAACATATATATACAAATATTTATATAGAAATGAACCGAAGTCGAATATAATAGTTCTTCGAGCTAAACATATTTTGATTGTACATACACTCACATATGCACAGTGAGTGTGAATGATCCAGAAATGATTAGAGAATTTAGGTTTTGACTGCGGGTGATATATACTCGTACATAATGTTATTCGGTTTCGGTTAGCAAATCTATAGATAATAAAATGTAAATTTTAATAACTAGTCAACCGTATTTCCAAAATATATATCTTTAACATATACAACATAATATATAATCCTAGATTGATCGAAAAAAATATTAGAAATCATTCTATTCATTGCAAACCCAATTGGTTACCTCTCCTGCAACACAGCGCTAAGTTTCTTACATTGTAAAAATTCCTGAGGATATAACGAGAAATATTTTCGTGTGAACCAATCATCGAAATATATTTCTATCGAACCGTATCGAACACATTTTATCATTCGAAGTATGACATGAATAAATGATTATATATATTATTCACCACCCATTTGTGGTGAGTGTGTAAGGTCACACTTGTTTATTGCACCTTTATTCTCATTTGGGAGACCGTATCCGCCTATATACTTTGCACCCATAAAGCTTCGTATGCAGGCACATTCCTTAATAATTTGTCTGCCGATTTACACCTTATTCGCTCGTTTTCCCATTTGGAACAGTATATCGCTCGCTATCTGTAAGCAGGACAATTTTTGTTTTTTGCCCCAGACATGATTTGAACCACGATATCATCGGTACGTAATATACCACCGTAAGACCTATTCCAAAGATCACACACCCTTGAGCTGCACCTCTTTTGATCCAGCGCGGATATCAAAAATGTATCAAAAATGGCTTGGAAATATGCCTTCCTGAAACCTCCAACAGTTTTCTAGTGGTATTCATCGTGAAAAGAGGTCTATATATATATATATATGTTGATGAGGAATTGCTAGCACCTTTTGGCTTGTTCATGTCAAGATGCCGATGGTTTTACCAGGCCTTGATTAATAGTATTTAAGGGTTAGATCTAGCTACAACTTGTTATACTTATATGTGAACTAATCTGGACAAGAACATTTCAGGCAGCAGCGTGTTGTATCTCTTCGACTGTAAACTTTGTTATTTCGCTGTATCCAGTACAAGACCATGATAAATGCTTGTGATCCGATCTTACACATGGTTCAAGATTTCTTCTTACCAATCTATAATATTCCCGTTCGATTTAGATCGTATACCCTTCTCTCGTGTTTTCTCTAGTGTATCTCATTTAATGTGTATGGGCAGCGCTTACTTAGACTCGCATCTGACTATTTATTGACTGTAGTCCTCTCTATATAGGCATCGACACATTACATGCCAACTTTATTAGTTTTTAGGTGATATCCGGTTTCTAACGAAGCTTTTGCTTTTCCAACGATTTAAGTGTATCCTCGCATAGCTTACCGACGTTTCATATGTTAGAATATCTCGATCAAGTGTGAACCCCGTTGCTGTATTAATGATCAGTTAAGTCTTCCGTTCCATAGACAGTTATATCTTATCTCTTATCCATCTGGTGCCAAAGTTATATCAGATAACGTTACTGTATTGCCCAAAAATATGGGGCCTTTCTGGCTATCATTATTCTATAGAATAGATCGTCTTCTAGTATCTGAACCGAATTCTCTATTTCAATACCTTGGTTAGGACGAGCGTTTAGTTCGGTCACTTTTAGTTTTCTATCAATTAATGGTGGCGAAATGTCGACGGTTGCAAGTAAGTCGGAGTGCCATTCAGGTTCTGCTCTGTTCCGATACTGCTCATTGATGATAAATAGGTCTGCGTCTATAATGAGTCTAAGTTGATCTAAAAGAGTATCCACCAACTTACTTCTGTGAAGGTTTCCCTAAAACACTTCATTTGCCTGACATTTTAGCTCTTTTACTTTATGCTTGCAGCTTCGTCGTTATATGACCACATTAGATATATATACCTTACTGCTTACTATTTGACTAATTTCAGGTGGCTTGATGATGGCCAAACCCAAAATAAACACAGCATCTTTTTGCAGGACTCTGCAGTATATATAGTCTTCCTACTTTTTGCGATCAGGTGTAAGTAGTTCAGCTGCTTTTCTGATAAAAAGATGCAATTATCTCTCCAGTGGGATTTTTAAGATCTCCGAAGAGGTCTTATAACGTCATTTTCGGTGGTGAGTAGTCAAGATCTTTGGTTTCGAGAGTTATTTTCGATTCTAAGCTGTAAACTGTTGCTGTTTTTCTTCCTCTTAAAGCCTCAAAGAACATAGTCTATTCAAGTGCATCACACATATTTAATTTCGATATTGAAGGACTCTGGATTCAAGTTTTCTAAATTCTAGGGCTTCCCGTTTATATTTGGATTTACGAGGTTTTATATTGCCTTTATTTTTGGTTCCCGTATTCCATTGTTCCCCTCCTTGTTAGACAGTTTTGGGTATATAATTTGTGTAGCTTTAAATGAGCCACACTTTGCTCCATATGCCTCAACACTGTTATCAAACGTTTCATCCTTTTTAAAGATTTCCGCGATGGAAGCTTTCCCTTTTGTTGTGTTAAGGGCTGAAAATTGTGTGATCGAGGATATCTTGTGATTAAGGCGACTACCTTTGCAGGATACAACTTCGACCAAAAGGGTTTCTTGCTCTGTTTGACTTTTTATCTTTGGTACTTCCAGTTGAGAGTTCTAATATTGTCACCGAACATATTTCAACATTCAAAGTATGACACATGATGTGATAAGTGTGTTGATCGCACCTTAATACTTATTTGTAAAATCGTATAGACTGGCACAATTGATGCAGCAATTAAGCTTAATCACAAATGGTTATGAAAACCTCATAATTCAATGACGTGACATTTAAATATATTCTAGACTTTCGTTGTCGTACATTACAAAAAAGCTGTATTAGAACTTCTTTATTATGATTATTGCTATCATTTTAAGAATGATGAAGAACAACAAGAAGAAGACATAAGCTTTTATTATTACATAATTTTTTTTGTAATTTAATTTTGTTTTTGTTCGTTTCAACACACTTTGACATACATTAAAAAGTGTAGTATATACACTTTACATTAAGATCTGAGTACGATGTTGATGATTATGATTATGATGATGATGATGATAAAGATGATGATTACAATGATATAAATGTCAAATAAAGAGAATATTTTTTATCATTTATTTAATTTTATTGTTATTTGTTCATGCGTTCGTCTGATTCAAACAAAAGGAATTATAGGGTAAATTTGCACGTTCACCCCAAATAGGTGGTGGAAATGGATTCATCTCACAGTTTTTTGTTTTATTTAAATACCTTTAATGACAGAAATATGATATATGTGTGCATTATGAGAGAGATTTTTGTGTCAGATAAATATTCGTAAAAACAATCAAGATTTGATTGTCATCGTTATGCATGTTGAAGTGAAGATGATAAAATACGGATTATAATAAACCGTGACTAAAATTTTGATTTGATAAAAGTCAATATATTAATGGTGTAAAGGGCTGAAAATAGTCTCTATTTACGGGGATATTGAGGATTTTATGATATTTTTAAAAATTTCGAAGTGATCCAAAATTATCGTTAAAATTACTCTAGGCCTCTAATTACCGAGATAAAAAGGATTTTTTTATAAAATTTGACCAAAATTTCGATTTGATCTCAAATTTAAGACCAAAATCGCTCTTGGGCTTCTAATAACGGAGATATAAAGGATTTTATGCTATGATTAAAATTTGGCAAATATTTCGATTTGATCCGAATTTACAGCCAAAATCGCTCTAGGGCTTCTATTAACGGAGATATAAAGGAATTTATGATTTGATAAAAATTTGTTCAAAATTTCGACTTGACCAAAACTTATAGTCAAAAACGCTGTAGGGCTTCTGTTAACGGAGATATTTTTTATTTTTTTTATTTTATTTTTTTTTATTATATTATTGAAACAAGTCTTTCCAGACTAACCATCAATTTACATCTGAATTCTTACAAACTAAAATATAATGTGGTCACTGTTGATCCAGCGATGCACAGTGCCTGTTCGTTGGTAGGTAGCTGCTCACATACTAACGAGCTCGAAGGATTTGGTTCTTTTAAGTCTCCTAACCAAATGTTCATTATCGAGTAGCCGAGAGGCTTCCGCATTGACATGTTCCATTAGTCTTGATTCATGCCTCGATGCAAATCGTTTTATTTCGAGTTTTATATCTGGAATCTCCAAATCACGATGCAAATCACTATTACGAATGTACCAGGGTGCATTGACTATACTCCGAAGTACCTTATTCTGGAAGTTTTGTATAAGTTTAATGTTAGTATTCTTAGTACAGCCCCAAAGCTGAATGCCATATAGCCAGATCGGCTTAAGAACCTGATTTTAAATCAGTATTTTGTTGCATATGCTTAATTTTAACCTTCGCCCAATTAGCCAGTACAATTGTCTATATTTAAGATCAAGCTCTTTTCTTTTCTTCTTCACATGCTCTTTCCATTTAAGTTTAACATCCAGAGTCATACCCAAGTATTTAGCAGAGTTCACGTTCGGCACCATCACATCGTTTAAGCTGATTGTCGGCGGACTAACCAATGATTTATTTGTAAAGTTGACATGGACAGACTTTAATTCATTAAGTTTGATTTTCCATCGCTTGTTCCACTAGCGACTTCATTACTTGCACATTGAAATTTATTCACCGCCTCTTCCACAGTTTGGCCTATTGCTATAGTATCACGGTGTTGTCAACAACCGTTGCTTTGCTTACGTGGTCGGACTGTGGTATATCACTTGTATATAGTAGGTAAAGGACTGGACCTAGACCGCTGCCTTGTGGAACACCTGCCCTTATCTCTCTCAGTTCAAAATACTCATCTTCTTGTCTTACTCTAAAAAGCCTTTCAGATAAATATGATCTCAAAAGATCAATATATGGCCCCGGAAGCATAGCATTAAGTTTATGTATTAAACCCTCGTGCCAAACCTTATCGAAAGCTGCTGCCGCATCCAGAGATAAGGTCGAATAAATTTGTTTTTCTTCTAACGCCTTTTCTATAATGTCTGTTTTTCTGTGAACCTGATCAATTGTAGAATGTTTGCATCTAAACCCAAATTGGTGACCCGGTAGTAGGTCTCTACTTTCTTATATTGGCTTCATTCTCTTGAAGAGTAGTCTCTCCATTAGCCTTGAAATTATAGGGAGCAGATATCGGACGATACTTCAGGATTTGCGTATTTGGGGTTCTTATACTTTCAGTTGCCGTCCATAGTGAGTAGTTCGTATCTTCATCAGCGGTCAATTTTCCCAGATACAAAGAAAACGATTTTTCATTTAGCTTCTGAATTTCTCGCTTAAGCTGTTGTGATTTATTATTTAGAACCGTCTTATCAGATGGACTTCTTGTTTGTTGCCATTTTCTCCTAGCTTTCCTTTTTTCTAAGACAAGATTCCGAATTTCTCTTGGGTAACTTTTACCAATGGTTTTTGATACTGTTCCACTAGTATTATTCCAAGCGGTAATCTGAATGATATCGGTGAAATTTTCTACCTCTTCTTCTAGGTCCTGAATAGTTTTTAGTCGTGTTTGTAAGTTAATCTTGTTTTCTACTTCAGATCTGAAGCTCGCCCAATCAGTTGTTCTATTGGCAAGAGTTGGTCTCGTTTCCTTTTTAATTATCTTGTCGCTTAAGGAAAGTATCACTGCAGAGTGATCAGAGTCCATATCTGAATCATCCTCTACTTCAATAAAATTTTATGAAACTTGTTTTGATATAAAGAGATATAAAGAGATATAAACGGAGATATAAAACAAAAATTTGATCAAAATTTCGATTTGATCTCAAATAACAGCCAAAATCGCTCTAGAGCTTCTATTAGCGGAGATATAAAGCAATTTTTTAAAATGTGGCCATAATTTCGATTTGATCCAAAATTACAGCCAAAATCACCTATGGTTACTATTAACGGAGATATAAGGGATTTTCGATTTGATCCGAAACTATAGCCAAAATCACACTACGGCTTCTATTAAAAGAGAGATCAAGGATTTAATGATTTGATAAAAAGTGATCCCAAATTATTGTTGAAATTTTTTTTGGATTGACTCCCCATTATTCTCCTATAGACTTAAGTGTCAATTTCAGATTTATAATTACTTCACTACATATAATAGTTTGAAACTATATGGCCATGTTGGTCATTATGTAGTGCTTTGTCATATTTTTTTATCACGGTTGGAGACTTTTTTCGTGATATAAGAAAAATAAAATGTCTACAAGCACAACCCTTTGCAATAAATTGAAAAGGGGAAATAATGAATTTTAAGGAGAGATGAATATTTAAGAGTGATAAAATGACGTTTCGCAGATCCCCAAAATTAATTACATATATCATTTTTTATATAAAGTGGTTGAAAAGGTAGTGAGATTTTTGAAGTCAGCTTAATTAATGATAGTGGAAACCATTTTAACATAACATATTACTAACAGTATAAAATGTCGACAAGTGAAAGCGAGATATTGGACTTGAAGTTGTTCATTCATGATTAACCTGCAGTACGCTACGACAATTTCATTATATCATAGCTTTTATCACTAAATGTGATAAGGCACCACAAAATGACCACCCAGACCTTTGTGGTGGCTGTCATTAAAAGCACTTAAATTTATTATGACACAGATGCCAAGTTTTGTACTTTAGCCAACTCAAGAAATAGTATTAGGGTGATTAAGAAACATTTTCCCAGAACAGCCTCGGGTCATAAAGCATTTTAGCAAATCTGGTACAGATAATACTCCAAATCTAGGACCAAAAATGTATAATCACTAAAGCGTATAATCACTTTTCAAAATTTTAGAAATTTTGTGATTTTTAGTACGTTTAGTTAAATTATATCGATTCCATCTTAATTCAATTCGATTTTAGTTAAAACATGAAGAGAGTTTGTGCTTAAATGAAAAGCGATAAGCATCAAAATCAGTTTGTTTAATTTGGATGAATCATTTTAACAGCTTTCACTATATATAAGTTTAAGGTGCAAAAAATCAAAAACAGCTTTCTTATACAAACTCTCGAATCATGCCATACTATAATTGACTTATTATTTCAGATTGAAACATTTGATTCTATAACATTAGCTTGAACAATAAAACACAAAGAAAAGCAATTTACAGTAAAATAAAGTTTTCCATAAATTCAATCCTTTTAAAAAGTAAAGCAAAAAACTTTTTCCATTTATCTAACGATATATATGTATGTATATACACCAAGCATCATGCTATTACGTTACAAGAAGATAAAACAAAATTCATTTTAGTTTAACTATTATTACATTATTTGAGAATAACTGATTAATAGTATTGGCAAATTGAAAGTATAAAAAATAAACCAAACTAAACTATAAAATGAACAATATACTAATTGTTATTCTCGAACAATAACCACAATTCATACAAAAGCACAAAATTTAACAAATAGAAAGCCAGCACAAAAAAAAGCAACTTTGATTGATTTTCTAACATAAATCGATTTAAAACCAATTTAATTCACTAATTTATTGTTAAATAAAATTTTATCAAAACCCTGAGAAAAAAGAGTGTTTTAGAAACGTCATCATGATTTTCCAGAAAAGCAATAAAATACAGAAAAATTGGTAAGCAAACACACAAACAAAAAAAAAAAAAGTTATAAATTTCCTTTACATAAAGAAATCATTCAATAATTTTCCACTTATTTGGAAGCTTGGTTTTTTATGCTTTCTCTTCTACTTACTTCTGCTTCGTTGTCTTCTTTGTCTGATATTTATAATGTTTGTTCTAATTTCGCTAAATGGAGAACACAAACAATACTCATATTTAGTAATCATATACCTAATAATGGCAAAGTGTGTTATAATATATAGCATAGAGCTTTTTCTTGGAATTATAACGGAAAAACTATATTACAGTTTAGTTGGGATAAAAAAATAATAATATATAACTTTTATTATTATTACATAACATAACTTATTATGTATATAACTCTTTAGATATATTTTAATCATATTAGTAATTTGTGAATATTATATAGTTAATAAACTATAACGTAAAGAAAATTAAATCAAATGAATGGAAAAGTTTATTGCTAATGTACAAATGGAAGTTGTAAATAAATATATAGGAAGAAAAATATTTGTTTATACAGTCTGTAAAATAATATTGACGGCACGGTTTATGATTGAGCTTTAAGGAATCTGTAATTCTGAAATCAATGGTTTCGTATATTTAGACAGAAAAGGCTCACTATTTCGACACGTGAGGCTCTGTGTGTACTGATCTATACATTCTTATTGGTTTTGTTTTACTCTTGTTATGTGGTTGACACCAATTGGCTTTGTTAAATACATAGACGTCATAAAATTTGAAAACTGATAACATTGATAGAGCCGTTATGAATGACATACATTAGTTTCTTTCTCAGTTCCAGCATGTGGCTGAAGTAAAATTTTAAAATATTTTACTTACACGTCCGAATATCTGATTAGTACCTAAATACAATTTTTACCTGAAGTACATGATCGAGGTTACCTGATCTCTCAATTACGCATTTGAAAGTATGAAATACACACACTCCACCGTTTAACTTCAAATTTAAACCACTCATACACCATGACTTATACACGATGGCTTTCGTAATCCAATGAACCGATCATCTTCTGTTCACTACAGATTGGTATAAAGCTGCATAACATAGTGACTAGATGATGGTCAAATAAAGTTTTACTTATAGTAAATGGAAAGATATGTCATATTTTTTAGTGTATTTATTATCATACTCATAAAATCACTATTTCGCCTTACACGATGTATACGTAAAATCTATACACTTAATCAAAAGACCAAACTGATTTTAATTGTTCTCAAACTCGAAAGCCCTTAGAACATTAGCAACTGATAGTGGAAAAGCCATAACGCTAATTTCTGATTAACATGACTGGTGATATCTACCATGTTTTTCTTTCCTTGGTCGGATCTATCAACATTCTAATTAGGACATCCACGAAGAAATAAATGCATGTTTTTTTGTCTTACAGGTCCAATGAATTTTGGGTACACATCATTGTACCCTTTGTTGACTTTAATGTACTAATTTCATAGCTGATCTTATTATTTGTTTGGTTCATCAAGAACAACTCTACTTTAGATTGAGTTACAAACCCACATGCTTTTAACTTTAAATACGCTTTTAATCATATTGATATATGTAAAAAACGTTCTACAACAAAAATTGTTCAACAAACAAATATAAAATATTTTTTGCACTAAAATTTTTTTTCAGAATTATTTAAACTGAAATTTAAGTTATCAAAGTATTTTCAAGTAAATGGAAGATTAAAGTGAATTTTTCTTAAATAAATTGATTTCAAGTTTTTATGTATAATAATTTTCAACATGAAAAAAATTTTCCTTCAAATTTTTTTTAGAAAATTTTAGTTTAATAATTAAAGTAAATCTGTATAAGTTATGAATGATGTATATTAAAACATTTTCGGATGAATAATAAAACATTTTTACATAAAAAACGTTTAATGTTAAAAACTAAACGATACAGAATAGCATAAAATATTTTTAAGTAAGAATTTTCTTACGTAAATATGTTTTTTTGAAAAATAACAAGATACAATCATAAAAAAATCAAGATTCATTTTAAACGTAGACAAAAATTTTTTAAGTAAAAATGAAAAGTGCAGCATAATTTAACATACAATATTATCATTAAAGTATTTTTCTGAATTTTTTTTTGATTGAATTTATTTATAGTGAAATTAAGTTTTGGAGGCACTTGCATACAAATATATGTAAAAAACTTTCTACTTAAATTATTTTCCGTGTTCGAAGTTTTAGAAGTCAAAGTTTGACTAAATATTTTTTATACAAAATTTTTTTTTGAGAATTTTTTTAAAACTTAAATAGTTTTAGAAAACTTTAATATTTTGAAGTGAATATAAGAAAAAAAAGCCCTGTGGTTGGGGGCATTCGTGTTTCGTAAATATTACGAACGAAACATGAGACCCATAGAATACCACCACAGTATCCAGAGCTTGTCGTAGGAGGCGACTAAATCTGGTTGGATCGCTGGGCTGACGACCCGCATCCGTAAAACCGTGAAAATGTTAAAAATGTCAACAAAACTAAAAAAATCGGATACCGCCAAAACAACAAAAAAAACGAACCCCCGCTTAAGTACCCGGACACGAGATTGAAGATCGGCACGTGGAACGTGCAGTCATTAAGAAAACCTGGTGCGTTGGACGGCCTTATCACATGCATGAAAGAGTATCGGCTGGAACTCGTAGCTCTCCAAGAAACTCGATGGCCTAAAAGTGGAGACAATGTGTCCCAAGGCTATGCGTTGCTAAACAGTGGAGATGACCTCGGAAATCTTGGGGTTGGATTTCTCATTGGGCCACAGGTAAAATAGGCTGTATTGGACTTTCAAGCAGTCGATAATCGAATGTGTAAGCTTCGCTTGCACATGAGATTAGCCAACCTGTCAATTGTCTGTATACATGCGCCCACTGATGTAAGCCAATCCCAGGATAAAGACTCATTTTACAATAATCTAGATAATCTGATGGGTTCTATACCGGAGCACGATGTCAAATTGGTGATTGGTGACTTTAATGCTAGAGCTGGCAGAAATCAGACCGACTTATGTAACAATATAGGTCCGTACTCCCGACACGAAACTGCGACCGAGAATGGGGAAAGAATGATGTACTTTGCGATCGCTCATGATCTCAAAGTAGCAAGTACATTCTTTCCTCATAAAAACATCCACTTAGAAACATGGACACACCCACGTAAAACATCCCGAAGCCAAATTGACCATGTGTTGATTTCAAAAGGGCGGGCTCGGGTTGTCCAAGATGTGAGATCGTATCGGTCGTCAACAAAATTCGTAGGCAGTGACCATTTTATGGTTGCTGCAAAGCTACGATGGAAATTTTCGTACAAGTCAGGGAGGACAGGAGAATATACAACGCGATTCTCCTGTGAAGGTCTGATAAATGAAGAAACGCAACGAAAATATCAAGATCTTGTCAGCAATAGCATTATACAATCCAATTACCAATCTGATGATGTGAACAGTGTCTGGGAAGTATTGAAAACCTCGGTTGTCGATGCTGCCCAGCACACTCTCGGTATAGTGAAAACTAAGCCCAAAAATGATTGGTTTGATGAGGAGTGTCGTCTTGCTGTTGAGCAACGAAATATAGCCTATAATGAAGCGCAGACTCGGTTTACAATCGCAAGGAAAAACAAAGCAGTTCTCGCTAGGAGGACAGCTAAACGCATTTGTAGACTGAAGAAGCGAGAATGGTGGAAGGCTAAGGTCTTAAGAGTACAACAACTCAGCAATGAGCACAATTCGCGTGGTTTCTTTAAAGGAATCACCGAATTGCACCATACCTTAAGATCTCGGTCAACTGCCATTCGGGACCAGGATGGAAACCTCTGTGTTAACGTCGATGCGGTACTCGATACATGGCGTGAACATTTCTCTGATTTACTTAATGTTCCACATGTATCACAAGCTGTGTTTGAATACCCTCAAATACAGACCGCGGAGATGTTCATTGAGGATCCATCCTATGAGGAATTCACAATGGCCATGCAGAAATTAAAGAAAAATCGTTCACCAGGAGTTGATTGCATTAATTCAGAGCTCTTGATATTCGGAGGGCTAACTTTGTGGAACTGTCTTTTCGACCTTGTTCGATTGGTATGGCGAAATGAAGTTATGCCCGAAGAATGGAAAGTGGCCGCGTTATGCCCAATTTTCAAGAAGGGTGATCGCTTGAAATGTGAGAATTATCGCGGTATAGCTCTCCTTTGCACAGCATATAAGTTACTGTCATACATTATCTTGGGAAGAATTACTCCTCTAGCGGAGGAAATTGTCGGTGACTACCAAGGAGGATTCCGTCCAAATCGGTCAGTCACTGATCAAGTTTTTTTCGCTGCGGATGATTCTTTCCAAGTACTACGAAACATCTCGCGATGTACACCAGGTATTCCTAGATTTCAAGCAAGCCTATGACTCGATCAATCGAGAGAGATTATGGTATGCGCTTGAATATTTAGGAATACCGAAAAAATATGTACATCTGTGTAAAATGACAGTAACGCAGTCACAATGCTGTGTCAAAGTTGAGAACAGGCTATCGAGAACTTTTGCAATCAATTCCGGTGTTCGACAAGGAGATGCGCTGTCCCCGATACTTTTTAATCTCATGTTGGAATACATCCTTCGTAAAAGTGAAACACCTCAGGACAACATCTTATTCCGACAATCCAATCAACTTCTTGCTTATGCAGATGATATCTGTGTGATTGGATTAAATGGCAACGGAGTGAAAGAGATACTTGATCCACTGGAACAGTGTTCAGCTTCTGTTGGTCTCAAAATCAACGAGTCAAAAACCAAATATCTAATCTCGGGTTTTAGAGACCAAGACGCAATTGATTTCAGTAGTGGTAACCACACGTTTGAAGGAGTGATGAGATTCAAGTATCTTGGATCTCTCATCACTCACGATAATAGTGTGGGAGAGGATATCAAGGTCCGCCTTGCCGCTGGCAATCGGGCTTTGTACCCTCTACGTCCACTGCTGAAATCAAAATATCTTGCAAATACGGATAAGCTGAAACTGTACAGAGTGTTGATCAGACCCGTTGTCATGTATGGATGTGAGAGTTGGACCTTGACGGATGAGTACGAAAGATGGCTTCTAACATTCGAGAGAAGAATCATGCGTGTGATATATGGTCCAAAACGCGACGTCGATGGCACTTACCGAGTTCTTTTCAATCACGAGATCAGGAGTTTAATGCAAATTCCTGATATCGTGCATGAAATTAAAGGACAGCGAGTACGCTGGCTCGGACACGTTCTGCGTGCTGATCCGAACCGAATGATACAGCGAACCTTTAAGGGAGAACCGCCTTTCGGTAGGCGAAGAGGTCGCTGTCGGCGACGATGGCTCCACGGCGTAGAGAGCGATCTGGCATCTTCAAACTGCCTACAACGGTTTGAAGAGCTGGCTCGTGATCGAAACCGATGGAGTCAGATTGTTGACACGGTACGGGCCAATAATGGCCTGTAAAAACCGTAAAAAAAAAAAAAAAAAAAAAAATAAGAAAAAAATTAATTTTTATTTGTAAAAATTTAAATTGTTTAATAAATTTTAGCATGAAAAAAATTGTTTTTTAATAATTTCAGCCAATCTCTTTAAGTTCTATTTTAAATTTAAGAAATATTTTAAGAATTGTTTCAAACTTAAATTTAAGTTAAAAGAAGTGTTTTGAAGTAAATGGAAGATGAATATTTTTTAAATAAATTAATATCAAGTTTTTTTGTAATGTGAACCTGAAAAAAATTTTCCTTGAAATTTTTTTAACAAAAATTTATTTTAATTATTTAAGTAAATCTGTATAAGTTCTGAATGATGCATAATTATAACATTTTCGGAAGCATAATTAAATATTTTTACATGAATAATTTTTAATGTTAGAAACTTAACGATATAGAATAGCATAACATATTTTTAAGTAAGAATTTTTTTACGTTATTGTTTTTTGAAAAATAACAAGATACAATCATAGAAAAATCAAGATTCATTTTGAATGTAAACAAAAATTGTTAAAGTAAAAATGAAAAGGCCAGGAAAATTTAACATACAATTTTATCATCAAAATATTTTTCTGAATTTTTTTTTGATTGATTTATTTATAATGAAATTTTTTTTATTTAACCTCATCAACTTTTGGAAGTACTTTCATATACATAAATTTATGTAAAAACCTTTCTACTAAACAAGCCTTCCGTGTTTCAAGTTTTAGAAGTAAAAGTTTGACTAAATATCTTTTGTACTAAAATTTTTTTTCAGAATTTTTTTAAAATTTTACTAGAAATAAGAAACATAAATATTTTGAAGTTAAAAAAAAGATAAAAATTAATTTTTATTTGTTATAATTTTTATTGTATAATAAATTTTAACAGGAAACATTTTTTCTGGTATTTTTTTTTTTAAATAATTTAACTAAATCTGTTCAAATTCTGAATGATATAAAATTAAAACATTTTTACATGAGCAATTTTTTGTATGGTAGAAATTTAACTATATAGACTCGCATACAATTTTTGAATTTTTGTTACGTACTCATTTTGTTCTTAATCTTACAAATATATTTGGTAAAAACTAGATTCATAATTAAGAATGCAAAAAAACAGGATTAGTTTTGTTAGTACTAAATTTTTTTTAGCAAAAATTAAAAGTACAATAAATTTCACATAAAAAAATTTTAACATGAAAATTTTTTTTCTGATTTTTTTTTTTTAATTGATTTTTTTTATAAAGTGCTATTTTTTTATTGTGTTTTAAAAACAGCATGTGAATTGTGAGTTATACATTTTCATTAACTAAGAGAGTGGAACATTGGTTATAAGTAGATAAATCACTCTATAGTCACAATGAGCACAAAGAACGGAAAATGGTCTTATAAAGACGAAAATTTGGATATTTTAAACAAAAAGTGGGAATTTTGATTTAGTGAAAAAGATTAGAAATAGTGATTTGTAGTAGAAGTACCTAGTTGTTTGGAGTACATTTTTTTACAAATCGCACAGTATGAATGGTTGAAATGAGTAGTTGCTATTATTGGATTACATTCAATTTATAGAGTATATGGGATTATTGCTAAGTGAGTGTACGACTTGAAAATTATTTATTAAATATTTCAAAAGCAAAGAAAGCTTTCTCAGCTAATAAATTATTTCCAAGGATACCACTGAACCTTTTATAATTTAAATTGAATAACGTAGAAAAGTTAGGTAAGAGACTAGTATCAATTGTATAAAATACTTTAAGAAGAATAGTAATCCATCTATATTTATTGTTTAATTAAACTTTTATGCTTTGTATTTAGAGATTAAAATCAGAATTTAGCTTATATAAAATTAACAAGTTTACAGTTTTCTTAAGATACACAAACTCTACTGATGAGACTCACTGTATGCATAAGATAAAACAATTTCCATTTTTATTATATTTTTGTTCTGTGAATATTCGATAAAAAAAAATTTTTCCAATCAACAAACGAATCTATTATCATTCCAATAAACTGTTTTGTTTGTGTCGGAACGTTTTGAGCATGTATGTATATGTGTTTGTATGATAGCAATGAAATTGATAGAAATTAGGTAAATTAGTTTTTTTGTTTTATTTCCATGGAAATTCTTAAGAAAATTTTCGTTTTGTAATTTTCTTCATCTTCTTTCAAACTAAATAATAATAAAATGAAAGTTGCTGATAAATTTATGTTTTATCCAATTAAGATTTTACTTTTCTCGATTTTATATATCGTGTACGCGTATGTATTGTCGGATGACTTAGTTTTTCCATACTAATGAGATTTTTTTTGCGTTTTTGTTCTCCAGATTCGGTGTTTGTTCGTTTTAAGAAAGAATTTTCTTTTCGCATATACACAATTTTTTTGTTGTTGTTCGTTTTGCCTCCTAATGATGATTGATTTTGTTGTAGTCGCACAAGACAAAAAAAAAATATATAACTAAAATAACCTAATTTGGAATTTGCGTTATTGCGAGCATCATGCAAATTCCACTATATATACATAAAATGTATATATTGTTTTTTGGCCCATGTATTAATCACTTATATACGATATTTTGAGCTTAGTATACAACTTTCATCATTTATGATTTATACATTATTAAAACAAAACAAAAAACGATTTATGTTTTTATGCTGCAAACACGAAATTTATTAAACTTGTTAAATTTATATAATTTAACTTAGGCCATAATCTATAATAATATTTTATGAAGACCGAGATATAAGAAATTTCTTCAAAGCCGAACTTTTATTTCCTCTTTTATATTGTTAATTTTTGTGGAATTTATGAACATGCAGCAATAACATATCAGCAACAACAACAACAACAAAAGTTTTCCGCCTTAAATAAATTTCCCATGAGATTTAATTTTTTTTTATTTATGTATACGGATATGAACCGCACACACTTGAAAGTAAAAAAGTTCAAGAATTTTTATTTTTGAAAGTTTGAATACATTATTGAGTGTATATTAAAAAGTTTATACGCTGTTAAGGTATTTAATTTCCTTCAGAAAGCTTTTTATAAATTGTGATATATATGAGTATAGGGTACATACAAATTTAAGTGGAACTACTTACATACGCGGCTTTAAATGTTAATGGATGCAAAAATATTGTTTTTTTGAACTTAAGGTGTCAATATGATATATGCTATGTTGGAAAGCACAAACAACCGTTCTGGTAAAATATTTTAGGAAATGTTTCGTCAAAACTTATTTGACATATGATTTACTGTATAACAAATACCTCGAGCTCCGCCGTTGTAAGAGATCCACTAGTTTTTGCTCCTTTACAGTTTTTGATAAAGCGTGTGATCCAACTCAAAATGGATAAGATTCGGTGACTATCGGAGTACCCTTCTATTATCTGGTCTAGTACCTTGTTAACTGAAGTCATAGCAGACAATGCATAGCTATTCGATTGTTTCTCTTCTTCCCTCGTATCGTAATTCAAACTTTGTTGCGGCCAATGTGATTAATTTTTTACTAACCATTCAGGACCCAACCACCACAGTGTGTGTTCATTTAATACATCGGCTGAAATTCCTCGAGAGGCGCAGTCCGCAGGATTTGTTTTTGAAGGAACGTGACGCCAATTGCTTCGCTTTAGTGTTTGTATTATTATTGATGTACGATTTCCGACGAACGTGACCCATCTTCTTGGATGCGATGACAGCCAGTCCAATACAATTTTGGAGTCGGTCCATGCGGTAACTGAGTTAATTTCAAGCGTGGTGGATAGTTTGATCGATTCCACTAATATTACAAGAAGAACAGCTGCACATAGTTCGAGCCGAGGAATGGAAATCTGCTTAATGGGTGTAACCGTTGTTTTGGTAGCGATCAATCTTGAGGTACAACTTCCATCCTTGTATGTAACACGTAAATAAGCAGCAGCAGCATAAGCCAGCTCGCTGGCATCGCAGAATGCCTGCACACTGATTGTATCAACCTGATTATTCGAAAACAACCACCTCGGAATACTGTTTTTGGTAGCCTCTTGCATGTCGGTTCGCATATTATGCCATTTTTCCCTTGCTTCTTCTGGTAGCGTATCATCCCAATTTATATGTAGCATCCATCAAGATTGAAGCAAGATTTTAAATCTGATTGTGGCTGGCGCTAACCAACCCAATGGATCAAAAATTTTGCTACTTTCTTACAATATGGTTCTCTTGGTAATGGAATCGGAAGCTGGCTGATCTACGATGAATTGAGCTGTCAAGATGAGCATTCCAGTTGATACCTAATAATTTTACGCATGCTTCGTTTGTGCTGTCTTTGATCGGCTTGTAATCTGATGCTAGTTGTACATTTATGCTGTTGCGGACTTTGCTGGAATTGGTACTCCACTTTCGTAACTTCATGCCTGCTTCATTAGGATCGTGTTTAGCTCATTCTTCAAACGGATAGTGCTAAATGCTAGCACAAATATTTAATTGCCGGTTGCCAATCACTCACATCGAAAGAATAAACTATTTCGGACACCTCGAATTGATTTCACAAAATTAAAACACCCGTTGGCTGATGTTGACTGCTTGTCGTAAGGTTTAATAATAATACGTTTTATTTGTGTTGTATGACATAGCAATTATAACAATTATAAATGTGGAATACAATTATGGTACAATTAATTTTTGTTAGATGGCTAACTAAGTATAATAAGGTTGATATAACAACTGGATGTTTCCAATAAATTGACATTTTACTGTCATAAATATAATAACAATAACAATAATATATAATTCATTCTAATGGAACTTAGTGGATATAATATACCACTTAGATTGTCGATTTGTGCGGTTTGTTTTCAGAAGTTCTTAACATACTCCCGGACTATTAAAAACTTCAGTTTTTAATACAACGAGAAATTGCAGAGTTAAACATTAGACAAGGTGTTATTACATTCGGCATCTGTCATCAACGGGCATACTTTCACAATCGGTCTTTTTACTATTCCAGAGGATGTTTTGACCGATATAGCTCGAACTAAATTATCTTGGCCTGGGTGGCATTTTACAATACGACCCATTGACCAATGCGATGGCGGTGTGTTGTCTTCCTTGAGTAATACAAGATCACCCACTTTAATGTTGTTTAACGTTTTATTCCATTTTCGACGATGCTGTAGAGTATGCAAGTAGTTAAGCTGCCATTGTTTCCAGAATCCTTGCATTCTGGCTTGTACGTTCTGCCATCTGGAAAGCCGATTAGTTTGCAGATGAAGCAAAGAAGGCTCAGGAATCGACATGATGGGTTCACCGATCAGAAAGTGCGCAGGGGTTAATGCTCCCAAATCATCGACGTCATTGTTCATCGGGCATAATGGTCGAGAATTTAAAATTCCCTCGATTTGTACTAGTAGTGTATGCATTTCTTCTGATGTCATCGTGGTGTTTCTGGTCACTCGTTTCAAATGGTGTTTAATGGATTTCACTCCAGATTCCCACAAACCTCCGAAGTGTGGGGCATACGCTGGATTAAGAATGAATTTAATTTCGTTCTGTGAAAGAAAATTCGAAATTAATTTATTTTCATAATTAAGTTGATACAACTCGTATAATTCGCCTAATTTTCTTTTAGCTCCTACAAAATTTGTTCCATTGTCAGACATTATGTCTATGGGAACACCTCTTCGAGATATAAATCGTCGTAGCACCGCAATAAATGCTTCAGCCGTCATGTCGTGGCACAGTTCGATATGCACGGCCTTCGTGGCAAAGCAGACAAAGATGCAAATATATCCCTTAATGTTTAGACTTCGACCTCTCCCAGTTCTTGATTTAAGATAAAGTGGACCGGCGTAATCCACTCCAGTATGTAAAAAGGCACGGCTTGGTGTAATGCGAGATATTGGTAAATTGCCCATAAGCTGTTAATCGCCCTTTGTCTACGGCACTCTAGGCACTTATGAATGTACTGTCGAACGATATTTCTACAGTTAGTAATCCAATATTTTTGGCGTATAATACTGGTTTGAAGTGTTGGGCCTGGGTGAAGATATCGAATATGCGTTTCATTAATGATTTTTGAACACAAGATATGGTTGCCTGGCAACAACATAGGATGCTTAATGTTAAATAAAGCATCTAAATTATCTAGTCTGCCTCCGACTCTTAGTATATGTTCACTATCGATGAACGGAGATAACGATCTGATCTTACTTTTTGACAATTTCTTTGTTTTGTTTTAATGATGATATTTCTTCCTTGAATTCTTTAGATTGTGCCCACTTCACACACAATTTTTCGACGTTTCTGAGCATTTCTACTACGTCCAGCTTTCTATACCTTTTTCGCCAGCGTAAAATCCTTGACAAAATTCGTTTGATTTTTGAATATGATTCAACTCTCACTAATAAATTTTCTAGCGGATGCGTTGGTTTATCGTTTAACTGGGACATCAAAGAAATATGTCGTTCTTCCAAATTTGTACTGATTATGTCGACTTGGCTAGGCCATTCTTCTATAGGGCTCAGTAACCATTTTGGGCCGTTCCACCATTGATCACACATTAAGATTTGCTTAGGGGTAGCGCCTCTGGAAGCTATATCTGCCGGGTTGTCTTTCGAAGTTACATGATTCCATTTCACTCGGGGATTGTTCTCTAAAATTTCAGCAGTTCTATTCGCTATGAAGCTTTTCCAACGTCGAGGAACATCCGATAGCCATGACAGTACGATTTTTGAATCGGTCCATGCGAAACACTCTACACTATCCATTTCTAACACTCGTTCAATATAATTAATTAACCTGCTAAGCAAAACAGCTCCACAAAGTTCGAGTCTCGGAAGGGACACTTGTTTTAATGGTGCAACTTTCGTTTTTGCTATCAATATTCTAGTTCTTAACATTCCTTTTCTATCGATTGTGCGAAGATAAGTTACTGCTGCGTAAGCATGTTCCGACGCATCACAAAATCCATGAATTTGAACATTGGCTGTTGAATTTGACGTCATTAAAAACCGTGGAACTTCGATATTCTCCAATTCTTGTAGGGATGTCTGATTCGTCACCCAATGCTGCTTGATGTCATCAGGTAGTGGATCGTCCCAGCCAAGATTTTTTAACCATAGTTTTTGAAGAATCACTTTAAATACAATTATAGCGGGCGATACCCAACCGAGTGGATCAAAAACACGAGATATTTTAGACAACATTTCGCGCTTTGATACTACTTTACTGTCTCCGAGCTTGATTTTGTAAGAGAATGTGTCTCTTGTGGGATTCCATTGCAGTCCCAATGTTTTTACTGTACCCGAATTGTCATCAATGCAAAGACTGGTCTTTTCCTTGAATTCGGTCGGAATTTCATCTAATATGGCCGCTGAATTAGCTTTCCACTTGCGGAGGTTAAATCCACCCTTGGTCAGCATGGTTGATAACTCCTTTATTGCCATTTTTGCTTCATTAATTGAATCAGCACCGGACAGACAATCGTCGACGTAAAAATCATTCTTAGCTATATGTGATCCAATTGGATGAGTTGTCTTGTAATCATCTGCGATTTGATGCAATGTCCTGATAGCCAAGAATGGAGCACAAGACATTCCGTAAGTGACTGTGTTCAATTGATATGTATTTATCGTTTCGTCACTATGATTTCTCCAAACGATTCTTTGATATTTTTGATCCTGAGGATGTACTTCGACCTGCCTATACATTTTCTCAATGTCTGAAGAAAATGCAATGGCATATTTCCGAAATCGTGTTATGATGGTAACTAAATCCTTTTGGATGGTGGGTCCAACCAGCAATCGATCATTCAATGAAACTCCGGTTGACGACTTACATGATCCATCAAAAACGACTCGCAGCTTAGTCGTCGTGCTGTCAGTTTTAACAACGGCATGGTGTGGTAGATAATAACAGTCGGTATCTTGACATTGTAAGTCAACGGTTGTAATCTCATGCATGTGGCCTAGAGTAAGATACTCGCTCATGAAGTCACTGTATTGCCGTTTCAGGTCTGGGAGTCGATTGAACCTTCTCTCCATCGAAGTTAATCGCTTGATTGCTGCGAATTTTGAGTGTCCTAATGTTCCGGTATGTGCCTTGAATGGTAGCCTAACTACATATCTACCCTCTGAATTGCGTGAATGAGTCTCAATGAAATGGTTTTCACATCTTGCTTCTGATTCGGTTATAGTTGATGCAGTAGGGACCTCTTCTACCTGCCAAAATCGTTCCAATAATTTGGTTATGTCCTCCTCTTGTATTGTCGCTGTGAGCACCCTTGAGTTTTCAGTTTGTCTTTGCATTGCTCCTGAGATGACCCACCCGAATTTAGTTGACTGTGCTATGAGTTGATCTTGTATGATGAGCTTATCGGACTGAAGTACATTGAAGAATATGTCAGCGCCGAGTAATATGTCAATTTTGCTTGAATTATAAAATGATGGATCGGCTAATTGAAGATTCTTCTCTTTCATCATGTTGACCCATTGTGTTTCGACTTTGAACTGTGGAATTGTTGACGTCAATTTTGAAAGAATGAGTGCATCAATTTTAAATGATTCATTAGTTTCGAATCTGGATTGAATAGTCAATTCCACTAAACCCTTGGATGGTTTAGCCTGCACTTCTGATATGCCGGTTATACGAACGTTAGAAGAAGTTCTTGTTAAACTTAATTTTTGAACGAGGCATTCACTGATAAAGGTTGATTGGGATCCTGAATCTAGTAATGCGCGAGCCAAATGACGTTGTCCACCTGAATCATGCACATGAACTAAAGCGGTTGGAAGTAATGCGAGGCGCGCCGTACGTGCACTTAATACTGTAGCAGTTGTACTGGTTTTGAATTGTTGATCGATTGTAGAGTCTTCGCGTTGAACGTCTGCGGTCAATGTCTCGGTCTGTGCAACTGAGCTAATTGATGCCGATGATGTAGGTGTCTGTATAGCTGAGTTTGTGTCGAGATGAAGCAATGTGCTATGCTTTGCGTTACAGCGACGACATGAATACTCAACGGGACACTGACTTACATCATGACCTTTCCTGAGGCAATTGTAACATACTCCTGATAACTTCACTATGCGTCTCCTGTTTTCGATCGGCATGCGCTTGAATTTTATACATCTCCATAACTGATGTGAACTACTACAACACGGACACTTTTCTTCATTTGATTCACTATGCATTGATTTCACTGTCACTGATGATGGTTTCGTTCCCTTTTTCTTGCTATCACACAAAGCAGTCTCCTTGGCGTAGCATCTGTTGTTTAAAAACTGCAAGAATTCGTCGATCGTTGGAAATTCTTGCTGTACCGTTTGGTTTGCCCATGAAATTCGTGTTTCATCATCGACTTTTGACAATAAAATACGAATGAGCCAAGGATCTCTAGCTTCGGCTTCAAAGCCCAGTGATTTTATGGCTCTGATGATTTCATCCGAAGAGTCACTTATTTGACGTAGATGCTGATACGACCCATCGACTGCAGATGGCTGCTCGAAATATCGATCTATTAATGAATTTAAGATCGGCCTTTTCTTGTTATATCGTTCTACTAATTTGTTCCACGCTTCGGTGTAATTAGCTTCGGTGACTAGAAAGTTTCGAATTATATTAAGAGGTGGACCCCTAAGTAAGCCCCGTAAAATTTGAAACTTGTGAACCTGAGATATGGTGTTCACATTATGTACTGATGATGTATAAAGATCATAAAACGATGGCCAGGTTTCATATTCGCCAGAGAATTTTTCGATAGTTATATGTGGTAGTTTAATATTCTCGGAAGATTGAATTATTGATCGCTCATTTATGGCTTGTGTGCGATCCGCTAGATTTTCTAAAAATACTCTTTGTTGGTCTAAGAGTAAATCGAACGAATTGTTATTGTGAGGCTGAGGATTTACTGGCCGTTGCCGATTTCTCAATGATTCGAGTAATTTTGATTTTGTTTCAAAATATTTCGTTTCAAATTCTTCTTGTTTTAATTCCACATTTGCGTCGGGATCATTTTCAAGAATGAGAGCAACTTGAGTCTCATGTTCTTGAAAATCACGCCAAAGATCTTCGAGTTTATTTAACCTTACCTCGATATCCCAGCATGTGGTTTCCGCATTTATCGACATTGAAAATTTCTTGAGTACCGTTAACGACGCCATGACACGCCCACGTGACTGTACTGCTGTAGCCGCCATGGCTCTTAATACTTCACCGATAACACTGGTAAATATTTATACCGACAAACAAACAAAAATTGGCAAAAACAAACAAATTCAGTAAAATAAAATATAAACGCCTGTACTTATCGATTTTGCTGTGCAGCTTTTCTGGAAACTGGTTGCAAATCTGATGATTGGCTGGATGGTTGGTTGAATGATGACTCTTGTGATAACCCA
This sequence comes from Tipula lateralis, assembly GCA_963932295.1. Lineage (NCBI taxonomy): Eukaryota > Metazoa > Arthropoda > Insecta > Diptera > Tipulidae > Tipula > Tipula lateralis. The sequence goes on from OZ010737.1 coordinate 23,437,165, forward strand.
CTGGTGTGAAACAGCTGGAAGAATGCTCCAAAATACTAATGATGATAAGAATCCGGCTCGAAGGACCATATGCTAAATGCTAGCACAAATATTTAATTGCCGGTTGCCAATCACTCACATCGAAAGAATAAACTATTTCGGACACCTCGAATTGATTTCACAAAATTAAAACACCCGTTGGCTGATGTTGACTGCTTGTCGTAAGGTTTAATAATAATACGTTTTATTTGTGTTGTATGACATAGCAATTATAACAATTATAAATGTGGAATACAATTATGGTACAATTAATTTTTGTTAGATGGCTAACTAAGTATAATTAGGTTGATATAACAACTGGATGTTTCCAATAAATTGACATTTTACTGTCATAAATATAATAACAATAACAATAATATATAATTCATTCTAATGGAACTTAGTGGATATAATATACCACTTAGATTGTCGATTTGTGCGGTTTGTTTTCAGAAGTTCTTAACAGATAGCGCCACTGACACTTTTTGTTCGTATAAATGCGTTCACAGTTTGCTTTTTGCGAGGCCTTCTTGAAGGCCTCGTTGTAATTTGACTCTGTGATCGCAAAATGTTTGATTAGCGTTTTTAGTAGCCTCTTGCATGTCGGTTCGCATATTATGCCATTTTTCCCTTGCTTCTTCTGGTAGCGTATCATTCCAATTTATATGTAGCATCCATCAAGATTGAAGCAAGATTTGAATCTGATTGTGGCTGGCGCTAACCAACCCAATGGATCAAAAATTTTGCTACTTTCTTACAATATGGTTCTCTTGGTAATGGAATCGGAAGCTGGCTGATCTACGATGAATTGAGCTGTCAAGATGAGCATTCCAGTTGATACCTAATAATTTTACGCATGCTTCGTTTGTGCTGTCTTTGATCGGCTTGTAATCTGATGCTAGTTGTACATTTATGCTGTTGCGGACTTTGCTGGAATTGGTACTCCACTTTCGTAACTTCATGCCTGCTTCATTTAGGATCGTGTTTAGCTCATTCTTCAAACGGATAGCGCCCCTGACACTTTTTGTACCAGTCATCAAGTCGTCCACGTACATGTCTCGGTGTAATGCTATTGATGCTTCAGGAAATCGTTCTTTGTTCAATATCGATAGTTCTTCAATCACTCTCGTAGCTAAGAACGGAGCTGATGATGTTCCGTATGTAATTGTGTTGAGTTGAAAATACCTTATTGGTTGTGAAGGATGGTGTCGCCATATAATGCATTGGTGGTGTTGATCTCTGATGTCCATCCAAATCTGCCGATACATTTTCTTAATGTCAGCGCTTATGACATATTTGTGCTCACGGTATCGTAACAGAATTTCAAAAATATTCGACTGTATTGTAGGATACACAAATAAGGCCTCGTTAAGTGAAGTTTTACTGCTGGTTGCAGAAGCATCAAAAACCACGCGCAGCTTAGTTGTTGCTTTATCTTCTTTGAAAATCCCATGATGAGCTAGGAATATGGAATTGTTTTGGATTGCCTTCTCTCTTGTCGTTTCATTCATATGACCTTATTTGATGTACTCGTTAATAAAGTCAATATACATACAAATTTTTCGTCTTTTGAAAATTTGCGTTCAAGTGTGTTGAACCGTTTAGTTGCCATGTGTATGGAATTTCCAAAATTCGGCTTAGGATCTCTGAATGGAATTCGTACGATAAATCTTAATTGATTATCCTCTATCGCGGTGTTTGATAATGTCGATGTAGTAGTAGAACTTTGACCTTGCTGTTCTACTAAAATCCAACCCAATGCTGTGTTTTGTGCCACTATTTGACCCTTGGAGTTTCGTACCTTCTGCCCACTGAGTAGTTCAAAGACCATATCCGCACCTAAAAGAATATCTACTGACCTGGTTAAATTTGTTTCAGGATCAGCCAACTGAAGTTCTACAAGTTTTGCATCGTTTGAACACATATATGATGGTGGTAAAATGGATGTCACCTTGGGTAGAAAATATGCATCTACCCTTAATTGGATTGCTTTATTGATGCAACTGCTGAATTTAACTGTCGTTATTCCTCTTGTAGAATTGACTCTACACTGACCAATTCCCGAAACCGTACACTGACCAATTCCCTGCATGCATGCTTCAGATATGAATGATAATTGAGACCCGGTATCTAATAGGACTCTGCATATCACCTTATTTCCAAACCGATCCTCGACTCGAATTGGAGCAGTTGGTAAGACTGCTTGTGAAGGATTACTTAAAACTTGGATGCAAGTACTTTGTGCCTTTTGCACTTCGTTGTTGGTTGTTAAGCTTGAAGCATTGGTGCTAGATTTGGCTGGTTTTTCTATGTGTAGTAGTGTGTGATGTCTACCTTTGCATATGTGGCAGATTACCATCTTCCTTGATTTACATTGATAAACTGAATGATTTTCCGCAAAACAGTTAAAACAACGCCTAGACTTTTTGATGTATGATCTTCGTTGCTCAATTGTTTTATCTGCAAATTGCTTACATTGGTGCAGTAAATGTTCCGTATCTTTGCAGACATCGCATACTACCGCGTTGAACACTTGTAGTTTAGATGAGTCACTTTTACTGTAGCAACTTGTAGCTCGTTTGTTGCTGGATTTCATAGATTCCAATGAGTCCAATCGATCGCTCAAAAATTTTAAAATTTTTTCGAAACTGTTGAAATTATCTTTACTGCTTTGTTGAGACCACAAAAGCCTTGTTTCCTCATCGAGCTTGTTGGATAATATGAAAATGAGCCAGGGATCTCGAGATTCTGCTTCTGGACCGAGTGCGCGTAATCCTCTGATGATTTCATCTGATGTGTTCAACATCCTTCTGATGTTGAATGTGAGATTTCAACTGACATTAGGTTGATCGAAAAATGTTCGTATAAATGCGTTCACAGTATGCTTTTTGCGAGGCCTTCTTGAAGGCCTCGTTGTAATTTGACACTGTGATCGCAAAATGTTTGATTAGCGTGGCAGCTTCCCACTTAGTAAACCTTTCAGGTATTGGAATTTTTGCGCAGGTGTTAATGAACAATTTTCGTGGATCGTTGCTGTATACAAATCAAAAAATGATTGCCACTCCATGTAGTCACCTCCAAAAGGTGGGATATGAATTTTTGGCAATTTTATTTGCGCACGACCTTCAGTATTAGTAGTTGTGTCAAAATGCTCATCTCAGGTGTTCCCGTTTTTTCAATACTTAATTTTCTACACCATTTGTTAAGTCCGGAAAGGGCCTCATAGTACAAATCTTCAAATAATAAAATTTCTGACGGTTCCTCTGGATTTAGAACTAGGATGTATTTTTCAAGTTCATTGAATTCCTTAAATAATTCGTTACATTGTTTCTGCCGCACTAGAAGCTCCTCAAGGTTGGCGCCATGTTTTATTTTTTGAACGTGTGCTAATAGCTTAGCCATTTGTTCTTGCTTTGTTTGCCGCCATTTTCTAAGCGCAGCCAATTTGTTTTCGTTGCCCATTTAATGCTTTGCACTAACACTTCGGTATCAAAACTTTTCAAATTGTACTTATCTGACCGTTCGAGTAAATTCCAATTGTTGTTTGATGATTCGACCTGTGTCCAAACTGCTTGACCGATCTGTATTTTAATATCCGGCTCAAAGGACCATAAAATGTTGGGATTTTTCGAATTGATTATTTTATAATAAATATAGGAATCCTTCCTTTACAATTCAATTCAGATGTTGTACATGAATCCGATAAAATTGGATTCGGATAAATCCTTTATTGATAAATAAGTAAATACTTTCAAGACCCCCTCGATTTTCTCAACCCACATAAATTTATTACTTAAATTAACGTGGTTCACGACCGATCAGATCAACTCTAAATTTAATTTATTTAATTATTCATAATCCATAACATATCACAGTGATCAAACTGACAACTAGTTCATTCGATGGCCTCGGGACTCCTTACTTATTTGATCAGTATGACTCAAATTATTACGGGTCACATAAAAGTAGCCGTAAGGCATATACTCACAGCCATTTGTTTGGCTAAGATATAATGATAGATGAGACTTTAGATAATATCAAAAGCTTATTTTGATGTCTTTCAAAAAGCATTTATTTTATTAATATACAGCTTTAATAAGACGATATGAAAAGTTTAATTTTATATATTTCAAGATTTTATTTGAATTGCTATAGAACTATCGAACGGATCGTATCCACGTTAGTGAAATTTGAAGAACGTTAATCGAGCAAGAAAGTTTAATTAGGATTTATTTAGTACACTATTAACAGTTAAAACATATATTATATATAAACAGTTTATTGTACGATTAGAAAAATAATCCAGATTCAATGCCTTAAGTTACACTCGTTCTTGAATGGTAAAGATATAACCGATTAGAACTGGTTATCATCAATTCATCGATTGAGTCTATCAGTTCTGAGATATGTCACCTTAAAGAGTAAATATCTCATATAATTATTCTTGATTTTTCAGAAAGTTCAGGTAAAATAACATCAGAATTTTCTATATTGTTATTCCAAAAATAATTATCTTCCGGAAATTTGAAACTCGTGTTATATGACAACTCCCTTGATGAACCAAACGTCTTCAAAGATAGATCACAAGAGTTTAATCGTAAATGTCAATATTAATAATTTAGTTTATACCACTAGCACCAGTCAGATGGGTTAAGATTAATCCATATCTAAATATTGCCAGTTACAAAAATTGTGGTTGAAGTCATCCCTCGCTAGCTTCTATCTTTACTCACACGATCGATTTAAACTCATACCATACAAGCTCAATACATATATTAATGTACGAGTGATTTTATTTGTCGACTTGTTTATTGCCGGCTCTGTCTGTTTGTTTAATGACCTGAGTGAACCCAGTTTATCTAAAAAAATACACATTACAAATAAGCTGATTGTCAAATCAAGACACAAAATTCCTGACACACCACGTCGATCGCAAAAATAAACTCTCCGCTATTATTGATGTATGGTTGTATATCGATGCTTACATCGATTTTTATTTTCACGTTGCGGTTGATTTTTCATTTCCACCATAGATGGAAATGAAAACACACCACGATTTGTTTATACATCATTGAAACACAGTGCAACAAATTGAAAGTTTACCCAAAAATAGAAAGTTAAAACTAAGTTCATATATTTTAACTATATGAGTGAACTACTGTCAGCCGTATAAATATGAACCCAAGTATCTGTTCACAATCATATAACTACTTTTTGACAAATTTGTATAATTTGATATATTCATGCACTTGTGTCGACTTTCTAACATATTTGTAACATATTGTCGACATTCGGTTTGACCACTAACAATTAACATGGATAAATGCGATTTGCCAAATCTATTAATTTTCAAAATCTATTGGTAAATAGTACGATTTTTTGACAGATGATGTAACCAGATTTGATAAGATAGTTACATTTGATCACATATGACGCATCAGTTAGAAAAAAAGCAGTTTTTACATAAAACAAATGTTTACATTTTTTACAAATTATATCGTGTAATTTACACGCCCAACTTTGGTCATCAACAGTTTTTATAAATTAAATTTGTTCTTGTTTTTTTGATTTTATGACCTTAGGTCAATCTTGAACATTTATGGTTTGCAAAAAGGATATTTTCTACAGTAATATTATCAGCAAGTATGTACCATTAATTAATACACAATCTTTCGAAATAATCGAAAAGCAATTGACTGCCCATCATTCCTAATTCATCTCGCAAAGCTTTTAATAATTTCTACCATAAGAATAAATTATAGTTTAAAGATGAACATCGTCAATAACAGACAACCGAAAGAAAGTTTTGTGAGCTAATTATGAAAATGTTAAAAGTCATATTTGAAAGGCGGTGGATATTTACCATGAAAACTCAGATGAGCTGGCTAAACCTATAACATTAATTTATTTCGCATCAAAGAAACTTTTATAGTCTATTTATGTAATATAATTTTAACAAATATTTGGCTAATAAATTCATAGCTGAGACCGCAAGTTTTGTGTTTGAACAACCTACACGAGCTGTTGTTTCTAAATTTAGCATTGTATAGCGAAACAAATTCACTTTTGCGGTTAGCGGAATAAAACAAAATATTTATAAATATATTCCAAACTTGGTTACATTATTATAATGTATATATATATATATATATATATATATATATATATATATATATATATATGTATTTATTTATTATATATATATATATATATATATATATATATATATGTATATATATATATATATATATATATATATATATATATATATTTATATATATATATATAATATATATATATAAATATATATATATATATATATATATATATATATATATATTTATATATATATATAAATATATATATATATATATATATATATATATATATATATATATATATATATATATATATATATATATATATATATATATATATATATATATATATTTATATTTATATATATATAAGAAGAAAAATTTTTAAACAAAATATTGTGGTTGAAAATAACTTTTCCAATTCAAAAACTCATTCCATAAATGGAAAATAATACTCGTATTTCACTTAAAATTCTAAATCACATAATCATAATAATTGTTAACAGCTGCGTTTCTAATTAAATTAATTTAACATAATTATTGTTGTGTAAGTTTTTATAAATAATATATAAAATTCGCACAGGAAATATACTTGTATATTACGATTTTCATTTATTTTCCGATATTTCAATTTATTGTGAAAATTATACATAAATAAGGTATGTATATAGTAAGTTACAAAAACAAAATAAATTACGTTATAATTAATATAGTATTAATAATATAAATAATAATTCAAAACATTACCTTACGAAAAAAAATACAAACATCGATTTTTAAAATCTGTAATTTAATATTTATTCAATTTTTTTTTTAATTAATACATAATATAAAAAAATATTTTAATTGAAAACAAATTGTATTCCAGATACAAAAACAAAGTAAATAAATAATATCGATTGATGAAGAAAATGAGTTGACTTTATGCCATCGATAAAATATGTGATGCTGTGGTATGATGTACAAGCTTTTCCGAAAATATACCTGTACATGTTTACGTTATGAAAAATTTGCAATTAAAGATACTTATTAATTAAAATATTATATAAATAAGTATTTAAATATTATATTTGGTTTTAAGGTTGATAAACTTATATATATATATATATATATATATATATATATATATATATATATATATATATATATATATATAGCTAAAGATTTTAATTAAAATAAATTTTATAATTAAATTTATAAACCATATACTGATCTAAATTTTCCTTCTAAGAATTTAAAATAATTTAATGAGCTTTCAGACCAGAAAAATATTATTAATTATATTATTTTAGATTACTGATTAATTAAGAATATTTTTGAAATATTTGTGGTTTATTAGAAACATGAAAATCGGATCCAAGTAATGAGTTGTATTTATCTATTTTATATTTTTAAAAGCTCTTTTTTTTTTTTTTTTTTTTTTTTTTTTTACGGATTTTACAGGCCATTATTGGCCCGTACCGTGTCAACAATTTGACTCCATCGGTTTCGATCACGAGCCAGCTCTTCAAACCGTTATAGGCAGTTTGAAGATGCCAGATCGCTCTCTACGCCGTGGAGCCATCGTCGCCGACAGCGACCTCTTCGCCTACCGAAAGGCGGTTCTCCCTTAAAGGTTCGCTGTATCATTCGGTTCGGATCAGCACGCAGAACGTGTCCGAGCCAGCGTACTCGCTGTCCTTTAATTTCATGCACGATATCAGGAATTTGCATTAAATTCCTGATCTCGTGATTGAAAAGAACTCGGTAAGTGCCATCGACGTCGCGTTTTGGACCATATATCACACGCATGATTCTTCTCTCGAATGTTAGAAGCCATCTTTCGTACTCAAGCTCTTACAGGCTTTTAATCTATCAACATATATTTTGGTTACGTTTTGTCTTACTTTTCTAGTCCAATGATTTGTTGCAATATATGAAGACCTGATGCTACAATATACAATGGCAATTAATATGTTTGTTATGATACGTTAAAACTCAGATTCCACGCGGCGCGTAAGTATATGATAGATGAAAATGAGGTGCAGAAATAACTTTCTGATTTCGATGAGGGAGCAAGAGATAATATAAATATAAATTTAAATGATCTTGATCTCATAACGAGCATGGAGATTCTTTTGACCATATCGAGAATGATGAGGATGTTGATATAATAATTGTGGTCAGTTTAGGTATAGTATGTAAATTCTGCAATTACAATTTTACCCAAATATTAGAGGTGTACAAAGTTTAGAGTACATTAGATTGTTGTATTGTGTGCGCTACTAGTTATTGAATCGGGTTGTAATATTATTGAATTAAAATTGACTTAAGAATATTTTCGGAAATACTTTGATGACCTTTTTTTTAAGTTGTGACCATGTACACTAACATGTTTTTTTAACTTTCTTAAGGGTTGTATATGGTTCACATGGATAAATTTATATTGGAAAATGGAATAGAACATCGATAAAATTGTATTTGTTGTGCCCATCGGTTCAAAGTTCTGGGAAAATCACTTGATTATGCTGATGTTTCAAGGATATCCGAAGAAGCAATATCTAACTTGTTTTGGCAGGTGTCACCGATCATTGAACGAGCCTCTATTATATTTTCCAAAATATAAAGATTCGTGAACTGATACCCGAGAGAACAGATAGTCCCATTTAATTGTCGCTGATAGTTTTGTTTTTGTTTTTTTTGTTGGTTGGCATCTACCGAACACTTAGACCGTCGATGGTCCGTTGTGATACCACAGGATATTGGATGTACGGCTATAGGTCCAATTAACGCAGAATCATGGAACGCAACAGGGGATCCAGATGTATTAATTTCCACCACGGAGCGCACCGCCCAAACGATCGATGTTGAAAAATACCTTTTTGCATCCTGACTTTATGTCAAGTGACCAGCTCGCCAGTTTTCTAAATTTAATAGAAATTTTACATATAAAACTTTTGGAAATTGTATTAATTTTACATGTTTTTAAGGTTACGTTTTAAAGATCTCAAGCGAATGACTTAGAGTGGGTACCATTTCATTTATATAATAACATTGTTACTGTTGTCAAGTGTAGAGGTACAAAAACAGTTCTCATGGCTTTAACCATATATGTTGCATTCAACCTGAATCGTTTCAGAACGTATAAGAGCTATTACATATAAGTTATACGACACAGGTAAATATCCTCAAATGACCTGATATGATGGAATAATCCTTACATTTGAGAAAGTATCCTAACATTTGATTGATTACCGCAAGGCAAAAATATTGCAAATCTACAGGAATTTTTAAAAACTGTAACATAAATGAAAGAGTTGTGGGAAATTCGACTTAAAAAAGCAATTCGTTAATTCAACATTTCTGAAACGCTACTTTACGCCATTACAGACCCAAATCGAGGACGTTCGGCTATTTGTCCGATGGTAGGCCAGCTATAGTCCAGTTTATAATACTGACATGGAAGAAAGGTTGGCATTGTAAATTTTGATTTTCGAGCAGAAACAGTGCAAATGAAGATGATATGAAGTATACCATTCGTCCAGTTGAGTTCACATGAGAAGACATTTGGGTAAGGAAACTAACTAAATCAGAAAATGGTATACGAGAATACCCACACTAACAAATGCCAAAGTGGTTATCACAAAAATAAAAACACTTTTTATAACACTTAAGAATGAGTAACTTGGTGGTCAATTTACCAAAATTTCACAAATTAACTGGAATTATTACCTTTCCACGCCATATAATTATACAAAAACATGTCTTTCACTAAGTAGTTAGAATTTAGGACATCAGGACTCCAAAGGCTATATAAATACTAGTGCAGTGTGACCATTAGTCCATTAACAACTATATTGTGCACTTACCCAAACCATCGTAGGAACTGAAACATAGTGATTTGCTGGTTTGCTTGCTTAACCTATGCCGGATATTTTTTCGATAATGCCGTTCATTGGACCTTATTTTTCGAAAATGAATGTAATGATTCATTAACAGTGATTAGTAAAAGCTATTGGTGCATGTTAACTGGATTTTCTGTTTCAACAAGACGGTGCCAGATGTAACCCATTTTATTTCGTATAGTTGGTTTTAAGGTCTAAATATTGATCGCTGTTTGTAGTTTATGGTTAAGAGAGTATCTGTTCAAACCGCGTTCTCGAGTTCGATTCTGGAGAGCGGTCTCGCCCGATTACCAAAAGTTAACCTGCAACGGATGACATGAAAAGTGATTGTGGGTAAAAGCATTTATTGGACTAACAATAGTTCGTAAGGTCTCAGTTGAGACGCGGTAAGAGCCGTTAACGGCCTCTAAGCCACATATTATCTTAATACTGGGTTATCTCTCCTCATGACTCAACTAACTTTATTACGTGAAATTAAAATTATATCGACTGTCATTATATCTCACCTCAATATTAAAACCGAATAATCGAATTGCTTATTGTCTAAATTTAAAAAGTTGGTTTGAGTTATGGTTGATAATATGCCACAGTCTATATGTACCGACAATATTTGAATACATGACAAATAAAACTGGCCGCTATCTGTTAACATATAGAAAATATTTTTATTGTGCTGAATATATAAAATTAAATCCTATTATTAATAAAACAATACAAAAAATTGGTGAGCAATCAAACGACTTAACCAAAAAATTGTGAAAAAAACGAGCTTTTATTTGTACGAGCATAATTTTTTATTTCGGTCTAAAACTATCGAATATTGTTGTCGCTATCATCACTATACATCACTACATATATGTTTTGGATCAAATTTTTATTATATGTATATGGTGCGGGTTGTAATGATATCAATAGAGGGATTTGCATAGTAATTTATTTTTTTTGTCACAATTTGTATTTTTATTTTTGTTTGTCATTAAATATAAAATTTTATAATCACTAATTACGATAAAAATAAATACAAAAAAAAATTAAATTAATTTTTAAAACAATATGGAGTTTAGTTTAAAGCGCTCGAGCTTTTGTATATATGTATAATGTATATCCTCCGCATAATATACAAGGTACAGTGAATGTATACCGAATTATGTATATAGGAGTGATGAGAATTTTGTACTATGTCATATAAAAAAGTTACTGCCCAGTTATACCCAGGCCTATTAGAGTACCAAATATATGTACAATATATATACAATGTACTACATACAATTTTAATTAAAATTAAATTATTTGGGTTATTTATGGTTCAATGATTATCAAAAATAAAAGTAGTAATAACAAAAATAATCGATTGAGATGGAATATTATATAATATTCGAAAAAAAAATGTTAAATCATTTCATTATACAATATACATACAAATAATATTAAAATCCTAATTAATAAGTTGATTTGAGTTTTGAACAGGGTATAACAAAGTATTTACAAAATAAAATTGTTTTTTTTTAATTACCAATTTTTATTAATAGGATCAATAGGTTATTTATTGATTAAAAAGTTTTCGGTTTAATTTAAAAACCATTAATGTTTCAATAACAAATATTATGTTGTTTTTGTGTTTGGGTAAATTTTTATGGTGGACTTGAGGTCCCTCGAGTATTACAAGAGCATTCATTGAAAATATGCATGAATGATAATGGTTACTGATTTTGTTTAATAGTAAAATGTGACTAAGCAAAAAGCTTTCTATTAAAAGCATCGATGACTCGTCACCTAAAGTCACTTTTTTATGACCGAGCACGTTGGCCCTATGTCACAATCTAGAAATGTCAACCGGTTTAATAATAGCACTCTTTGATCCTTTCTCATGTTTTATGAAAATTAGATATCTCTCTGATTAACCAAAACGAGTTTTCTGTCTGAAAAAGTGTGCTGGTAACGGATAGAGAAAGTTTTGAAACTTTTAATCCAAGAATTTGGAATAACATCTATCGGAGTAAGCCTGCGGACTAGTTTCCAATTGGGAGATTTGTTGGAATCAGTGGTAACATGATGGGAAATAATAATAGCACAATAGGGAAAATGTCTCCTTTATTCTTAATTTCCATTTGAAAACGACTTCTTTCCCCTCTTTTTTGAAGATGAATTAATAATAATATGTAAGAAAAAAGTTTATCTTATAATTTCCTTAGTTTATTTTTATTCATTGGAAGTTGTATAGAAAAGCGAAATAGAAAAAAAATATTCCACAATCGGTTATCTGAGATCTCCAATCATGCCGCAAATGTTCGTTTGTTACTTCCCAGAAGAAACAGGAAATCAGAATAGATAGTCTTTTCGTCGTTTGAGTCTTACCTCAACATTGCTTAAAAGCTTAAGAATCTATCTTACCTTTCAGTGGCATGCAACTTATTTACAGATATGGCATACCTGTGAAGCCCCATTGTGGGATAAATTCATAAATGTTCCTGGTGATTTTGACAGTTTTATGTCATCACTGAGGCGTGCACTAATTTTGTGATTGACAAAAAAACTGTGGATAAGATGGTAGTATTAACTAGACCTAGCTGTTACAAATGCCAGTTGCCGCGATCGAACGCACTTGTTAACATGAAGATGGAATGGTTGGTTATCTGATGGTGTAATATCCTAGTTTGTCTCGGTTAAGCTGCGGTGATGTGAATTCAGCGAGTAAGTTGTGATTTTTCTTAATAGTAGGAAATCTTTATTTAAACTGATAATTAATTTTAGTTTTAATTTATTTTGTAATTTTTTTTAATCTTAGATGTTTTCTCAGCAGTGATTGGTACAAGAAGAAGTTTCTTTTTATTGTAATTTGGTTGAGATCGCAATTTTATAGCATTATTTATAGTTTACCGAACTCGTTCATTTACCGAACTCGTTTTTTATTTTGACATTTTTATTCTTTTTAGGTTAGGTGATAATCATCGTCTACGACATACCGCCCCTTTGAATCGGATGATTCAACTAACAGGAAGAAGACACAACTTATGTATGGGCCGCTTGATTCTCCCATTGGTTGTTTGGATTGTGACGACTCGTACCTTATTGACTGTTCCCGGATGTAATTCGACTATTTTACCCATTAACCACTTACATGGTGGTAAATTGCCGTCATTAATGAGGACTTTATTTCCAATACATAGATTTTGTTTATTTTTATGCCATTTCCAGGCATGCTGCAAACTGCTCAGATATTCTTGATGCCATCCTCGCCATATGTGTTGATTCATCTGTTTTATTATCTGCCATCTGGACAGCCTAGATATTTGGATATCTGTCAAATCGTACTTAGGAAGTTGCGTTGATGGTCGATCAATCAGAAAATGGGATCGTGTTAGATAATCCAATTCTTTGTCAGCCAATATGTAGAGCAGGCGCGAGTTCAACATTGCTTCAATTTCGGTAAGAAGTGTTGCCATCTCCTCTATGGTTAGGATATGACCACCTGTCACACGTCCCAAATGGTATTTAATACTCAGTACCGCAGCCTCCCATATACCACCCATGTGCGGTGCGCTTGGTGGGATGAATTTAAAAGTTATTTTATCTGTTAATAAAGTTTTGGATAAATTAGTCATGTTTTGTTTTATAAATATGTACAGTTGATATAAATGATTGCGGGCGCCAAGGAAATTGGTGGCATTATCGCTATATATCTCCTTGCAAATTTTTCTGTGAGCTACGAATCTTCGTAACGCTGCTAGATAGGCATCTGTGTGTTGCAAGACACACGAAGAGACAAATATAACTTTTCTGCGACTTCAGCCCTCGGCCCCTGGTCGTATATGCTTGAAAGGGCCCTGCATAATCCACGCCGACTTTGTAGAACGGCATGATCAATTTTAACTCTTGGATTAGGTAACTGACCCATAGTTTGATTAAGATTTCTGGCATTGTATTTCACGCATTTTACACAGCTATGAACTACCTTCCTTATAAGCTTTCTAGCACCTAGTATCCAGTATTTTTGTCGTAAGGTGGCCATCATTAGAGTTGGTCCAACATGCAAGTGGCGTTGGTGATGTTCTCTGACAATGGTTGTTGTTAATTCGTCTTGTGAGGTGAGTAATATGGGGTGCTTTATGTTATAAGTTATAGACGCGTTTGTGATTCGGTCACCGACCCGTGGTAGTCCGAATTCATCGATGAACGGTTTAAAATATTTTAACTTGCTCGTTGCTGGCAAGTCCTTATGGGATTTTATCAAGCTTATTTCCGGATCAAAACATTTGGATTACATATTACGGAGAATGAAATATTCAGATTCTCTGTAGATCGATAGCCCTATGTACATAAACCCATGATCTGATTAAAGTACTGAAACTGGATATTCGTGCAACTAAGTCGTCTATATTATGCTAGATTGTTTGGGAACCTGGATGGTTAATGCCTGAGTGGGTATGCGCACTTCTTCCAATGTATCTTGTTGAAATTTTACATTATTTGGCCAATTTTTCCTGCTGGGTAACCATTTGGGGCCATTCCACCATAGTTCACAGTGTCGCAGTTTCTCTGAGTCAAGTCCTCTGGATGCATAATCGGCCGGATTTTGTTGGGAATCAACATGTCTCCATTGTGAGCTGTTAAAGTGAGTTAGGATGTCACCAGTTCTATTGCCAATAAAGATGTTCCATTTATTGGGGTGTGCCTTGAGCCAATCCAAGGCTATAGTGGAATCGGTCCATGCCACTATTTCGGTGATGTCAGATTTTAAGGCTTGTTTGACGGTTATGAGTAGTTTGTTAAGCAAACACGCACCACATAATTCCAATCGTGGGATTGATAGCTGTTTAACCGGTGCTACCTTGGTTTTATAGAGGATAACAATTTTACTACTGACTCCCCGTTTGAGTTGGTTATCTTTTGGTCCTTCGAACCGGATATGAACCAGCGACCTATTTCAACGAATCAACAAGTTCATTTACTACTGTTTAATTTTAGATGTTTTCTCATCAGAGATTAGTACAAGAAGAAGTTTCTTTTTATTGTAATTTGATTGAGATCGCAATTTTATAGCATTATTTATACTTTACCGAACTCGTTCATTTACTGATCTCGTTATATATTTTGACGTTTTTATTCTTTTTAGGTTAGGCGATAATCTTCGGCTACGACACTAGCATTATAGGGGAACATTTGATTCCTTTTCTTACTGATGAGACTAAGTAAGTTAAATGCGTATTAGGTCATTCGCTATACTTTATTTACGCTTGGCCGATGACTAACTTTAGTTCCACATTATTAAATTTAGCAGTTTACAAGGTATGAGATGCATAACCATGATCGGTGCTAAATCCTCTACTCCCATACTTGCTTTTAAATCATAGCAACAGCTTTTCCACTGAGTTCTTTTTCTAACAAATTGATAAGAGTAGAATTATGGTGAGAATTTAGAAGCTTGAGGAATTGGCCATAATATATCGATTAAAGAATATTTTTGCTTTTCTAGTTATTGAACTTCCAATAAGATAATGGATAAGACATTTCCTCTAAGTAGTTGGGATGTCGTTTGATTGTAAGTGATAAGCTGCCGCTCGAAATCTATGGCCGCTAATAGACTGGAGAGATATTCATCATCTCATGCTGCTAAATTTGGGAGAAAGGACCAAAATATCGGTGTCGATACGTCGATAGAATGGCATTTTAATTGTATTTATAACGAGATATCCGAATTATCCTACGTATCCTTATACCCAATTCGATTTGCATAGCCACTGTTGGATTCTACGTAACTATATGCGTAACCGTTAATTTCGATATTACTTCTTTGAGATACTAACCGCCACCATATTTCACATGCCGCAACTAGTTTAGGTATCATCCGTAATTATGATCAACTAACTAGTCCAGATAAACTATAATACAATATTGAATTTCAAAATTTTTATATGAATGGGATGGAGGTTTGAGGCTTTTTGTTCTAACTTCCAGTCTATAACTGATAGATGGGTTAAAAAAACCCGAAAAAGGGGCAAGAATGGCTTTTATATCTCCACATGGTTCTGTGTAGGACCAACAAGTTGTTTACATAATCCAATTTAACGAATATATTGGGTTGTTCAAATGAGACGCCGGAAAGTTATGTTAGTTGAATGTTTGTCATTTGAAGTCGATATGAAGTCGTATTCAAATCTTCATCGACCATGTTTAAATACTCAAACGATCAAAAATTTACTATTAAATAAAATTTACTACATAAATTCCAAGTCAGTGACTGCAACTTCAAGAGCGTAAATTAATATTTTAGGTTGTAGTTATCGTTTAAGTAGACAAGCAAATTATAGTCTAGTGAAAAAATTTGAGTCTTAATATTCGTTGCTGGATGTATCTGTACCAATAAAGCAACGGGTTGATCAATGTGTCGAGAATTTTGCGTCCGTCGCTAACGAATCAACAACCAACGAATCATAATACATTCGATCTTGGCTTTCACCCATATGAAATCCAGTTGACTCAAGAACTAAAACCACTAGACCATATTTTTTTTTTTTTTTTTTTTTTTTTAAATATTTTATTTATGAGAACAATAAATTTTTTTAACAAAGTAACTAGTCATTTTTGACTAACAGCGTTTGATTCTGACTGTAAATTATTAAGCACTCCTATGTAAACTTTCCATAGCGATGTTTTGATTTATTTTGCGTTCTGCGGACTATTCTTGTAATTCAAAAGGTTTTTGTCTTTTGAGTCTTCTTGTAATACCATCTCGATGAAGTAGTTTTACAGCTTCATCGTTGGGGTGTTGATGGAGCCTCTCCTGATGTTTTCGAGCATACTTCTTTATTTCCTCTGCGACTGTGTCGATTCCGAGATCTCTATGAAGGTCACTATTACGAGTGTACCAAGGGGAGTTAACTATTCCTCTGAGAACTTTATTTTGAAATCTTTGAACTATTTGTTGATAACTGGTTTTGGTTCATCCCCATAGTTGAATACCATATGTTCAGACCGGCTTGAGCACTTGTTTATAAAGCATAAGTTTATTATGAATGGATAACTGACAGTTTCTGCCAATTAGCCAGTACATTTTTCTATATTTTAACTGGAGCTCTTCTGCTTTCTTTTTCACGTGTACTTTCCATCTTAACTTTGCATCAAGATTCATACCAAGGTATTTTGCTTGATTTGCATTTGGTACAGGAATATTATTTAGAGTCACAGGTAGTGGTTCTATTGATCTATTAGTGAAATTAATGTGAGTAGACTTCGATTCATTCACTTTAATTCTCCACTTAGCTAGCCAATCTTGCATATTATTTATAGCTATTTGTAATTTGAGTGTGGCTTCACCGATTGTGTCACCAACAGCTAGAATTGCAGTGTCATCTGCAAACGTGGCGATAGTTGTATTATTCGTCTGCGGTAAGTCGCTTGTAAACAGTACAAAAAGGAATGGCCCTAAGACACTTCCCTACGTAACTCCTGCTTTAGCTTCTTTTATGCTGGAGTAAACTCCTTCCTGCTTAACTCTAAAGTATCTCCCCTTCAAGTACGACTTTAACAGTTCGCAATACTCAAATGGCACAGTTTTCTCTATTTTAAATACTAGACCATCTAGCCAGACTTTGTCAAATGCCTGCGCTATGTCCAGAAATATGGCTGAACAAATCATTTTTTCCTCTAAGGATCTTTCTTTTAAATCTGTTATTCTGTGAACTTGATCGATTGTGGAGTGTTTGTCTCTAAATCCAAACTGATGAGACGGAACGACTCCTGACTTTTCAATCGCAGGTTTAATTCGTTTTAATAATAGTCTCTCAAACAGTTTTGACATAATTGGAAGAAGCGATATTGGCCGGTATGAAGTTAATTCACTTGGTGGCTTTACCTGGTTTAGGTATCATTATAACTTCTGCAAATTTCCAAGAAAAAGGAACGTAACATAGTCTGAAGGAGGCATTAATTATGTCCGACATCTTCCTAATAGCTTTATTAGGTAGTTGTTTAAGAATCTCTCCAGTTATCAAGTCATATCCTGGTGATTTTTTAGGTAATATATGGTTCTTTATTTCTTGTTCCACTTCTTTAGCATTAGTTAATGGAATTTCCTGCCTCAAGAAAGTTGTTTGGTTTTCAATCAATATATCTTGGGGATTAAGTGTTGTTAAATTAGGCTGAAAAGTGCGCTCGAGATGATCCGCAAAACTTTCTGCTTTTTCTTCTTTGGTTTTAGCTAGGTACCCATTATTACTTCTTATTGGTGGTATGTGCGTAACTGGTCTTTTTAAATATTTGGTTGCTTTCCACAGTGAGTAATCGCTATCTTTATTGTAGGTGAGAGCTTGTAGGTATGACTTTATTGAATTATTTTTAAATTCCCGTATTCCTCTGCGTTTTCGTTGTGTTAAATTATTTAATCTATTTTTGACGGTTGGGTCTCGAGTACGTTGCCATTCTCTTCGGATATTTCTCTTCTTTATAACTAGTGATTTAATTTCAGTTGGGTAGCATTTACCTGTTTTTTGTTTGTTTGTTGAGTTGGTACTTTTCCAGGCTGCTTACTGTATATCTTTGACAAGCATTTCCAGCTCCTGCTCTAATATGTTTTCTGATGAAAATTGTGTGTTTAAATTAATGCTATTGTCTAGTTCAATCCTAAACCTTTTCCAATCAGTATATTTACTTGTTAACATTGGATAATTGTCATTTTCAGTTATTGTATCACTTATTATCATTAAAATAGAGGAGTGATCATTCGTGGAGTCAAATCCTTCCTGCACTTGTATATAATCAACCGGGACTTTTCTTGTTATAAAGAAGTCAATCAGGTCTGGTATTTTACTTTGGTCGCTGGGCCAGTTAGTTGGTTTACCTGTAGAGTGCCAGTTGCAGTTGTATTTAATTTTTGCTTGATGGAGCTCTTTCCCTTTCGTCGTTGTAAGTCTTGATCCCCAATCCGTATGTTTAGCGTTGAAGTCACCTCCGATTATGAATTTTTCACCTAGCTGCTTGAAGAAGTAAGTATAAGCATTCTCTTTTACGTTATATCTAGGCGGACAATATATTGCTGCTACCACTACTTTATGGTTACGGGTATTAATACTAACGCTAATCGCTTGTATTTCAGCACTTTCAAGCTTTTGATGCAGATCGTATTTAATGTGTTTTTTTATAACCACGGCACTTCCTCCTCGTGCATTATTATTAGGATGTACTGCTGAATGCACTTCGTAGCCATGTAATTTTATATGACTTTGAGTTGTAAGGTGTGTTTCAGATAATAAGCATATGTCTATTTTTTCTAAATCAAGAAATAGTTGTATTTCATGTTGTCGTTGCAATATACCATTGCAGTTCCATGCAAGAATTTTTAGATTATTTGTCATTAACAGAGAGAGGTTAACTCTGTTGTTGTTCGGCTGTTTTCGAGTAGGGTGAGCCTTTGCAAGATTGATATGAGGGTTCTTTCTTGCTTTTCTTCTTGTGAACTAAGTCTAGTAAGAATATCTTGTAGTATTTTATTAGTTTGATTATCACTTGAATTATCAATTGAAGCAGAATCCTGTGGTCTTCTCGAACTCCCTATAGTAAGTGCATCAGCATATGTAACGTTTGGATTTGTTCGTGATACCATTTTAAATGTTTGATGTGGCATCAACTTTGTGGATATTCTTGTTGAGGATGGGTTAATTTTTGGTCTGGTACTTGTAATTGTTTTCCTTGTTTTATTGCGAATTTTTTGCAGCTCTTTTATAACAATGCAACCTCTGTAGTTGGCTGGGTGTGCCTCTCCACAGTTGACACATTTTGGTGGGGTGTCTTTTAATTTCGTACATGCATTCGTGCTGTGTTTCCCTACACATTTAACGCATCTGGGTTCTTTGTTACAAAAGTTTTGCGTATGTCCATGAACTTGGCACCTTTTACACTGTGGAATCAATTTAGATGTTTTGATGACCACATGAAGTTACGTACGCTTTAACAATATTATCACAAATTCATTTCCAGTGATAAATATATATGCGTTATTGACCAGGTGAAACCCGGTATGTGCTTTAAAAAACAACACGTTCTATAGATCTTGTGATTTAATACCTCTAGATTTTTTTTTATTGCTACTTTATATCATTGGTCTATGCCAACAGCTCAAATCCAATATTAAACAAGAGATAGTGGCCGTTTCACCATTTGTTCCAAATAATTGTTATATTCACAGATATCCAATAATATCCAATAAACAGAGCGAATCATATTGCTCTCGACATATGGTTGAGCTTTTTTCAACGAAATTTTTGATGTTTAAAAGAGATAGTACAAATGATTAAAAATTCAAAAGTTTATTTTTATTAATATCAATGAAACATATATGTTATAATACACAAAAAAAATAACAAATATGTTTTATAAACATAATTTTATGTTATTTATATACATGTACACAGTGTACGGAATATGAAAGTCAACAAGCCAAATTCAGGAGGAAAAAAAATGAGATACTTACGAAACTTTTAATGTGTACTCGTATCATAATTATATACATACAGCAAAATACAGCTACAAAATAAATGAGCGGAAATTATTTAACAACATAACAACCATATTTAAATATACAAAATATCATAAATCATAAATAATGTACTTTCGAAAAAGTTTAATTTCATTGAACTTTTAGTACTCATACCCACACATAAATATCAATATATAATAAAGTATATATAGCTACGTTTATATATCGCATGGTGCGCGCTGCTGTTTACTTAATTATCAATTTGATTTACTGTACAAAAAATGTAATTGCTTTCCATAAAGGGTGTAGCAAAAAGTGGTAAAAGTTACGCCATTTCAACTCTATTCGATTTAGATATTATTTATGATCGAAATATTTTGCAATGCGACTGTATCATCCAAATGACACATTTTGTGTAATTAAAGCTTTGTTTTGAACACCCCTTTCATTGATTAATAAAAAATAAAAGCTATTAATGCGTGTACATATATTTACATAAACAAATACAATTAAGTTAAAGCTGTTTACAGATAAAAATATATCATAATATTATGTGGAATTTGGATGCTGTATATGTGTACCACAAATTGAGACCGGCAAACAAAATTTTTATATGTAATGAAAAATACTCTGCACTAAAAATATAAAAATTGATTTTTCATTTATATTTAAAATATATATTTCGAAATATAAAAATAAAAAAATTAATATTTCAAATTTAAAAAATTAAAAAGTTTGTTTTGGATAATTTTATGTTAATTAGAATTTGTTGAGTTTTGTATTGTTCGTTTAATTAAATTTATTTGTTTTTTAATGTTTAATTAGTTCACTGCATGGTTTAATTGTTTATTTAATTATTGTTGTTATAAATATATCATAATTAAAAAGCCTAGCGTAATGCTAATTGTGTTAACAATACATGTCCACGTTTTGAATTTGTAATGTTGCGGACACTGTTTTTTTACTATTCAAAGTACTAGTGGTAAGCTTCATTCTTAAAGCTTCACCATCAAGCTTTTTGTTAGCTTAAAAGAAAAGTTTCAACTGTTAAAAGTCCATAAAGTTTAATTTTATTTTCTGGACATTGGTATATTTGAGAATATTAACATTCAATATACAATGTTGTTGTTGTCAATGCGTTATAGTTGTTGTTGTCAATACGAGAAAGTTGTCGTTATAAAATCATGTTGCACAAATCAAGGGGTTATTTAAAAACATTTTATTGTAAATCAAGAAATATAAATATATCTTTCTTAGAAAAATTAAAATGAAAGCTTTTATCAGCTTTTCATAAAAGCTTTGGTTTTGGAAATAGAAATTCCAGTGTTAAAATCTTTGAAGTCATTAAAAAAATTTATTTAGAAAACTTCTTTGATACGACATACGAGAATATTAACGATATCAGAATAGTTTATTTCCGTTTGGGGCAGTTCACAATCATCTCATTTAATCACTTAAATCGAAAGACTACAATCTTAACGATAAGTCCTATTGATCTGTATCTTACACCCGATATTGATGGCACAAATATAAGAACTTGGTGCAAGGGTAACTGTAATAAAAACTTTTATATCAGTATAATTTGAAGATACCGCACTGATTAACAGCAGCCAAATTTTTCAAAAGAAAATATTTCATAATGGTTCGGATAGAATTTTTTTTATTTTTATTTTATTTTATGGCTTATGGCTCCAATAACTGACATCCATGTCGCCATATATCTTGTTAACATTTTTTATTAATTTTCATTTTGAATATTTTGCCTCCTTTTTACTGGTAGATGACAGGATATTCCCCATTTACATCTTGCTGTTAATCTTAAATTGATATATATAACGCATTTTCACAAACTCATACATTTCCTTATAAGCCAAACCACCCCCATTCATTACTCTGGTTAAATTATTTGCGTTGTGGAGGATGCTGAAGCATGATCTGACACGATTGTATTTCGGGCAGACTAATATCAAATGTTCAACATCCTCCACCATGTCACACAACACACAATCTTTTTCCTCACTCAATCGACGTTTCCACAAGCATTCTTTCCAATTTCCATGGTTTAGTCTGATTCTCTCGATTGTTCTTACCATTCGTACATCTCCTTTGAGTTCCTTATAAAACGGGGTTCTCAAAGGAGAAGCGCACAACTCTTTGTACTTCTTTCCTTTTATCAAACATTTATCTTCATATTCACACTCCCATTTTCTCCACAGATTCATCTGAATCATTCGAAGTACATCTCTTACATCCTTCTTTTCATACTTCTGAACCAATTCATTCATTGTACCCTTCTTAGCTAACATATCGGCTCTTTCGTTCCCTTCGATCTGTCGATGTGATGGTATCCCTTGTATTGTCACATCACATTGACAGATACGAACATACTCAAAAATCATATCCACATACACATTGCCTTGTACTCCACCTCCACATTTAACCAAACCTATTCCATTCTTGGAATCGGAAAATATTACTATTTTCCGATTACCATCATTCACAGCCAGTTTTAATCCTTCATATATTCCTATTAGTTCTGCGTTCATTATACAGATGCTATTATCCACTTTGAAAAATTTCTCCACATTCATTCTTGACATAAATACACCCACACCTACTCCATTATCATTCACACTAGCATCTGTATAAATCATTACGTGCTGCGAATACTGTTGACCGATTTTCTCAAACATAATTTAAGCGATGACTTCATTCATTCCCTTATTAAAATCCTCCATATTCATGCATACAGTAAGGTTATTAGGAGCGGGATGCGGACCGGCATTACCTATACTCAAAAACATATCCATATGTTCAAGTGCAATGCTAGATCTATATGTTGGTTTGTAAACCGCCCTATTTTGAAGCCTTACTACCATCTCATTCCAAAACTCATTTTTCCTTATAATCATTCTCGCGGTCTCTTTCACTATGATCCACTCTCTCTTGTAATCAAGCGGCCATTCACCCATTTCAGACCACAAATTTGTATTGGGGTTGAATTAATCGCGCCCAATACCACTCTGGCACACGCATTCTCCACTTTCATTAATTGGCTAAACGCCCCTTTTGAACCATTTCCATACACACTGATTCCATATCCTATTTTGGAGGAAATAAGGGTCTTTCTTAACATATCAGTCACACTTGGGTGAGCACCCCATTTAGGTTTGCTCACCCTTTTAATTACATTTAAACGTTTCTTGCAATCGTCTGTTAAAATATTCATGTGCTTTCCAAAATTCATGCGTCGATCAATCCAAATACCCAAATACCTGTACGTGTTACATGTTCAATTCTAGTATTGTCTATCTTAATGTTAGCATTTATATCATTCGTTCTAAAACTCATATAAGCACACTTACTGGCATTTACTCTTAAATTTAGTTCTTTCATTTTTTCCATTAATTCATCCACCCCGTTTTGCGCTTTTTGAGCCGCCGCATCAATGCTTCTTCCTTTACCTATTACTACAAAATCGTCTGCAAATTGCAGAAAAAATTGGGTTTCAGCATTGATGCAGTATATCTCGCTCGTATAAAGGTTGAACAGAGTTGGTGATACCTTACTTCCTTGAGGAAGACCAATATTCGCCACCCTTTCCGCTTCCATTCAGAATAATTTTTCTTTCACTCATAAAATCTTTTATCCACATACACACTTTCCGTGAAAATCCAAATTTTGAAAGAATTTGTTGCAATTTCCTTGGAACCACGTAATCATAAGCCCTATTTATGTCCAAAAATACTGAAACTACTTTCATGTTATCCTTTTTCACTTCCCACACAAACTTTTCCACACACTCAATTGCAGAGTAGTTTTTT
This sequence comes from Tipula lateralis, assembly GCA_963932295.1. Classification (NCBI taxonomy): domain Eukaryota; kingdom Metazoa; phylum Arthropoda; class Insecta; order Diptera; family Tipulidae; genus Tipula; species Tipula lateralis. Next base: position 23,461,460 of record OZ010737.1, read on the forward strand.
CGAAATCCGAATGTTGTTGCTGGCAACAAATTTTTTGCATTCATAAACCATTCGATTCGTTCTTTCATCATTCCATTTAACAATTTTATAAGACATTTAACATACATATGCCGCGATAATTTGTTGCCACATTCGGATCCCGATCCCGTTTAGGGATGGGCACCACTCTGCTTTCTTTCCATTTATCTGGTATTTTTGAACTCATCCAAACTTTATTTATCACCTCAAGTAGATTTTGTTTTGCTGACTCATTCAACATCTGAACCATTTTGTAACTAACACGATTTGTTCCGGGAGTGGTAGATTTAGAATTGTCTAACACTCGTCGGAACTCCTCACACTCAAATTTTCTATCCAATCTTTCATTTTCACTAGTTCTCTCAATTTCATTTAGCTCATTTAAATCATTTTCCATATTTAATGACATTCTTAGAAATTCTACACCTTTTTCACGGTTCTCACTCACCACATTACTCACATTTAAATACTTACCACTCACTCGATTAAAGAAACTCCATACGTCCCTAGTTGTTATGGTATGTGTCATTTGGGACACATAATCCCGCCAGCTTTTCCTTTTGGCTTTGTGAATAGCCTTCTTAAACTTTCCATTCATTCTTTCATACATAATCTTATTCTCACTATTCTTATTCCTATTAAATTCACGCAAGGCTATTCGCTTTCTTTCATACCAGAATTGAACTTCATTTTTCCACCATCCATGCACCTTAATATCTTACAGATCCACAATTTTAATACACTTTTTATTCAATCGATCTATCACACTATCTAACTGGCATTGTCTTATTTCATTTTCTCCGAGAAGTCGGATAGAATGAGAAAGAAAATAGTAAGTGGTATGTAATATATTTTGCGATGGTTTGAGATACAATACAATGATTTCTTGGTTGTTACAAAAACCCAGGTTATTAATGTACGTGAGATGAGATAAATTGATTAATTGAATCGTACATAAATTAAGTTTATCTCACAGTAAAAAATAAATTGAATTTTCAATAGAAATTTTGGTAACTTTGTAGCGTAAATTTATAAATTGTCTATAATAAAACAAGATAATAGTATTTTTACACATATTCTTATGTAAAATCTATTATTCTTGTATTATTCAACAGGACTTTAAAATTGCAAGATATTTATAGTAAAATTACAAACCGTTTCTATTATTATTCCTTGTTTTTTTAAATTTGAGAGAAATTAATGTAACCAAGGACGATTGCATGTAAAATTTTTTGAATTCCGTAAATTTACAAACCAAAACCACAATAAAATGATTTTATTCGTCGCGATATACTTTGCTAATCTATTACAACGTTATTATATATAAAGTATTATTATCAAAGCTATCGTCTGATTTGTCGGATATCTCAAGGGCCTAGAATAATAATCGTGGTCGGAGAGAAATGTCTGAATCACCGTTTTGTAGGTTTGGCTGGGCATTGTGGAAGCTCTATGCCTACCATATGCACATTAGTATTTTCTTGCTAAATCTTATTTAAGGGTTTGATTTATTAAAATTACGCAATAGTTAAGGTAAAATTGTACTTTTTGTTATGTACAAATTTTAGAAGTTTATAATATTACAGGGGTTTAATGCTAAATTACATTCTTTTAGCCATAAATCTGCAAGCTTCCTGCAAAATTCTAAGTTTTGTTATTTAAATATTACATGATTTTGTTAGCAAATTTATGACTTATAGTATTTAATTTTAATAATTATTTTTTATTTGTATGTGAATGTAATTTTACGTGATAAAGGTTGGCAATTTTGCCCACCAGTAAATTCACGTAATTTTCAACCGAAATTTTTTACTGTGAAAATATTGAATAAGTTTTATTTTTCTTTAAATGTGTGCTATAACAGATCATTTGCAGATTTATTTAAACATGTATAATGTTTTTTCTGGTACTTTGACACAAATGTATAGTTACCATACATAGATATGAAACAAGTGAGAAATTAAAATTGGTATGAACTGAATAATTAATTTCAATTTTTGTCATTATAAACTATCATCTTATATCATAATAAATTATTACCTTATATATTATCGAATAGAGTTCTTAAAAAAGCTACAAACTCAAACGAAAAAAATTTGAACTTTCAATGTTCATAAATAATCTATTCTGTAAAAATGTTACAAATCTTTGTGAAGTTAAAATAAAAGCTTTTTGAAAGCTTCATCAGTAAGCTTTTAATGAATTCAACAATACAATAAAGTTAAAGCTATAATAATATTTAACCTAAACTTTTTATTTCTAGTCAAGCACATATTTAAAAACTGTTCAATACGAAATGCTATTGTTGTTGTCAATGTATTTATTTTAGTTGTTGTTGTCAAAGGATTGGTAAGTTGTTTTTGTTGTCATTATCATTGTTAATCTATTAGTTGCATATCTAACATCTAATGGACATGTGAATTGTTTAATTTTTAGCTAAAAATGCTGATTTTGGTAGATGTTTTCTAAAGTTTGAAAGCTTTTAAAAGCGTTCTTACAAATTTTAATATATATAATATATATATATATATATATATATATATATATATATATATATATATATATATATATTTATATATATATATATATATATATATATATATATATATATATATATATATATATATATATATATATATATATATATATATATATTATATATATATATATATATATAAATCCGGACAGTTTGAATTCCTTTAAAAACATTAAATATTACCTAGGGTTTTAACTATTTTGAAGATTCCAATTTGTAGATTGCATTTTGTAATTCACTAGAACTATGAAAGTATAATTCGTTTAAGTTATGTTTATGAAGTATAAAATAGTATAGGTATTATAGTATATTATACTTTTAGTATAAAAAAGCCGACAAAGTACTTAAAATGTCTTAACTAAACGAACAAGAAAAAGGCGTTGTTATCGCGTTATGGAAGGAAGGGCTGTCCATGCGTCAAATTTGTGATTTAGGAAAGGACGTTAGAAATCATCAATTGCCGATCTTTTAAAAAAATATAAGACTACGGGGAACACAGAGCAGTCTCAAGGGTCAGGCAGACCGAGGAAAACCACAACAGTGCAAGATAAATTCCTGGTTCTTCGTTCCAACCGGAACAGATTTAAAACTTTACTGAAATTGCAAGCCGATTTTGCTACAGCAACAGGTATTGAAATATCCAGTTCAACTGTTCGGAGAAGATTACAAAACGCAAATCTTAGGGCACTAAGTTGTGCTCTCTAACTGAACCTAAGTTGTGGAATAACTTAGTGTTCTCTGAAGAAAATAAATTTAAACTGCATGTGGGAGATGGACGGCCAATTGTGCGTCAATAACCAGGAGAACGCTTCAGTGATATCTGCCTTCAACAGGTGCCTAATAAAACTGAGGGTGTAATGGTTTGGGGCTGTTTTAGTAATACTGGTGTGGGTCACTTATCGAAGCAGGGATAACCGGTAATGTGCACCTGAACATTCTGGAAAGGCTTTGGAAAGTATCAGTTTTGGAGCTTTTTAGTGAAACTGAGAGCTTCATCTTTCAACAAGACAATGCGCCAGCCCATAGATCAAAACAATTGACTATGCAGGTTTTTTACTTTATTTAAAACTTCTGTATAACTTTCAGTTCAAAATTAATAAATAACTTTGTTACATAAAATTTTATTTCGATTTGAATGTGAAAAATTACTTGGTTGATCATTCCATCGACACAATGGAATGGTCCCCTATGATATGAACCCAATTGAAAAAAGTTGAGCTTTTATTTAACAATTGAGTTCATAAAAAAAATTGGTTTAATTAAAAAAGGTTAGCTGTCCGGATTTTTTTGCACAGTACTATATATATATATATATATATATATATATATATATATATATATATATATATATATATATATATATACATATATATATATTAATATATATATATATATATATATATATATATATATATAGATATATATATATATATATATATATATACATATATATATATATTTATATATATATATATATATATATATATATATATATATATATATATATATATATATATATATATATATATATATATATATATATATACACCTAATTCTCTTTTTACACGAATTTTTTTTGACACGAATTTGATTTAACACGAGCTAAAAAGAAATTTTTTTCTCTGTTTTTACATGAATGGTTTTGTTTTAACACGATTTTCAAAATTCTATGAATTTTTTTTTCTGAATATATGAAAGAATTTTTCGCTTTTTTTCAAAATTCAGTTAGATTATATCAATTTTATACGTGTATGAGAGGGATGCCCCGAGTTTTATCACAAACACCTGAATCTAGTCTATTTTTATTAGATTGGATTTGGTGACTTGTGCAATCTTTACAGAATAGTTCACGTGCCCATCTGGTTTTAGAACACCCAAATGTGGAATTTTGTTTTCTTTCGCCTAACACTACCGCAAAACAACCACTAGGGCAAGAGATAATTGCTACCTTTAAAACGTACTACTTAATTCGTTCATTCCAATTCGTATTAGCTAAACTAGACCATAGTTAAAATCTAGCAGTAATTGAGGTATGGACGGCATCATTCAAGTTGGGTTAGCGTTAGCTGAGTTAAAGCCATGAACCTTGAATTCATGCTGGAAAAATATTTGACCAGAATCTGTCAAAAGTAAAGATCCTGATCATGTCATCTGTAGTAACACAACTTTTACTGACATCACAACGATAGTACACACAAATGGTGGAGATGGATTCGATGATGTATCATTTGACGACATAGGGGAATTTTTACTTGATAAAAGCTTGGGCAAAGATAAAATTATAGATCGCACCCTTGAGACTCATCAAGATCATTGTGATAATGGCGCAGAAAGTCCTCCCATTTTCAGTACAAACTTAATATTATTTTTTGATCTTTTCAGTTGCTTTTTCAGGTCTAGAACGAATCCACTGATTTTCCATTTACTGCATAAATCTTTTTTTACACGAATTTTTTTACACGATTTTTTCGGGAACGTATCTATCGTGTAAAAAGAGAATTAGGTGTATATATATATATATATATATATATATATATTTATATATATATATATTTATATTTATATATATATATATATATGTGTATATATATATATATATATATATATATATATATATATATATATATATATATATATATATATATATATATATATATATATATATATATATATATATATATATATATATATATTATCATTTTGCTTATGACAAATCGTTTCTTTGAAAAAATTCAATTAGTAGGGTTCGTAGGAAAAATTTTTAATTTGGACTTTAGTACACTTAAGTACAACTGAGAATGAGAGCAGAAGTAACCATGTTTATTATTTTATTATTCACATCACGCCAAAACTGCAGAAGCTCGATTGAACTTTACTTATTACCTTTTACTTAGAGAGAAACCAGAGAAAAATATAATTTATACTATTTTGAAATTGATTATGGATAAAAAAACTTCTAAACCACCTAAGTCATCGATCACAGCTTAGAAGTTAAAAGATTTTCTCTTCACTCTACGGTCTCGAGCTCGATTGTAAGAGCATTCGTTGTAAAAGCATTCGTTGGGCTGACCATCTAGAATGTGTACCAACACGTATTAACGGTTTCATTCAGGCACGGTTTTCGGTATTTAAGCCATAGATTATTTTAGACCACTCAAAACACTGTGGTATAAATTTAATTGAAAACTAAGCCAAATTATTTGAAATCCATGTTACCATTGAGACATATGAAAGTAAATAATTTAATATTTTCAATTATGGCAACGAAGAAACTGGACAATACGGGCATCATAAAATCGATAAAAAAGAAACAAGATTCAGTTACTTTTGAAGATTTAATTAATAATTTAGAAAAATTACGGTAAATTCATATTTCTCTTACACTAAATTATATATTTTTTTAACTTTCTATTTAAAATTAAAGGAAACAATCGCCAAACGAGCAAGTGCTCGCAATTTTGAGGCAAATGCTGGAATTTTTAAAAGTTGATAGTTCGTTAAAAAAACAATACAACATCGAAATTCTTTTGATGGTCCAGGACATCGTAAAGAAATCATTTTACGATAATCCTTGTGCTCCAGAAATCTTAAAAATTGCCAAAGAAATAAATAATGTTTTGAAACCGGTCGAATTCAAAGAGTCCGATTTTCCCGATTTGTCCAAAACAAAACATCGTGGCAAAATTCCGAGCACAACAAATCGTATGCCGGTTAGGGAATCACCATCGTCCGACACAACAAGCAACGGTGGTATTACTCTGAAGACCATATCTAATCAAATATTCGAAACGGTGGTTGGATTAAAAGATAAATGGATGTCTGACGACAAAACACTGGACGAATACGAAGAGGATTTACTTAAAATGCTGATGGAAAGTTGGGAGAAGTTTGAAATGAAATTTCGACAAAATACTAACAAAAATGCGTCACGTGATATTTTAAAAACGCTACACGATTTGCTGGGCCAGTTTGATCTGAAACGACCTCTCGCCAAAGAGAAGTCACAGGGAAACACAGCTGTGATTCCGATCATCGAATTAACCGAAAAAAAATCATTCAAAGACATCGAACATGAGTATATACTCGAATTGATGAGTCAGATCACAACAGCTAGTGAAACTGCGGTCTCAATACCGAATAATCAAGAATGTTTTATCAATTTTAATAAGATTTGGTGTAATAATAGCCGATGGCTGGGCCTCAAATATAAACTACTTCAAAAAGGATTAAACAAAGTGAATCAACTGTATTTAAGCTACCCGGTTTTTCGTAACGAATTTATAATTTCAGAAGGTGGTACGTTTGGTAAAATTGAGATCGGATTTTCTAAAAATTTCCACGGCGTTGCTGTACGTCGACTAACCGAGTACGGGATTGATCCCGAAGTTTGTGGACAATTGGTGAAGCTGGTCGAGAATCTGGCTAAACTAACTCACACTAATCTACTACGAAGTGGTATTTGTCAGGATATTTGCGGCCACACGTTTTTCTTCAATAAACTGTGCGAATATAATTTACACAGTTATATAAAGCTGAACTATATAAATCTAGAGAAATGGGATACAAAAAAAATTATGTATCAGATGCTGAAAGGATTGAGTGCACTGCATATGAGCAGCCCATTGATTGTGCATGGCAATTTGAAGCCAACCAATATATTGATCGACGAAAATGGTGTTGTTAAAATCGCCGAGTTCGGAATCTACAAGCATTTAAACTATATCGATATTCGGGACAGTAGAAAAATTTGGTGGCCTCCCGAAATACATGAGTGGTACAATATTATGGGTACGTATAATTGTACTGTGATGTCGGATGTTCATGCGTGTGGAATGTGTTTTTATTTCATCAAAAATGGGACACATCCGTATGGCGAGGATACAGCAGACATCATTGAAAACTTGTCACGGGGTAATTTAATTTTAAAAACCGATAATATGGATCTTGATTTGTACTCTCTACTATATTTTGTACTCGACTCGGATGCCCAAGTTCGGCCGAGTGTAGTTGAAATTCTGAAGTAAGTTAAATGTTTATATGTAGCTTAAGTCAATGCAATAATATGATTCGTATTATTTTCAGTCATATATACTTTTGGAGTGACGAGCGACGTTTCGAATTCTTACAAAAAATTATTACAATTTTTTCAAAAAATCGTGACGAATTCAAAAAAATTTGCGACAATAGCAAATTTATAAATATGCTGTGGAATTTATCAAAGTTTTCCAATTTTCAATTTCAAAGCGGTTTGATTATTGATCGACTAGATGATGTGAAACATTATTTAAACGAGACAAGTGGACAGTATGGGATTGGCGGGAGCACGTTTTCTGAAATACCCGTACTTATATACAATTTATTGTTGGATTCCGATTGGTTTCAGGCGAATGAAGAACTACGGAAGTTTAGTCCGAATGCAATTACATTAGATTTATAAGAAATTATTTTTTTAATAGTTTATCAATCCACACATTAATTATTAATAATTTAATTGTTTATAGAAATTTTTTACTTATAAAGGTTTTTGGCTGTTACTTTCTTTGACGAAATTTTTCTTTTGTTTACTGAACTATTTACGTGTGTCCCAAGAATATGTGTAAGCATGCTTCAGTCAAGTACAATAAACGATTACGTCATATCAGTTCGAGTCACATCACCTTCTCGAAGTCGTTTCGTACGACTCAAGCTACGTGTGACGATTGATGTATGAGCGAATATTCTTTGTTAAGAAATGGTGTCTGGACTATGACTACAAGTTGTAAAATGACTAAAAAGCCAAAAATAGGTCAACTTAAGGAACCTAAAACAACAAGTGCAAATCAATCTAAGAGAGGTAAGTGTAAACGATATACCTACTGGTTAGACTTTTGGCTGGGACCTAGTAATCACAACACCGCATGAGCTATTTCTTCTAACACGTTGTTAACAATTCAATTCATATTAATTTGCAAATTCACCGGTAGGCCAAGACATAATAAATTTTATATAATCGTCCAGAAAAAACTGATTTACTGTCTGAAGAACAGTACTAGTATTTTCATGGACATTGACACCCACTGGTTCCACCAGATCTCCTCATGCAATTGTTTTACGAAACTCGTCAATTAAATAGTTTTTGACGGAAAAAGCGGAGCGGTCTACATAAAGAAGCGTAGTGCTGAAATGCTTCTTATTGTACTAATGAAAAATAGAGAAAGCAGTTGCGAGTAGTTAATTTAGTTAAAAAAAATATTTGTACTCGTGCTTGACCAACGTGCTAACGGTTTGTCGATGAAAAACATCTGGTAGAATTCTGTTTTCTTATGTCATATCATAATTTGGATCCCGATTCTACAATATCCGTTTCAATCCAAATTTTACCTTTAGTTAAACTTACAATATACTACTACCTACACGGAAAATAACTTGATATTTTTCCCACCAACAGTCTTAATATGTTAAATGGAAAATGTCATCAATATTTCCGATTGAAACACCATATCTTTGCAACAGTTCTCCCACCATTCATCACCTCAAATTGAAAGCGAAAGTGAAAATTTTGTTAAATCAACTATACAACTTTGGAATGAACACACTCTAATCAAACTTAAAAATCAAATCGCTAATGTTAAACAAAATTTATCTCACAACCGAGTCCTTTTCTTTCAAACTGACCTATCATGTATCTGTGATTATATACTCGTATATGACCCACACTTAGAAATACATCATCCACTTAACATATATTATGTGGTTTCAGAAAACTACCATCCACAATTTTGAAAGCATTGTAGGAGTCAAACTTGTAATCCCTTTTTTTTAGCTAGAATCAATCACGTTCATCTCTTTGTAACCTGTAACTCCCTCTTATATCAATCATAGTCACAGCAAGCAAATGGCTCGATAAAAGTAAATTAATGAGAGAGTTTTCCCATTACTAGGTATACATTGAAAATTTAAGCGTTTATACTTTGCTTCAATAATGATATCTCCTACCAGATATACACCATCAGTCACGAAATGTGATTGTTCTTCGAAGGTGACCGACCCTTCAGATAATTATGAATCTAAGGAGTGCTGAAATAAAGAATATGAAGGGAATGCGGTTTTAATCTCTCTCAATTTGCGTTCCAAATTTTCATTCGGAACTTATAATTAATAAGGGAACAAAATTTCGTGCAGAATGGCGAGCAAAATCCGCAAAGTGCGTCTTGTGGTTACCGTAGTTCTTTCTTCTGTTTACCGTAGTTAAGTATGGAGTAATTCAACTAGATATAATAATGGCACTAAACCACGGAGCAAGTGTGGTCTTCATGTCATGAGTTTCCAGGTGCAAAGATTAATGCTCTGAAGAAAATTTATCAACCGCATCTTCAATTTCGAAACACGTTACCAACGCAGATTTTTGTTTCTTTTTTATCTCTCAGCCTATAGTGCTGGCATGGAAAATAGGTCGGTCCATGAGTTGTGCACTCGCAGATTTAACCACTGCGCCAGCTGAGTGGTCGATTTATTGTTGTCCAGCGATTTATCAAAACGTGAAACGATGATTCATGGAGTGCTATTGTAACAGATTGATATGGTGATTTTCGACCAGTGCAATATCTCTATCAACCAATCACACTAAACATTTAAGTAGCAAAAAGATAAGCTAATGGTCGAAATTTTTTTTGTCGAAAGTCATATCTCGGCTTTCCATCCTTCGGAATGAACACCCACCTGACTTTTCCTTTAGAAAATATCCTTGTGCAAAACTATATCTTAAGATATGTGCAAGGTGGCGTAGGATGATCTCCAGTCCTTTCTGTAGGAGAATTTAACCCGGATGTACTCCGTTTCGACCAGGAGGGCTTTTATGAAAAATTCTATATCGGATCCGTCATTAGTCAACTAAGCCACAACAACAAAATACAATTAACCAAGTTTAAGTGAACTACAAAAGACATAATGCTTACATTTGACCAAATCAACCAAACAATTCTATAATAGGAAAATTCGTGGCGCATCGGTTTTATCGATATCAGAGCAAATTTCGAGAGAGAACCGATGCTCCATCGAATTATTTCCTTCATCATCACTTTTGCCAATACTCAGGATAAATCCTTAAGTCTCTTGATTAAGTTGTATAATCTTGTTCACATGAACCCAAGGTTCTTGAATCAAGAAGACATTCTCTAATATTAATGTATTGTAAGTTTTCATGAATTTTCTATGAAAGAAGACGAAGCTTTTGAATATTGTAAATATATTTGTATAAGCTGTAACCCAACCATTTCAATCTCAATGTTCGGTAAAGAACAATTTTTTCCTTACTCTTTCCAGCTCCTTTTGTGTCACATTTATTGCATCCCAACTTATAGCGAATAATGGTTTAAAAACATTTACTTCCGATCTTGGTGCAATCTTGGTGGGAGAAGGAAAAGTGTTTCGGTTCCGTTTTTTGGCCAAAGGTAGTCAATTTGTTGGTCTTGAGCCAATGGTTTAGATTTTTCAGCACATTCAGAATATCCGAAAATTTTAGGATCGGGTTCGAGAAAAAAACAGTACCTCTTATAGGTCCAGGTAGATCACAAAAATACATACACGCCAGTTCAGCTCCCTCCCAATGTTGTCGAATCACTTAAACTTCAAGAATCCACTTTAGAATTCAGTCGTTTACACATTGAATGCTTAACATACCACAACCATAGAAAGTCAAAGGAACCCTGCAGAGCAGGGTTGTCGTTTATACAAAGTCTAAGGTAGCACATACCGTATAACAACGGAGGTATTTCAAAAAGTAAAGGAGTATTAAAAATAAAAACATATATATTATATTATGCTTTATTAAAAACAAACCTAAAAAATATATAATTATATAATTAATTTAATTAAACAATTAAACAAATAAACAATAATATAAAAATATATGATCTAGGAATGACAGATTTGTTCCAACCAATAACTCTTGGGTCATAAGATCAGCATTTACTATTGAGGTTAACAATAAATTACGCTTCTTATCCTTAACCCTCACTCTGTGCATAGCTTACTAAGACTTCGTATGTCCGCAGGGGTCAATCTGACCCCACATTCGTTTTGATGGTTTTTGTATAGAAAAAAATTAGATATTGCTAATTTTATTTAAAATGCTATTGCAGTAATAAATATAATTCAAACAAACGATTCATAATTCAATGAATTTATCACATTTATATAAATTAAAAATCAAAATAATAATTAAAATCAAAGCTAAATCCGTTAAACATATCTATAAATCTGGTTTATTCTGTCGAATGGTCACAATGATGGTTGTTTTTTCAGCTAGTTAAAATATGGTCCATGGTTATAATTCGGACTTTGTTCAAGAATGGTGCCGATATCCGATAAACTAAATTAAGTGCATAATCAATTGAACGAGACTCATTTGGCGGTTTCCCACGTCAACTTCGGCCTTCAAAGGATAGGAACTTTTGGCATTGCATATCTTTATTCCTAATGTCCCTGGATTAGATGGGATGTACTGTCTGAACGAACATCTACCACGAGTTGACATAAGCTACTCGTCGATTGTTAGGTTTGCTGATGGCTTATAAGGTGCTCGTACATTTGCTAAAAACATGTTCCAGACATATTGCTTATCAGTTTTTAATGTTTGGTTTAATAATGAACTCTCTGTAACTACATAACCGTTCAATAAAAAGGGCGGTTATCTAAGCGATAAAGTCCATCTAATCACTTTTCCCAATTTTTATGAACCCCAGCATATATTAAAATTCCGAAAAGAGCGTAAATCTCTACAGAACTATAGTATCATACCACACCCGATATCTTTTTGCTGTTTACTGTTCGTTATATAAAACTGTTGGTTTCTGCAACTATAACGTTAACCAATGTGTCTTGTATACATTGTTGAAATGCAGTGTGTGCAGTTAGACCTTCTTCCTCTTAGTATAAGAAAATCACGAGTCCTGGTCACATTAGGTGGATTTGGACTTCATTTACGAGAAAATTTTTGACTTTGCGCATAAAACCGTCCGTTTCTGCCCGTTCAACACTTCGCCTTCTACATTTTCTTCTTCGTCTGCATTTAAATATTCATCTTCGGACTCATATAGATTAATCAGAAGGTTTTGGGGTTGAAACACTATCAAATAGTTCGCGAAATTCTAGACTAATTTGTCTTTTTCGTGCCATTATTGTATCAATATTTTCAAAAGTTAAAATAGATTCTACAAAATTACAATGTTGTGGATACATTCTTTCGTTTATAACATTTTTCAAATCAAATATAGGAGTCCAAATGTCTTCAAAGTGTTTTTGTAAAAATCCGGAAACACCCCAACAAGTGAAGGTAGACTAATGGCCTTATGTTTGGGGTACAATCACTGTATAGCTACCAACACCTCCTCTTCGAAATTAATTCGAGTGCTGATTTGGTTACACAACTGTTTGTAAAAAGAAAGTACAACACGATTTCGTTCCTTAAACGGTTGGCATTACCTACTGAAACTGTTTCCCCTTTAATAGTTATTTCAGCTTTTGTGTCAATATAAATTCAAACAATGCCTAAAATATAATTAATATATAAAAAAATCAGTTTTATCCAGCTCATTATCCAAAATCATCTCTGATTTAACAAAATTTGATAACATTGTGAAACCTTGTAGAGATAAGCAATAACTGAAATCAAGGAGTTACTGATTGGCACTTGAACCATGTCGACATTTTGTTCTAAATGATATGATACAAAAAAGGTTTAAGTACATTACTCAATAATTTGTGATGTTACTGCTGCTTCCATTGAAAGGCATCTTTTAAATGATAATTTAAGTATGTTCTGTGTTTCGATATTAAAATATTTTTAAACAGTTTTGAATTCAGATTGAAAAGTTTTGATTTTTTAATGATTTCATGAAATTATTTTATACAAAATTTTTTAGTAAGGATTTGATGAGAAAACTTACATTTTGGTTTCTATTTCCAATTATTTTCTCTACTACATTAATGGAATTTCATTAAACTTTTATTATATCGTTTCGTAAAAACTATGTAATAGTGAAATATCTCTCACCTAAGTAAAACCAAATTTCCCCCAAAACCTGCATTAAAGTGCAATTGCGTGAAGGTTTATTTTTTCAGGGGAGTATAGATTTTATTTGCGGAGCATAGTAGTAAATAGTTGTTGAAAGTAGTACACTTACTCCTATAGTAGTACTTTCGACAACATTGCTGCAGAGTGCAATATAAAAGAATCATCTCTATATTAAATCGTTGAGACAGAACCTGTAAAAACGATTCCTCAACATAAACCGAACAACAAAAATTCGAAGCAAATATTTTTTAAAATCGCGACTAATTTCATTATATTAAAAGCTCTTTTAAAACTCATTATATTTAGCTTGATTGTAAACATAAACTGTATAATGCATATATGTAAATAAATAACTCATTACCATAAAGTTACCATAAACTGTTCTTATGACTATGAGTATATATATATATATATATATATATATATATATATATATATATATATATATATATATATATATATATATATATAAATATATATATATATATATATATATATATATATATATATATATATATATATATATATATATATATATATATATATATATATATATATATATATATATATAGAACGTTATTTAATATAAACTATGTACATAATATATAATTAAGCTTTTTTTGCAAAGCATCGGTAAAATAAATATTATTAAATGCACTTGATGTAATCAGCATTAATTATTTACCAAATAACCAAATAATGTCAAACCTTTTCAAGAAAACATAAAAAATCCCACAAAACCCAAAAGCACAATTACAAAAACAGTTTTTGGTTAAAACAATTTTCATTTTTCTTTTGTTATCAACAAAACTGAAGGAAAAAACCGGAGAACAAAAAACCGCATACCTATGTTCTTAACATATTATAATGAATAATATTCTTGTATCGTCAACACGTTTTATTTTCCATCCAACCTCACAAAAGAGCATATAGAAACGGTAAAAAAAAAATTACAGTTTTCAAAAGTGTACAAAAAGCTCTTTAGTCTGATGGTTTGGGATTACACTAAAAATTGTTTGCTAAATGTTGTTTAATCGTCAAAAATCGTTTAAATGTTGTTGTTTGTTTGTTTATTTATTTGTTTGTTTGTTGATGATGATGGCATACAACTCAGTGTTATTAATATTGTTATTCGTTTTGTAAAAAAATTTTAATTATACGAAAACGTTGGATATTTCGAGCTGTTGCTATAGACGATCATGTTGTACATTATATATTATATAGTCGAGGAACATTGATTTTCCTGTTGTGTTTCCTTGTTCCTTTTTGTGAAAAACGTTTTCATTAAAACAAAATTTAAACGTGATAATGTAATTTTTCATTATTCTTGTGCATCATACAGTATTGTGTATAAAGGTTTGTTGGTGTACTTATGATATTCTTGGACGTATAGAAAAGAAATTTAATCAAGACTATAATAATTTGTGCTTGTTTGAACAAAAAAAGCATAATCCAGAATTCTTTGTTCAGTGTCTATATCGGCTATGTTGTATATGTGAGTATGTGATTACGTAATAATAATAGTTGTCGTAATGGTAATAACAATAAAACTTAAAACTAAAATTGATAATAATAATAATAAAAAGTAATATTAGTAAATAGTAATGATATAAAATCCGGAAACAATGTAGTTTATGTAACATATTATTCTTTTATCCGTTCGGTATATACACACTCGGTATATTATATAGATTTCTAGAGGTATTTTTTCCAACCTTTACTGTGCTGTGCAGATAGCAGAGCAGAGACGAAAAAATTTGGAGAGAAAAAGGAAAATCTATTGTTATTGTTGGAAAAATAAAAATAACATATATAGAAAATACTTTGATTTAATCTTTTATTGTTATTAGATTCCATTTCTCGATGCGGTTGTTTGATACTTCATTTTATTGTCATCATCGAACGAGAGAACTAAATAAAACCAATTTTTGTAAAATATCAGTGTAATAATATAAGAATTGGTTTGTTATTAATTTATTTCTTTTTGTAATATAAAAAAAAAAATTAATTTAAAGAAAATATTTTTTCATCTCAACCATTTTTATAATTAAAATTCCAATAAATCATTATTTCTACCTAACCTGTAATTTATGTAGCTATCGAATCCTTTCTTTTGGTAACGTATTGTTTATTTCGAAAAAGGTCAGGTATTTCGAGTTTCACCATCCCATTTTCATAGTTATCGAAAAATTCAAACAAATTATTGTATAAAAATACCTTTTCAAGCTTTATAATTGGAAGAAAGATTTACTCACCCTTGTTTCTCTAATCGGATGTATTGTACAATATATATATAAAAGAAGTGGCCTGAGGTTTTTAGAAATCTCGGCAATATTTTCAATATCAATTATGGGAATCGTATCTCAGTATACAGTCTGATGGTATCAATTCTGTCCAACATATGGTTATATATCGTATGATTATAATCGCTTTGCTTCAACATTAGAAAGCTACACGTAACCTGACACGATCAACACTCTCATGCCCTCCAATACGGCTCTCTGACGGAAGCTGGCAAGAATTCATGTAGAGAAAGCAAATATAATTGCTAAACACCTAAGCGAAGTGCTGATGCAAGTGGGAAATCAAGAAAGTCTAATGAATTTTGCAAATACGTCTGAAAGTAAGCCAATCAAACACAAGTTGCGCAATGTCAAACAAACGATCGTGGAGAACATCGATGTTATAAAGGGGACATGATATGATATGTGGACAAATTATAATGATTCCGAAACATGGCAAAGATGAAACAAAAGTTAACTCATATCGTTCAATATTACCAACTTTCTCAAAGGTGTTCGGAAAAATTGATCTTGCAAAACAAATCTAATTCTGAACGGGAAAAAATCAAGAGAAGAACGCGGAAACTTGGAAGAAGTTCACAGAGTCGACTCCCAAATCAGGAACTCCCTTAAACAAAAAAAATACTGCTCTTCAGCGTTTCATTCTGATTCAGATATGGATTAGATTTCGATAAGTTATATGAAATTAATAACTGCTACATAACACTAAAGTACAGTTACCGACATGTTTCTGAAAAATTATTGAAATTGCTCAATCGAAAGTTTTTGGTGAAATATAACACTGCATCCACAGATTTACCTCAGATTTGGAGCTTTTATCAGATTTGGAGCTTTTATGGTCAATTCTGAATTTCTAAGTTATGACCTGTGCGATTGGTATTTTGCCAACGACACGAGAAATGTAAGCTTCTATAATTATTCAATCGATACAGGAGTTGCAGACATTTGGAGATCAAATTGCATGAAAGTCTACATACGCGGATGATACTGCTAACCTAGCTGTGCATCAAAATCCCACGTTTACAACAACAATTCTACAAAAACATTAAGACAAAATGAAAAAATGGCTAATAAAATTGGGAATTAAGGCCAATAAGCGTAAATCTACGAACATTATATTCACTTTCATATTCACTCAGAGTATCAGACTAAATAAAATCACTCTGCTACAGACTGTAAGCACTTGCTGTACAAAATGATATTTAAGCCAATCTGGCCATATGGTATTCAGCTGTGGAGTTCCGCATAATAGAACCGGAAAGAATGCAGTCACAAATACTTCTAACGATGGTAAACGCACCCTGGTATGTACGCAATACAAACCTATTCGTCGAGATTTACTCATCGATACTGTAACCGACACAATTCATCAGTTCAGCGCGCCATAATATTTAGAACTAACATAGGTTGTCCTAACAAATAACATTTTATTAGTTTCCTATGTAGAAAACTGAAAAAAAGAATCGAAACGTTGAAGCCCTCTCAAAATATAATGTCAAACATAAAACCATTACATCCGTCGATCGCCATAAAAACGCTTTCTACACGTTATAGCATAAAGTCAAATGACTTTATATAGTTACAGTTTAGATGCTCAAAATACAATCAAATATTGCGTAATACTGAACAATTCACCAAGACATGATCAGAGTACACTATGTGAGTACAGAGTGTCTATGATAAATAATCCTGGTAATGGTAACAGTGATAAACAAATCTCATATCTTTCATTAAAGATTCTGTTGTATGAAAAATTACGATGTGAAAGCTGTTTAAACTGTAAACCACTCTGAACCCACACATCCAGTATATATGCAGTCTTTTAAAAAAATTTACTATAGCAGTATGGTACAACGGGTACTTAGAATTTTCGTCAAACAAGTTGTTACGGTTATCTCAACTTGTACATAACCGACTATTTACGGCTCCAAACTATATATACTCTCAACTAGAGTTGTTTAGCTTTGATGTGTTCAAATACAACGAATTTATCACAGGTGATTGATATCGATACAATTGATGCGTTTGAGCCAAATGAAAGTCAAATATCCGCAATACGATGAGAAAATTAGAAGCAAACCCGATTAAACCCTACTGTTAAATTTTGCCCAACCTCGTATTCATATCGTGATTGCTTCTTTTGATTGTTAGTAGTTCAGAACGCAATGACTCACTGCCTGGGTTAGTAGCTTCGAGTATATGATGATAGGTCACTTTGTAGACAATATATAAAGATAACATTGGTGTTAATATTTTCAAATTACCAAAATCATGATGATTACCAACTAGATGATTTTCTGAGTTATTTATGCGAGCTTTTTGTTATACATGCCTTATACCAGAGCCATCTTAATTTTACAGAGCCTAAATATTAAAAATTGAGCTTAAATTAGAGGAAGTAAAATAGAGGAAAAAACGTAAATTCCCATACAAAATATATGGAAAGTAAACATTTTTTTAAAATGAAATATTTCAATGAAAAGTATGACAAAATAAACATTTTAATGTTGAAATCATATAAAAACTATTTATATAATATATCATTTAAATATTTTTGAATAAAATCAATTGAATATAATATAAATAATTAAATAAATAATTCATTAAATTCAAATATCGCATTAGAACTTTTAATATGTATACGCACAAATACATACATACTCGTATCATATGAAAAAAAAATATTCTCATTTATACGCATGAGCAATATGAAATATCGATCGAGTACGATCAATGACAACAGAGTCATCTCTGGAAAAATTAAAACTACTACTAAAAAGCTACTTTGTTTTTGACAAAAAACTTTTTGATTATCAAAATTCAAAATTTCGAAATTAATCCAAACTAATATAAAATAAATAAATAAATTTAATTTAGATTTAAAATATATGATCATTTACTTAAACGTTTATCTAAAAACGGTCAAACTACTAGAATCCCACTCTAATTCTATAGGAATTAAAACTAGAATCGTACAGTAGAATTCTATTGTATCAAATTTTATCATAAATGTTATTACATTTTACAGGATAAAATACTTTAACATATTCTAAAATCCGTATGAAATCGAGTATTTGCTGATAAAATTGTGTGTTTTGTCAAGAAACTTATATATGTAAGAATTTTAAGGTTAGCATTTTTTTCGAGTTGGAGGAAAATTTGATTTTATAAAGATATAAACGAGTATGTATGTATGTATATATGTATGTATATATACTTACATATAAAATTTAACCGTTAACTTGTTAACTTGAATTGGTAAAACCAAATCCATTAGAAATTTTTTTTAAATCTAACGACTTTTTGGATAAAAAAAATAACGCCCAGCTGACATCTATTGAAAGATCGTAAATACTAAAACGAAAGTACTAAAACTTAACATTTTACCCTGAATAAATTAAATTTAAATAGATTTACTTTTATCTGTATTGAATATAATAATTATAATTAATAATAATTATGATATGCGAAACAAATAAATTAATTTTATTATGAATGTCAGATGTCTCTTGTAAAGCTTTTCCGCCATGTCATGTTTCTGGTTTATTTTTTATAGTATAGGGTACACCTATAAACATTCCATCAATTTATTATCTTATAATTAAAATTATTTTTTTAACAATAATTATGTTTTATTTTTATAATTTCTAGAATATAAATGTATTTCAAAGAAGTTACGGTTACTTTGATTCGAAATTAAAAGAAAATTATGCAGTCAGATAAAAATAAAATGTGCTGTTCGTATGGAACACCCTTTTTTTCTTTTAGATCGACATAAAATTTTTTTTTTATTTTTAGTTTCGTTTTTAGTAGGTAACACTAAAGGCACAAAATCATTTTTTTATTATATAATTAAAATTATTGTTTATTGTAGTTATTAAATTTTATTTATGTGCAAAAACATAATTTCTTATGTCTAAATATATTTCAATACAGCTACGGACATTTTGCTGCAAAATAAAAGTAAACGTGTGCGGTTAGATTAAAAAAATGAACTGCTCTTATTGAAATCTCCTTTAACTTTAAAATCAACATCACATACACATATACATATTTTACTGTGCATTCAATATTGTAAATTCATATTGAATTTTAATTTATGTTTTATTAAATTATTAAGATATTTAGGTAACTGATTTTCAGATATGATTAACTTCAACATTTTATGTACTTAACACTGTAAAAACAGAAATCAAATATATAATTTTTTATTTATAAACATTATTTCGAAAAATGTGATTTTTACATTGATTCTTATGGGAAAATGAAAAATGTACCTCCTCTAAAAAAAGCTCAACAAAAAATACGTCATTTTATTACGGCTCTAATAAAGATGGCTCTGCTTATACCCTATACTGTATTGAGCAGAATATAAGTTTAAATTTATTAAAGGTTCATGTCAATGTGCCATTTATGATGTAAAAATCAGATTTGTATTTTATCCAAATTTGAACGACGACAATGAACGACGATACTGAGTGAACATCAGAAAAAACTAAAAATAAGGTTATAATTCAATAATTAGATTGAAAAAAAAAAAAGTTTAATAAATGAAATCTGAACTTTTAATAAATGAAATAATAATAACAAAATAATACGGGTATGATACGGGTCGTAAGCTCCTGAGTGTGGGTGACTGTACTAAATACCCAAGCAACTTCAAATAATCTTTAGACGAAAAACATCTGGGGTGTTCCAGAAACTTCGAACGATGGAAAAGAACCAAAACGCTTTGCAAACCTTTGTTTGTGACGGCCTTCGGTGAATCGGTGTTGAATACTGTTATTTGCGGCCTTGCGGAGTAGATACACATAATCAACTGGGTGATAATACCAAACTAAACCGTTCTTCTCGGTACTGTATGCTGATATTTGCGGACTGGAGGAGTATGTATATACACATAACCAACTGGGAGATAATATCAAACTAAGCCGTTCTTCTTGGTGTTGTGAGCAGCATTCCAAGAGTCAAGAGGGAAATCGATCAAGTGATTTATTCTACCGGGTAAATTCAACCTTCATTTTATTAGAAGTGTAAATTAGCCAAAAAATTTGTGATCTGCTAGGTTTCCTCAGTATACATAGAAATAATGTCGTTCTCTTTTGTTTTTCTCCTTCTTTGAATAAGAAGAGTGAAAGAAAAAAATGGTGTGCTAACGGGGGGATTGAAAATGTTATGAGGTGTCAGAGACGCTAATTAGTTAAGCTTTCATAATGTTTACCTATTTTTTTGTGCACAAGTTATACGAGTATTTTTGTCGGATGGCAATTGTCTCGCGTGGTTAGGAACCCTCCAAACCGACCAGTGCTACCCTTCTTAATTTTATGATGCAGCCACGTGGTCCAATATAGGCCCATGCCGTCCAGTTATATCTTGTTGCTGATCACGTACAGTGTTGTTATATATAATTAAGCTCAGACATTGATTTGCTTAAGTATGTAGCTAAAAATAAAAAATAAATAGTTGTACTGGCATGATTTGGTTCTTAGCAGTAAATCCAAAATTATGTATTTTAGAGTGACTTGTGCCATCCACGATTCTATTCCTGTAATTTAGTGGTTGGTATTTTATGAGACTAATTGTAAATTAGTTGCGATGTCTCGATTGAAACTGTCAACTTGAAACTTTCAGATATTTAAGTTTGTACTTATGGTTAAAACATAATATGTGATAATTTTGCAGAAGAAGCTTTGATAAATATTCTGAAGAATAAGTCCCATAAAAATCAGTGTGGGAATCCAAGCGTCTGTATTTGAAACATTATAATAGGTGTTGGCGATATATAAACTGTTTAACTGTTTAAGTATAGGTATAATTTATTTAGTCAGTCATAACATCACTGAATACCAAATAACTAATAATAACTATAAGGGAAATCGCGTCGATATTATGTGCCAACATGATATAATCCCGGAGAAGATCAATAGATGGCACTAGTAGTAGTTGAACGAAATGTTTACATTTTTTAACTGCAGTTTTTTATATTCAACGAATAATTTATGAAAAATTTAAAATTTAAAAAAAAATTATTTTATAATTGAAATTGGAAATTTTTGAAGTAAATGGGCTATATTCATAAATAATAATAAATAAATAAACCAAAATTTGTTTTTTTTTAAAATTATTTCATTTCTATAAAAAATTACTTCGCGTGCCATCTATTGTTCTAGTTAAAACGTATTGGTATGCCATCTAGAAGTCTTCTCCGAAACTTGTATTTAACGAAATCGTCCTATCGTTGGCGTTTACTATGAAAATTGACACGATTTCCCTTACAGCATTATAAGTTATTTGCTGAATACTAGTTCAAAGCCGCCTATATACAATACCGTCTCATGAAGCAATGAATCGCCTCAAGATTGTTAAATATTACCAAACGTCTAATCTCATATAGTTATTCTTTTGTCCGACAAAATAAGAATAATTTTGTATCGTCAATATTAACGATGTTTGCTACCACGATGTTTGTTACCAATACAAAATATCTCGAAGAAACCTCTTAATGTATTTAAGACAAGTTCCTGAAATATTAAAAAAAAATCACGTTTGCGCTTTTTATGCTTGAACACAGCTATAAACTTCCTTAGTATAGGTATAATTTATAGTCAGTCAGACTATCCATAAATTCTAGTTCAAAGCCTCCTATATATACAATACCGTCTCTATAGTAAGTTCACTATACGTAATATCATTTTGTATTAAGTAGAAAATATTTCAGATATGGACTCTGAGAAAAAATAGGGACCTTCACTGATATCATTTAAATAGTTTCTTTGAAAAATACTAAAGCAACAATATCGTAAACCACTAGTAAATGTTACCCAAGAGAAATTCGGAATCTCGTTTTAGAAAAAAGGAGGCTAGGAAAAAATTACAACAAACGAGGAGTTCGTCTGACAATATGACTCTAAATACCAAATTACAATAGCTTAAGAGAAATTCAGAAGCTAAATGAAAAGTCGTTTTCTTTGTATCTTGGAAAAAGCTGAAGACTAATGATCATTTGCTTGAGTTCTGGAAGTTATATTATGTTACTAAAACGTAGGTAAATCGCCCAATGAAGCTAGATCGTTTCGTCCGACATTCCTTCATCCTATCATTTTAATGCTAATGGAGAGACTATACTCTTGAAGATAATAAATTCAATAAATGCAATAAGAGACCTATAATACCGGATCGCCACTTTGAATTCAGATGCAAACATTCAACAATTGATCAGGCTTACAGAATTACAGATATTATAGAAAACGCATTAGAAGATAAACAACTTTGTTTGACTTTATTTCTGGATGAGCCAGCAGCTTTTGATAATATAAGGCCCAAGGTTTTAATGCATCAACTAAATGTTCTGTTTTCTGGACAGTATGTTGATCTTTTGAGATCATATTTATTTGAAAGGATTTTTAGAGTAAGACAAGAAGATATGTATTCTGGACTGAGAGAGGAAAGGGTAGGAGTCCCTCAAGGCATCGTTCTGGACCCAGTCCTATACCTATACTATAAACAATTGATATACCACAGTCCGACCACCTATGTCAACTTTACGACTAAATAATTGGTTCATCCGCCGACAGTAATTTTTAACGAGGTGCCGAATAAATTGTTGGATTCGACACTAGATGTTAAGCTTAAATGGAAAACACATGTGAAGAAACAAGAACGTGATTGGGAGAGTCCGGATATAAAACCCGAAATAAAAATATTTGCAACGAATCAAGGCTAATGGAATCAAGGCTCATGAAGCATGTCAATGTGAGAGCCTTTTGGCTATTGGACGATGCATATTTGGGTAGGAAGCTTAACCAATCAAACCCTTCGAGCTCGTTAATATGTGAGCAGCCACCTACCAACCAACAGGCACTGGTGTATCGTTAGATCAACAGTGACCATATTACAGTTTAGTTTTTAAGAATTCAGATGTAAATTGATGGTTAGTTTGGAAAGACAAGTTTCAATAATAAAAAAAATTATTGATTACGATTTTGATGGCAAATATGCAACAAATCGAGTAGATTTTATTGTTGCCAACAGAATAATTGGTGTAAACTCGATTGTAACTAGCAAAAACATAAACATTTATGGATAGCAAACAAGTATAAAAGTTTTATGTAATTCTACACCAAAGTATCGAATAGATAACTTTTCTACTATAAAGATGATACACTCTTGTGTTCTTTAATCGTATATCGACGTATAAACACCAACCAACAACCAATTTATTTATTTTATTTTATCTCAAACATTTTATTTTATCGATTTTAAGAGCTTGAATAAACAAGTCAACTTTTCCGGCTCTATTTACAAAAATAAATGCCCATTTATCAGAAGTAAGTAGCTGGACATCATAAAAACAAACTAAATTATAATAAAAATAACAGAAAATTGTCTTTCGTAAACACTGGCCCAATGTCTTTCTTTATATATATATATATATATATATATATATATATATATATATATATATATATATATATATATATATATATATATATATATATATATATATATATATATATATATATATTGATGAAAGAGATTAGATTTCATTTATCAATCGAGGCTGAGCAATAAGTGTATATACTTTACAATAATGAAGTGAGGGCCATATACATATATACACAAAATATATCAAAGATCATAATAATTTATTTTAGTATGTTGTGCGACAAAAAAATAAAATAAGAAATATTATTTCCAATTTTGGTGATAAAAATAAATAAATAAATAAATATAAAATATTATTTTATAAATATCGCTGGCTTCCATATAATATATATATATACATATAGTAGAGGGTGGTTTCTATAAAATAATTTTTTTTTCTTATGTCTAAACAACAAAAAATAAACTCAATCTTCAGTAACGATGATTGTAACGATATAAATCAACAACCAAAAATTTATGTTACGATTTTTTATTTTTTGGTAAAAATAACAAGGCACAAAATAAAGTAAATTGGAATATATTAGAAGTTCATGTCAGGCTTTTCGGCATAAAGAACAACAAAAATACCAAAAAAAGGGGTTACAAGAAAATTCATGAAAATGTCGTAAATTATTTTAAGGTGTTAATGTCTTTGGTATAAAATATATATATATATAGCTATATATGTGTGTGTGTACATAGACAAACAGAACACAGTAAGAAAAAAAAATTGATTTTATTACCTTGTTGTTACGGTATAATATTACCGTTTATATTATCAAGGGAAATGTGCAGATTGTTAAATTCTTTTTTTCCGAAGTACGTAGTCGCATAATGAGCATTACATTGTCCTATTTACGAGCATATATGAACGTAAAGTGCAAAAACTTGTACAATCACAATATCATATAATATCGACATAAAGAGCATATTGTAATCAACCTATGTTCCAAGACACAAATTTTCCTTTTGACCTATAAAACATATACAGCGCAAAAAAAAAAAAAATCAATTCCAATCCTCTTCCTTTTGTGCGCTTATATTTTATCCAATAAAAACTATTTAAATTTAATTTTTATTGCTCTCTTAACGAACAACAATGACATTAAACACATTTTTATTTCAATTCCAACAAACACAAAATATATAAATGTTTCAGACAACTGCAATACTATATATAATAGGGCAGCGCACACAAAATAAAAAACCACAAAGTAAAAAAAAAAAACTACTATAAACTTGTAAGAAAAACACAAGAACTTTTTACGGTTTTATGAGCTTTGAATTGTTGTCTATTAACTTTGTACCCATGTACCAAGACGTAAATTCTCAAAGTAAACAAAAAATGTTGAGATACATAAAATATAAAATTGTGTACTTCGACATAAATGGTTACACTACAGTTTTTAATGTTACGACCAACTTTTACTGTGCACGGTGATCAACAATGACACTTGGTATATTTGTAGTTTGTATACATTGAATTTGTGAGCTTTATATAAAATATAATTACAACTGTTGTGTCGAGCTTTTCAACATATAGACAATTAGAGCTTTTGGTTTCGTTTCAATGAATTGTCACTTGTCGGTAAAACTAATGCTAAACCTAACGTCTGTTAACTGTACGATTTTATTTAAATCCAATTTTTAATTGTAAGTGATTGATACGAAATAACATGTAATTTATTGTAGATTGGAAGAACTTATACATCATTACTTTTCTGTTCGATCGACAAATCACGTCGATTATACAATTCGACGGATTGCTGAGGTGGAGTTTAATTCGATAGGTTAATTGCTTTTCATCTCTTTCAAAAGCAGTTTTTTGAGCTTTAAGCTGAAATTGGGGTTTCCACTTTAAAAGGTAGATTTACACTGTATAGCCACTATCACCAAATTATTTTCTTTTCTTGAACGGCGGTAGCTTGCCCAGCTGACCTCATGAAAACAGCTCATTTAAACAGATTTTATACTACTCAAAAAATTTAAAGACCAAATTGGGTCGACTAGCCTCTTTAATTTATCCTGTTAAGTATACTTGTTTGAAGGATGTATCTAGCTTCTGTCTTTAGAATGTTGAGCACCGGTGTTTCTATTATCGGTGAATGATCAGACGGTAGATTGTAGAAATTAGTCGCCTGACCACCTGATACGTTGATTGAGACACAATGCACTTTCTGTGTGTTATCGTTATTAATCGTGCTATCGTGATTAAAACGAACTCGGTATGAGCAATCAATACCGCGTTTTTGGCCATATATCACACGCATGATTCGTCTTTTGAATGATATAAGCCATCTTTCGTACTCATCCACCAAGGGCCAACTCTCGCATCCATACATGACAACTTGTCTGACCAACACTTAGTACTATTTCAGCAGTGGACGTAAGCGATATAACACCCGATTGCCAGTTCAAAAGCGAAACTTAATACCCTCATACTGAGTGATTCAAGATACATACTTGAATCTCATTACTCCTTCAAACGTGTGGTGACAACTGCTGAAATCATTTGACTTATTGATTTGGATACCTTCGGAAGCTGAACACTGTTTCCTAGTGAATCAAGTGTCTCTTTCCCTCCGCTCTTACTGGGTGTTAATAAAAAAATATACAATTAAAATACATTTTCAGGTACATTTCTCACCGCTTTTCTACTGTCCAATGTAAAATTCATATATAAAATATTGACAGATAGTGAAATCGCAAAAAAAAATTGATTGCAAATTGAATGCGGATCGATTGAACTGCCGCCGCAGTAAATCCGTCGAGTTATATAATCGACTTGAATAATAAAACTTAGATGGTCCATTTGTTGTACATCTCTGTGAAATATATTTACCCAGTCAAAGCCGATCTTCTTTCCAGTAATCTGGCTCAATATAAATTCACAGTTCAGGCTTACCTAGCTGAGAAATAGTATTCTCAAAAATAAATCTTAAACGTATAATCAATCGGGGCTAGTACGATATTATACACTGGGAAGGAACAGAGCTTATTCCGTTAGTAATTTGTTTTATTATAAAAGTGATTATGAATAAACAACCAGATAATTTTGTTAATTTTTATTTTTAACATAATTTATTTACAATATCACAACTAAGAATAATTTCATAAGTGTCCTATAATAAGTCTGCCCTGCACCCAAATAAAACTAAACGTAAAGAAAAAAATCCGTCAATGTCTTAATCGTTTGCCTATCCGAAATATGCTTTGGAACAATAAATCAGTAAAGATCCATGTCCTTCCTAAATAATGATAGACATACTTTGACAAACTTGCTTGGTATTCTCGCGGGACATCCCTGAATAAATTCATATTCCTAATGAAAATTCGAAAACAATGCAAATTGTGAACAGGGTGTCATTCATGCGTTCACAATAGACTACACTGTTTTCGATCACGATTCCTCTTTGATGATTAACTGGTGACCTTTAGGAAACCGGATATCTTGGGCTTCAGAACAAACAGATTACTGCATGGAGAGCTTAGGTCTGGAAAGGGATGTCACTCCTATACAATATTTGATTGGAACCGGTTTTGGAGAATATCCGCGTATATTATAATTATATCGGATATCCCAGGTTTATAGAGAAATCGCTAGTTTATAGTAATTTGTAATAGTTGGAGATTTGGGGTGCATCTCTATTTAAACATTTCGTGTTATTATCGGTTCCACTTAGGATATAGTTTAAACTGGGCCAATACCACTATTTAAAGCATGTTTGTATGCGGTATAATCAATACACTTTGTTAATCAAGTAAATCAAGTCCACCCATCCCACCATTATAAAGCTTTACTAGTTAATGTGATTGTGTATATTGTCCAATTTTATTCCAAGAAACGCGTATCATCTTGGCTTAGTGGCTATAAATTTTGAAAGAATTACTAAAGTTTGAAAGAGTCACTTCAGTAAAGTCTCATTAAGGTATTTTTAAATCCAATAGTGGAGCTTTGTGTATTCGATTACTCTTAAAATCATCCAGTCATAGAAGAGGTGAACAAATTTTCCATAAGAATTGTTGAACCTTCAGTAATTATATGTCTTCGGCAATAATAAAGCTTACCGGTATATAGTTTAAATTTTAGTAAAAAGCTAGTGCTAATGCTTACACACCAACATTTAAATAAAACCAAGTCTGATTGGCAGCCATGATAAGGCTACATAAATGGACAATTTTATAAAAATTGGCTTGCGGTAGGATAGAATCTTTGTCTAATTTATCGATTCTGTCAACGGTGGTGTTATCGTTGAAATGAAAACACAAATCCGTTTTCAATGGCATTACACATCAGTTTTCATGTGCAATTGACTTCTCTTATGAAAAAAAAAGGTTACACTTCTAAATCGCATTACAGTAATTTTCAGTTAACTAGACTTAAAAATTATCAAAAAAATTAATTCGCCGAAACAGGGACTTGAACCCTGGACCCTTGGATTAAAAGTCCAATGCTCTACCGACTGAGCTATCCCGGCTTAAATTAATCTTGATTAAACGTTTTTTTATTCGTTCAATAAATTTAACTATATGCATAGTAAAGTGGGTTATGCAGTTCCTATGGTTCTGCCCTTTTCCAGCAATCAGTTTTGCATTTCTTCATTTACTGGATTTCATTATTCAGAAAGTGTCCTTTCAGATAAATATACTTCGGTCGGAATTTCAATTTGATACATTTGGGCGGCATGCTCAAAAATTAAGTGTAGGATGAAACACGATCGTTAATTCGTTAATTTTATAGAAAAAAATGCAGCACACATTTTGTGAAACGTTAAAGACAACCAGCATCAAACAGATACAGTGAGATTCCACCAATACGAGAATTCAAGTTTTAAACTGATGAGAAAAGAAGGTGGTGGTATGGCCATAATAATCGGTAACGCCATTTTGTACATAAATTTATAGTATAGAATAATATGGATGAGGTCATCCTGGGAACGAACTCAATCAATTTCTTGAAATTATTTTTATCCGAAATTGGTAAATTCGTTACACTTACTTAAGATTAAATCATCATTCATAGAGGTCATATAGGTCGAGTTTTTAATTATAAAGGTTATGAACTTGTTTCTTCAACTCAAAACGGACATTTAGGAAAATATGTATGTAAAACTGGTATGTATGAGGTCTTCCATTTTGAGAGAGAGAGAGAATATAGTGTTTGATGAGAGAGAACAATATAGTCTTTGAACCATCTTTTATTCTATACTCATGTTCTATACCATGTAATAAATGAACAATGACATTTCGGAATCCGATGTATTCATCCGAAGTATAAATTGAAATATACATCGATTTAAAATATACGCCAAAACAGGGATATGAAACTCTGGAACCTTTGATAAAAAGTACAATGCGCTATCAACTGAGTTATCTCGCCTTAAAATATACTGATAATAAAAAACATTGTGAAATAATTATTACTAAATAAGTCGAGTTTGAGTCAAGAAGTGAGACTCCATTACCTATATAATAATATTAATTTGTTTATAGATTTGTTGGATTATTCCAAAGGAATGAATAAAATTATTATCTGGATATTTCAGACAGTGAATAGTAATAGGGTTGGCTACGAAAGAGGGAAGGTAAAAAATAATTAGACGGCAACGTGTTATTTTATGTGGATAAAATTTATTAAATCACATAAAAATATTAAAGAAAAGGAATCGATATATGCTTGCGAAAGAGGTACTTGAATTTGGATATACGGAAAACCTTATAAAAAGATGGATTCAAGAGATGTACTATACGTATGTACACTCTAAAAAATGAGGATTGAAGTGCGTAAAATAACCTTGATAATAATGGCAATTTTTGCTGTAATTCTACATCCGATGCTTAAAATTCAACTGATAACTATGTATAAGAAAATCATTACACTAAAAATAGTATAATTACCCAGTTTTGTGTATTTTTCCTATCATATGAGTAAAGAAATACCAATGAGTATGTGAAGTTAAACTTTAAGTTGTAAGTTTACACCATTTGTGTAGCACAGTACTTGTTAAGTCGTAAATATACTCTTCTGACTTAAAAATACTTTCAGTATGAATGTAAATCATTATTTTTTTGTTTTGCGTTAGTGTCACTTAGTAAAGGATTTATTTTTAGTAATTCATCAGTGAAAGGAAAATGTGTGTTGCGGAATCAAATTAAAAATTTAAATATAAAATAATTTGATTAATTAAATTTAAGATAAGTATTAATACAGTTCTATAAATTAAAGTATATTTAAATGTTTGATTGTTTAAATTGTGATTTTAATTCCAGTGTAATTCAAAAATATAAGAAGCATTCGAATGAACATCGATGGAAAAAATATGCAGTACATTAATTTAGAACCCATTTTTTAACAAAACTAGGACTTATACAACTTTTCAAGTTCATTGTTGTAGCATAGATGCCAAAACATCTTAAATACTGGAATTAATATTACTGGAGTTACTTTTTATGTTCAAAAATTTTGAGGTTAGTTCCAATAAAATTTGATTTGTGATATGAAGTCTAAAAGCTTCATCATAATATTTAACTTTATTAAATTTATATCAAAAATTATCTTATTTCAGATACATTAAGGAATGATAAGAGACAAGAAAAATATTATTGTATAACTTGACAATTCGAAATAATAAAACAATTCGACATAATTATATGTAAACTAAATTAATTAATTTCATTACAGAAATGTTTATGTTTAAATAAAGGTATTTACTACTTGAAAAATTTGTTTTTTTGTTCTAAAGGTAAATCTTCTTGGTGGTCTTACGGGCAAATGAGTAATTATATAATAATTACACCAACAAGCGTATTTTTTTAAATAGGCTTTTATGCGTAAATTTAAAAAAAATTACATATGAACGAGTAATTTTTTAGGTAATATTACGATTATAATGTGTAAATTTACAACATTTAGGTGAAAAATCCGTCAAAATTTACATATCCTGTTGTAAAATGTCCATCCAAATTTTATTTTTTTTAATGTAAAATTACTTTTTATGGTTTAAATGTAGTTTACATATTTATTCGCAATTCTATCAAAATACTCTTAGAGAGTAATTTTACAATGATTAACGGTGGTATTCTGTTGCCAACAATTATCGATGTAATATTACATCAAAAACTTTTTAGAGTGTAGATTTTAGGAGAATAGTTGGAATAAATGGATCAATGAATATGACAGTTTGAGCAGAATAAAAGAACAGAAGTGGAGTGAGTTATTCAGAACGATTAAGAGATTCAGATTGAATTATGGGAAGTGGGAAGTGTTGGTTTAAACGTCATTTGGTTGTAAGTTATAAATGCGATCTGTGCGGAGTTACTGAGGATATATTGATCATACCCTGCTTAACTGTTTCAAATACAACAGAAGTAGAGCATAATACGATATACTAAGGAATGTCACAAATCACACCGATTGCATGAAGGCAGGTGGCTCAATGTTATTGAACATTATATCATTTAAGAATATTGATGGTATTGGATCTAGTTTTTCTGGAGTATGTCGTATATTACACTTATATAGGATACCCAAGTGAGTTGAGAAAGGACTAATGTTCTGGTAAAGTGTAATAGTATGACATTTAAGGCACATTTCTATACAAAAGCAATTCGTGGGTAATAATTCTATTAATTATAAAATAAAAACCGCCAGTATAACTTTTTGGGGCGTACACGAATGAGGTATCATAACGTATCATACCAATGAGTATTATGAGGTATAAATTTTAGTCGACCGTCAGTGCTGGTACTAAGGCACCATAAATGCAACCAAAATCTGATTGGATTATCTTCAAAGTGATGGCGGCTTTAGGCGCGTGAATAATTCAGTCTTATTTTGAAATTATTAGTATTCCTTGATTAATTCAGCGATTGACGTTTGTTGCATTAGGTCACTTCAATCGACTAGCAGAATACAAAAAAGGGAATCGGGATGATAATTTATCGGTGATGTCAACGGTTGTATTATCGTTCAATTGAGAAACATATCAAAATCAGATTTTGATGGCATTATATACCTGGTTCATTTGACTTCACTTATAAAAAATGACGTTCTAGATATATACTTGAAATACTGAATGCTTATTTTATTTAGATACGTATATATCAGAGTTAAAACTTTTAACGGGGAAGTCCAATTAGTGTCAAAGTTTTTTATTAAACTAAACCAGTGCCACAATTTGGAAATCTCTGAATAATACCCGTCCGCAAATGTTAAAGATTAACATAACATTACATATTATGTTATATATTCAACTTGCCCAAAAGTGTAAACTTATCCAATGGCAGCAAACTTATCGACTGTATAATAAATTATTGCTCGTCAACTTACCTTACTTCATTTATAAGTTGGAGCAAAATTTATTTGAAACATTTACTTGGGTTCCAGTGGTCTGTTTAATTCTGAAAGGTCGTTCAATCAGAATCATGTATACGAGGTTTTGCCAATTATAATTCGGATGTTTTCATTCTAATTAAAAAGCTGATTGTTAACGTGTCACTGTTTGGAAATCACATGTTAAAAACAAAGACAACATCATTCGCAGTGTTATCTATTTTAAAAGGTCAATAACTTACCAACGTTTGCGTTGCTCATTATTAATTATAGATAAATGCATATTTGCAAAATCATTTAGTTTTCAGGTCCACGTTAGTAGTTGGAAAGTAGTTTTATTCACCTTTACCCGAGCCGTTTAAAATGATTTTAACGCAATAAACCTGTTAATAATTTTAATCTTATTATTCTAAATTATTATTATATGACATTGATTATGTAGTCGAAAAAAAAAGATACACAGTTAATTATTTCACAAATTCTATTCGTAAAATAGTAAGCAGATGGCGCTTTTGTAACAATTAGATCTAATGAGAGACTTCAGTTTCTTACATTAAAATATATTTCAAATTTTGATATGTATAGAATGTAAAAAAATTACATAGTGTAATTTACACGCCCAACAGTTGTGTAGGCAGCTTTTTCTACATGTACGATCTATTTAAAAGTGATTGTGGTATAATCATAAAGAACTAGCGATTGAATTTTTGAATTTTAAAATTCGAGAATTTCGAAATTCGTTCTTATAAATATTATTTCGAATGCCGGAATATTCATGGCGAATTCTGAATTGTTTTGGCTAGATGCGGTCGAGATTAATGTGTTACCAAAATCACTTAACTCCATGCAAAATGTTGCAGTACTGGAAAATGGAACACGGTTTTGATGCTTAATTTTTAGATGAATGGACATCATCAAGGTACCGATGCTGTTTGAATGTGAATGACCATTCGAAGGAAAAGTTCTGGAACTTAGGACCAGTTACCAGTTGAAGGACGTTTCCTTGTAAAGAAATACGTTGCGGCCCTGGAAACCACATGGCAAAAAAACATTCTAAATTTCGGTAAAGATATTACGTCCATAACAACTGATGGAGCAGCAGATATGAAAAAAATGGATGGTTTTTCCATGTTATCAGTAGTTGTGCTTCGCACACGCGATCCAGTTAGCTGTAATTATATTTTCTATAATAAATCGAATACTACTGGATTGGAGCATATAAAACAGAAAATATTAGTGAAGAAAATCCAGGAAGTGACAACGAGGAATCAAAGGAGTAGAAGTACGTAGACAAAGATTGCGGTGGCTTGATTGTATAGACTGATGTGAAGCTGAATTAGAGCATGTTGTGGTAATTGAAGAATTTTGGTTTAGTTTGATCATCAGAAATGGAGAAATTTTGATTATACCTAAGCCAATACCATTGTTTGAGAAAATCAGATGATATTTTCCAAATTTTTGTTTAAAAAAAATTCAAAAAGATTTGAAACTGATTATGTACACTAGAACTAGATGGAATAGCTAAGTCCAAATGCTTGACATATTTAATCAACTAAAACGCTGTTTAAGCATGAGAACAAACGGCTCTGATGAACTCTCATTCAAATTGAAACACGCTTTAAAAGGACAAATAAGCCAAAGACGCACAAATGTATCAGGTTCTCTTCAGTATTTTCATAATGGTGGAATAAGTGAAACTGTTGCTTCTTTCACCAGACCATTTAAAAATATAAGTCAAAGTTATTGAAAGCTTTTTACAATGATAATCATCACAGGTATGGAAATTCGTCAGAAGCTGACGATTAAGACTTAGTATTATGAATCACGAATCATAACGCGCAGTCCCAGTCATTAAAGCAAACGATGGAGAACCAAATTCATTCGAATTTGTCATCGAACATATCGTTTTTCGGCTCAACTCAACAAGCAACAAATCGGAGCTGAATTTTAAAATTAAAATCGGAATGAAATTCTTTGAAGCGAAAGGCGTACGAGGAAATATTTTAGAGTCCTTATACTCATTTTTGATATCGATTTCACCAACGAGCGTAAAGTCCGAGTAAACTATCTAAGTGCTGGTACCTTTTGTACAAAGGTTCGATCCAAACAAGGTGATGTAGTGTTTAGTGAGCTCTATTTTCTTAAAGCATATTTTAGGCAAACAAATCAATAATACACCATTTTAGAACATTGATTGTCTGCACTTAGTACTAACTGAATTTTTGTACAAGTAGTGGTATTGATATTGATCAGAAGAAATATTTCGAAATTCGATCGAATTCCGAGAATGCTTAAATGCGAATTTCGAATTCCGTTTTTTTATTTTCATCAAAATTTGCAATCCGTATAAAGAACACTGAACTGTATATTTTGATTCGAAAGTAACTCATGATTCTAAAAATGTCAACTAACAATAAATGTAAATTGCTTCAAAATAATACAAATCTCGATTAAATATCCAACAGTTATAAGGAAATATTAGCACTTCCGACTCCCATAGCGTATGCATTAGACACTATCGACTGGGTCTAGATGATCTGTTGTCCTTTTTAAAAATTGTACTTGAAGATTTGATTTGGTTAAACCTTTTAAAGGCTGAACATTTCAAACCAATTTTGGTGGATATGGGTAGTCGCGATTGAATTGGGATATTTTGATGCAGCTAAACATTTGAAAGATGCTGGAGATAAATTTAATTGATTTTCTTGTGTTGAAAAAATCATATTTGAGTTGCTACGAAGCTCGTACATCACATACCAAGGCTAATGCTACAATCAATATTCACTTTCATATTGTTATTGGCCATATATCCAAGCGAAATACCGAGATTTATTACTGTATGCAATCGATATATCCTATCTCTTTATATTATACCTATAAGAACCTTTTTCACTGTGACACGTTATCCGAATTATGTATATATTGTACGTGTAAAAATCGAAAACCTAATAAACAACAAGCTTTAAACCGCACTATATTTCCCGAAAAATTGATTTAAATCTGTCGAGTGCTATGAACAAAAAAAATGTAAAAATCTGAATCTAGAATAACATACTCAGTTACATAAATAGTTTGAATTACATTTAATTTGCATACATATATAGAGTTTATAACCGAAATAGATGAAATCTATTTCACATCCAATATGTTCAACATGAAAAGCATACACATGCACGATAACGAGAAAAAAAATTCCACATTTTCACATCAATCCAGTTTTTTTCACATTTCTCGGTATTTCTCATTTCAACGAACATACTCGAGTATAAACTTGAAGATTTAATTTTTTTTTATCGAAATGAACTTTTCTTTGAATTTTTATATCGATTTATGATTTTCCTTCTAAAGCTTTCAATATATGATCTTATATGTATAGACAACAAAATGAGGATCTGGATACGTATAAAAAAAAAAGTTGTTTAACTCGAATTCCTTTTCTTGATGTAATACAGAATATACATTTTTTAAGTTTAATTATTTAACGATTACAATATTTTATGTTTCATTTTGTCTTAACCTTCGCAAGAACAAAACACAAGCAAGAAAATTATACACCAGGGAGATGAACAATTTTGAGGAGCATATTATACAACACAACATTAACATTGAATAAAAAAATGTTCGCTTCGTTTTTCTTCTAGCATTTTTTTTTATCCATCTTCTTGTGATTTAAGAGTTTTTTTGCCAACGATTATACATTTTTCTTATTTTCGGATCCATTTTATAACAAGAAAGTGAGTTCGGATAAAAACAAGAAAATTTATTATTATTTTAATAGTATTAAATATATTATTATTATTATTATATTTATTTTATTTTTTTTCGTTTCGGAAAATAGTATTAAGTTTAAATATATATATCGAAAGCGGAAAAGCACACATATGGTAATTTTAAGAGCTTTTAGAAAAATTAAATAACGAACCTTGAACCTAGTTTGGTTTAATTTATCTCACTTATAAATTTAATAATAAAAATTAATTTTAAATTTCGATCTATTATATTAGGAACACTCGTATATTAAGAAGGTAACGAAATCGACACACCTTTTTTTATTTTGGGTGGGAAAACACAACAAATTACTGTTATTGTTATGAGATGAAATAAAATTGGGGAACAATTTATTCCGATTCAATATACTTAAAGCAATCATTTCACAAGTGTTAATACCAATTTTATTTGAACTTGGAAATTTACCTTTAATATTATAATAGGGATTAATGGGGCTTCGTTGAATTGTAAAGCAACAATGTATGCTACTATCGATTCGAGTATACCAAATGTACTATATGCTACATAGAAGTTGGGGTACATTTTTCCTAACCGGTGGCTATATGCAATGAACAAATGATGAATAAGGCTTTTAGTATGATGGACATGACTCGTGACACAATGGCGGAAGGAACCCAAAGAAGTTATATAAGGTGATGCGTGTGGCAGGAAAGCGTATTTTTTTATTTTTGTGTTGGTGGCGATTCAAGACGGAAGGTGAGTCGAAAATAAAAAAACGACATATAAAATAAATAAAAGTGAAGCCAGTTGTGTAATGAAGGAAAAATATAAAAAAAGGAAAAGGTAGACCCCACGTTATCGAAGTGATCTACAAACCGAAGAGAATGCACAAGCGAGTTGAAATTGTTCATGCCCAGAGTTACGTGGAGAGAAATCGACAAGTGGAACGCGAGCGATCGCGGTGCTTGTTCGAACTGGCCAGGTTAGTGCCATTTTTATATTTTTCCTTGCAAGTTCCCATGTGTAACAAGTTCAATATATCAACAGCAAACCCCCAATTGCTACACGCATTCCGAAGGTATTTAGCCAACCAAGAAGAGCTAGCTACATTCGTGGACGCAGACTGGCGCCCAAAAATAAATCGGAATTTGTCTGCGAATTGGAGAGGTAAAGGAAGAGCAAGGGAGAGGACGGACCAAATCCACTTAACGTCGGTTACAGCATTATACTTGTTGGTTAAATTAGAAATATAGTGTCTAAATAACTTGTTTCATTTGTAAACGCGCACGTCACAGGCTAGATAAACGCGATTTTATATTTCGTTTAAAATTATTTGGAAAGTGGAAGGAACGGTTATCCACAAGCAAACCTTCTCTTAATCATTATAGCTGTGTCTCGAAATGAGTAAAAACGAGGTTATACTTAAGGTGTATACTTGAGATAACTCGGATTCCACAACATTGGATTTTCAAGATAAGAGATAGAGAGGGAGAAAATAAACGAGTGCAATTCAATCGATGACTTGCTTTATTTGTAACATGCGTATAAGCGGTTATGGGTGAACACGAGGTTTGATCTGCGAAATAGAGAAGGAGATCTGATTTAAAAGATAATAACTAGAGGTTAATATTTTATTTTCTAGAGGATTAACATTCAAAATTACAGATAAAAAGGAACCTCTTGCGATTATCTTATCGGCTATGACTGAAGAAATTTGGAATACCCGAAATTTAGAGTGAAAGATTATCAAAAATTTGGTCGATTCGGTTTGTGGTAAAGCAGGAGTCGAAACCCATATTATGACATATGTCAAAAGAGTTCACAGTTAACCTCTCTATTGAACGTTTATACAGATCTAAAATAACGCGTTTGATAACATCTTCATTGTCACCCATATAGTAAAGATATCAAATATTTTTCCCCAATTTTGTCATTCAAAGAAGTCGTAAAAAGCAAATTTATTCACACTAGACATTCCAACATATGGATATATGGAAGATTGTTATATCATACAAAAAAGGAGTTCTTGATAGTATGCATCCATTATTATAATTGGAAAGGACTCGTCCACTTTGATAAAATATAACAACTTCAATCTTTCATCACTATGAAGTTAAAACTGCTGATTGGACTGCTGCACAGTAATGGGTTTTGTCTTTAATACGCCTGTTAGCTGCAACCATAAAACAATCAACATATGTTTTTATGTTGTCTCTACTTTGCAGCGTTAACTAACGGGTGTTTCAACAGGTGCGCTTCAACTTTTTCCAATAGGGACGGCGAACGACGCCATATTTTTTATTGTTCTTTTGTCATTTGTAAACTTCATTAGTATACATTTCATCATTTTACGGTCCATTTAACAAGCCAGCCCATCCGACAATCGACCGTATAGTGCTTATACGGCTGCGATGTTTTCAACACTTCGAGCACTTCTTGCTCTCGAGAAGTGCTCGAAGTGTTGAAAACATCGCAGCCGCCAGGGCTTCAGTTCAAGAAGACGCGAATGTGTTGCTCACACGACGTTCGCAACAATTGGGCCTTTCTGTGACATCATTGTGGCAAATTTTACGTAAAGATCATGTCCTTCATCCGTATAAAATCAAGCTGACACAACAACTAAAGCCGTTTGATCATTTGAAGCGACGCCGATTCGTGAACTGGTCTCAAGAGCAAATCGAAAATGATGCAGTGGCCGCCGCGCTCGTGTCTTTTGACACCTCTAGATTATTTTCTTTGGGGTTATGTGAAGTCATTGGTCTATGCCAATAAGCCGGCGACGTTGCAAGAGCTTAGAGCCAATATTGAACGTGTAATTGCTGGAATTTTGGCCGATTTATGCGAAAGAGTGGTCGAAAATTGGGTTCAAAGATTGGACTTCGTAAAGTTTCATACTTAAATGTATATGTTCAAATTCGTTAATAAAAAAAAAGTTACTTAAAAGGTCGAACAGTTTATGTTTAATTCAAAAAAAAAAGTTGAAGTGCTCTTATTGAAAAACCCGATATATGTTGAATGTTGCGATAGGTGTGATTGTGATCAACAAATGTTAACTCCCGAACAAAATACAAATTAGGAGCTTTCAAGCAAATTTTTCTTTGTGTGTAAGCACAGGTATGTATATAGATAAAACCTTGATGCTAGAACATGTTATTGATGTAGGATCAACCCAACTCATTAAGCAGGAATATTATAAAATGTCAACTGCATGTGACAAGATTAGGTTATTCAATACCTTTGAAAAGGCCAATTAATCTAGAAAGACTTTCAAAAAACCTATGTTATACTGTGTTTCGTCAAACTACCGTCAGCCAACAAGTTCGTTCCTGTAATAGGTTTTAGTATTTTTCTTCGTCCTGTTGCAGTTTTTCTACGCAGGTTTTACTTTCATTCACATTACTTGTTTATATGCTCGAACCTCATATCCCTCACATCATCACATGTACGAATTTCTACTTCACCCTCTGTTGTTCCGGCGTCTCTAGTGTATGTTTCACATTGAGTCAATATACTTCTATCTTCAACCGATGCTTCTTTCCATTGACATCTGCAAATTTCTCCGAATATGGTGACAACTTCGATTGACTTTCCCCTGATCCATTCAAATGGCAGCTCGATGTTAAAAAAACTATTCCCACGTCGAAAATCCAATATGAAACAAATTTTCCTCAGCAAAATTGTAATGGGGCTTCCCGGC
The DNA here is from genome assembly GCA_963932295.1 of Tipula lateralis. Classification (NCBI taxonomy): domain Eukaryota; kingdom Metazoa; phylum Arthropoda; class Insecta; order Diptera; family Tipulidae; genus Tipula; species Tipula lateralis. The sequence goes on from OZ010737.1 coordinate 23,501,552, forward strand.
CATTTGAACTCTTAATTCTTATATTAGTTGAATGCCACTGCTATTTATATCGGCTCGGACAATCGTCCTCATTAAGTTCCCAATTCCAGAATTGATAGTGAATTTATCGTTTAGTTCATCACGACTACTCGTTATGACTTCTTAAGTGGCCTTGAGATTTAAGTGAAGTTGATCTCACCAGTTTGCACCTTATTTCTAAGTTTTTCTTCGAGATGGGGAGATGCACTCTGTCGCTGTCTCGTTATGGTCAGGTTTTATATTTTCTTCTAACGCTAATCCTACCCAATGTACAATCATTGCTGGTTTGATGATGTTAGTGGCAGTCTCGTTTGTTGGTGTACGTTGTTTTTTGAGACAACACTACGTCACATCTTGTGTTTATCTGAAGCTCCTTTTCTCTGATATCGCCCGTTCAACTCCATAAATATTCCGAAAATGCCACAATTATTTTACTGTCGTCCTTACGACCATACTCTTGTATACGATCTGTAAAAATTCTATAGTACTTCCTTTTAACTTCACTTTTAGTGCTGCGACTGGCTCATCCTCACACCAACCGTTCCTATATGACTACCATTTCCAATTAGATTTTGAAGTTTTTGATTGGTGCCGTTCCTTGGCACTAATTGACCGAGCAATTTAGTCAGAACTGTTGCATGTGCGATCTGTATTACCTCAGATTGCTGAAAATTTCAGCAATTTTCATGTCCATTTTGGTATCCTAACTGTCATCATTGGCTGAATTTTCTGGTTGACTCTTACTTTTGCTGTTTTAATCTTTTTAGAACCATATCCATTATCTTGCCATTGGTCAGTTCTAATGTTTGCCTGTTCTGCTAAAAATCGCTTGTTTGACCATAGCTTTTCTGAGTTTAAGGTTTCCTCCGCACTTGCTTTTGCCTGCTATTATATTTGCTTTACGGTAACTTTCTCGTCTTTGTATTTGCTAACTCCGGCCACCTTTACAAAAGATGGTGTGGTTAACTCCATAGCTGGCATAGCTTGATCAATAGAACCTTCTTCGGTTGAATAGTAACTTCTAATATAATATAAGACTAAACTATTCTAATATAATATAAGAGTGTAGAAACGAGACGTATCTAATATAAAAATACATTTTACTATAATTTACACATTATGCAGGTGTAAACTGTGAATCTAAAGGTAAATGCCCAACTATGCACCATAAAGTTCCAAAAAATACTTCAAAACATATATTAACCACATCCAAAAATTATTATCCAACCCCAAAGGAAATACGGTTTAGGAGAATAATTATATTTTAATTGCTAACATGGCATCATATCCCTAATCAGAGACACACGCAGACAACATAACCCCAAAAAATATATATACATAATACATAACTTTCTAAAGTAAATAAATCTCGTTATAGATTAAAGCACAATACATATACATACATATATTGTGACATCATCATGGTTAATCTAAATTTATGTTTTATCCTTTAAAAATTATGATATTTTAGAATTTTAATTTTTGTTAATTTAATAACAAATAAAAATAAGTCATCACAATATTATAAAAGGACATTATATGTATGTATGTATGTATATAGAATAATAACAAAAGTTACTTTATAAAAAGCTCAACCTTTTTCAGTTTTCATTTATGTTAAGTGAAATGTTTTTTGTTGTACTCTTTTCTTTTTTCATTTTTTATTTGTAAAAGCTTTGTACATTTAGTGGTCAATTAAATTGTTCACTTAATAACAAACATGTGAGAACTAAACTTTTCTAATACATTCAGTATATGAGTAATGAAAGTGTGATTAAAATCTCTTTGTATATTCGATATGCTATAAAGTTGTTTGACCAATTTACTTTCTATAAAATGAAAAGCTTTCTTGGGTCTCTCAATTTTTTTGACTTGATCGTACAGACATATATAATCTAGAATCTACTGCTATTTATAGCATAATTAATTGCTAGACCAGTTAATGTTGTCAGTTATGTATTTCGTAAATTAGAACTGATACCATAAAAAGGTCACTTAACAATATACATATGACATAAACGTGTGATTACAATTTGTTATGCAGTTGTTCTTTGACAGATTTCTTGATAGAGGTTTGATTGTTTGACGATTTAAATACGAATAAGCTTCATAATTGTCGTCGCCTCCGGGTCCTCGTTCGTTAGAACGGGTGGGTAAAGTGACCTAGGTGTGGGGCGGGTCACGCTAAATGACGGCAGATGGGCTGGTTTACGGTGTTACGCGACCCGTGCCAACAAACTACCAGGCTGGGGGCCCATTTAACAAAGCCCAGTCGCAAACGGAGCCCTCTGGATACCTGGCGACCTCCAGTTGTAAGTAGCCTTACCTGCGTAAGCGGATCTCTGCGCAGGTGGACCATATATTTCTCCGACACTCGTGGGAACAACATGGAATCCAATAAAAACAAAACCGAGACCGGCACTCTCCAAAGGCCGGAAAAAACCGAGACCGGCACTCTCCAAAGGCCGGAAACAAAAAGTGAGAGCTCAAACCGTAAAGGTGGGGCTCCCTCAAAGACACCAGGGGGAAGCAAGTTCAAGGCTTTTAAGCCAGGGACGAGCGGAACTCAGGGTAAGTTAAGGGCTGCTGAGGGAGGTTCGACTAACGTCAACCAATCGAAGCAGCGCTATAGAGATAGACGCGCGGCGTTTAGAGTTTTGGACAGGTGGGCTGCAACCCCTGAGGGGCAGCTTACGGCTGAACAAAAGCAATCCGTGAGATGGGCCAAGAAAACGGTCGAAAACTCAGAGAGGGACCATGTGTCAAAAAGACAGCGGTCCCAGGATGAGTTGGAGTTCGTGGACACAAAACGGCCCAAAATGCAGGCGGAGAAGGAAACTCCTCACAAGGTTTTGCCTCCTAACAAGGCTAGACCAAAATCCTTCAGGGATATAGTGAAGGACCGTTTGTTGGTGCTAGCCGTCATTGACAGGAGTCATGAAGATGGGAGCATCACCATGGGAAAATGGAGTTTGGTGTACAATGCACTAAACTCCGTTTTCCTAAGGATCCTGAGAGAAAATCCAGGACCCCCTCCATCCTGCAGAGATGCGGGCTGGCATCAAGGGCGCGTTAAACTTATAGCGTGCTCTGATGCCAGATCAGTGGAGCTTTATAAAAAGGCGGTAGCGGAGGTGGGAGAGGTGTGGCAAGGCGCGAAGCTGGCGGCTGTAGGCAGGGAAGAGATTCCTAGCAGGCCAAGAGCACGCGTCTGGCTGCCAACCGAACCAGCTAGCCCAGAAGAGACTCTTGAGATAATCAGAATCAGCAACCCCGATCTTCCGACAGGAAACTGGAAGATCGTGAGGCAAGAGGATGCAAGGGGGGGCTCCAGATTATCAACGATGATAATCAACACGGAGTCCCTGGCGCCGCTTGCCGCGACTAAGGGAGTAATCGACTTCGGTTTCGGGTCGATTACTCTCAAAGTATACAAAAAAGACGAGGCTGAAACACGAGAGGAAGGCAGCCCGTCCACAACTGATGCAGTTGCACTTGGAGGAGAGACAGCCCAACCGATGGAGCTCTCCGAGGTGACCGCACTTGGAGAGGAGATGGGCAGCCGACTGTCCCTGGCGTCAGACGAAGAAAACCTGTCGGACCCAAGGGACGGAAGGACTGCAAACGTCGGGGAAACAAGTTCCATGGGGGGCGAGACGGGAGAAACCGGCGACTCCAATGGAAACAAAGGAAACTAGCCTGCGGTAGCGGGGAGTAAACAGGTAAGTAGGCTGAACTTGGTAAATTTATGCTAAATTTAATACAAATTAACCTACACCATTCAAAGGCGGCGTCGGCCGCCTTACTCCTCAGACTGACTAGATCAGAAGAGGACGTGGTCCTTATTCAAGAACCTTGGATAAACACCAACAGGATCTGTGGCCTTAAAATGAAGGGGTATAACTTATTATACTCAAGAAATTCGGGGAATATCAGATCCTGCATTCTTGGAAAAAATAATTTAAATATGTTCCTTCTTCCTCAATACAGCAATGGTGACGTAACTGCGGTCAGCCTAGAGGTTGGTGGCAGTATATTTTGGCTGGTCTCAGCCTATTTGGACCGGGACAAACAGGTTCCGCCGGATAACCTGGGGGACCTGGTCCTCGAATCGTACAGGAAGAAGATTGGGGTGCTCCTTGGATGTGATGTAAATGCGCACCACGCAATCTGGGGAAGCACTGATATCAACGAGAGAGGTGAGTTACTTTTTGATTACATTTTAAACAACAACCTCATGGTGTGTAATATTGGGCAAGAACCCACTTTTATTACTAAAAATCGGCAGGAGGTTCTGGACGTAACCTTCGCCTCAAAAAACCTGTACCCTATGGTCAGGGAATGGAGAGTGGCGAAGGAACACTCCTTCTCTGACCATCGTTACATAACATTTAGTCTTAACGTTTCCCCTGCCACCCGGAAACCTTTCAGGAATCCCAGAAAGACAAACTGGAGCAAGTACGGGGAAACCCTTATAGGACTACTATTACCAGAGACCCCTGAACCACCAGCGACAGTGAAGGAACTGAACAGCATAGTGGAAACTTTCACAATTGCTTGCAATCGGTCCTTCAACGCTGCTTGCCCAATAGTTAAACCCAGGGGCAAGCAAAAACCGGCATGGTGGTCTAAGGAACTGGGGACCTACCGGAAGGCGTGTAGGAAAGCATTTAATAGAGCCAAAAGTACGAGAGAGGCTCAGGACTGGGACTCCTACAAGGAGGACCTCAAGATATACAAAAAAGAATTAAGGAAGGCACAGAGGAAATCATGGAGACTCTTCTGTGACAAAATAGAAGAAGTCTCCGAGACCTCTCGTCTTAGGAAGATTTTGTCTACCAATCCTACCAGTCCCAGTTATTTAATTAAACCAGATGGATCCTGGACTGCTTCTAGTAAGGAATCCTTGGAACTTCTCATCGAAACCCACTTTCCGGGAAGCTTCGATGACTCGACAGGGACTGGTACTCATCAAGAAGCAAACGTAATGCGCATAGAAGATATCGTAACCAAAGAACGGATCCTATGGGCAATTGAAGGGTTCAAACCCTATAAATCGGCGGGCCCTGACCGTATAATTCCCGCGGAGCTTCAGGAAAACTCGAGGGTTATGCTCCCCTGGTTGGAGGTAATCTTCAAAGGGTGTTTAAAACTTGTCTGTACTCCGCGGGAGTGGATGGAGGTCAGAGTGATTTTTATTCCGAAAGCGGGTAAATGCTCGCAGGGCTACCCTAAAGACTTAAGACCAATAACTCTATCATCCTTTCTATTGAAAACCTTGGAAAGGCTGATAGATATCTACATACGCTCAAAAATTAGACCTAGTGACTGGGCTCAGACTCAGCACGCTTACTGTAAAGGGAAGTCTGTGGACACAGCTCTGCATGCCCTGGTAAGTACAATTGAGAAATCATTATTCTCGCAAGAGTTTTGTATGGTGGCGTTTCTTGACATTGAAGGCGCCTTTAACAATGTAAGGAAGGAGGCAATTCTGGAGGGATTGTCGCTACTAGGTGTGGATTACCCTATAAGTAGCTTAATCAATCATATGCTTGGGTGCAGGATGATTAACTCAGAGCTGGGGGAATCCACCATCAGGAGACGGGTGACTAGGGGAACCCCACAGGGAGGTGTTCTGTCTCCTCTGCTCTGGAACATAGCAATCAATGAGCTGCTATTAAAGCTGGAGAGAGAAGGGATCGGAGTGATTGCTTATGCAGATGATGTAGCGATAGCTGTCTCTGGGAAATACATAAGCACAGTGGCGGAGGTAATCCAAAATGCCCTCCTAATTATAACGAGGTGGGCCACCAAATGTGGACTGGCAATTAGCGCGTCTAAAACTGAATTGGTACTATTTACGAGGAAATATAAAATCCCTGTAGTAGATCCACCTCTCCTAAATGGTAACAGACTAGCTTTTACGGACAAGGCAAGATTTCTAGGCGTAATCTTGGACAGTAAGCTAAGCTGGAAGCCCAACATTCTGGAAAGAGTAAACAAGGCCAATATAGCTTTGTACTCGTGTAGGAACGCCATCGGAAAGAGATGGGGCCTGACGCCGGAGCTGGTACACTGGCTATACACTTCCGTAGTAAGACCTGTACTTATGTATGGGGTGAGCGTGTGGTGGCCAGCTCTTGATAAAATAACATACAGGAAAAGGATTGAGAAGGTGCAAAGAACGGCCTGCATGCTTATAAGCGGGGCACTGAGGACAACACCTACAAGTGCCTTAGAGGTCTTGTTTCACCTTCTCCCCGTGGACATTTATGGTAAGCAGATGGCGTCGATTACGGCCACTCGACTATCAGCCATATCTCAGTGGAAATGTCTTCAAATAGGACACTCGACGATAGTCAGATCGCTGAGAAAAGAACTGGCGAATATTGACTATGTTACACCGACTCTGTGCTTCGAGAAAAGGTTCGAAACCACCTGCCCTTCAAGGGAATCCTGGAGGAGCGGGTTGGCAGCTGAAACGGGAGCATTGCAGTTCTTTACGGATGGCTCCAAGCTAGACGGTAAAGTAGGAGCTGGAGTCTTCTGTGATAAACTAGAGGTAGATATAGCAGTTCGCCTCCCTGATCACTGCAGTGTGTACCAGGCAGAAGTGATAGCGATTGAAGAGGTCCTGAACTGGTTGAAACATAATGTGGTATCCTCGACTGATATCGCAATTTATGTGGACAGTCAGGCGGCAATCAAGTCACTGGGTTCTGTTTCTCTAACGTCTAGAGTGGCGTTGGGTTGCCGCTCGTCTCTTAATGAGATGAGTGAGCATTTCAACATCCAGGTAGTCTGGGTCCCCGGCCACTCAGACGTTATGGGAAACTGCAGGGCGGACGAACTAGCGAGGCACGGTACAACTCTCCAACTGCTACCGGAAAGGGCGAAGTTGGGGAGACCCATTAACGCACTAAGGACTGTGCTTAAAAAAGAGGCGGAAGCCTCTGCGAACAATAGGTGGACGAACACCCTTTCATGTAGAGTGGCAAGACAAGTCTGGCCAAAGCTGAACTTGAAACGCTCAAAGGCACTTATCTCCCTGCGAAGACGTGAACTTAAAACGGTCGTGGGGATACTCACAGGACACTGCCTTCTTGGAGAACATGCGAGAAGGCTGGGTCTAGAAGTAAATGACTTTTGCAGAAGCTGTAGGGACGAGGAGGAGGAAGAGACGTTAGTCCACCTCCTATGCTCATGCCCGGCTTTGGCACACAAAAGACATAAATATCTGGGTATGTTTTTAATGGACTGCCTTTCCGATCTCGAGAACTGTAATGTGCGAGACTTATTACGCTACGTAAGCAGCTCTAACTGGTTCTCATAGGGGTAAAAGGGGAGTAAGATCCTGTGGTATCACAACGGACCGTTTTCGGTCTAATTGTGCTGTAGCAGCCACTCAACCTAACCTAACCTAACCTTAATACGAATAAAATAATAAACGGACATGACAGTACAAAGAAATACTTAGTACTGATCTAGGTGCAAGTCAAAAGGTATATGAAATAGATTTTGTGAAAACTAGAATTGAATCTTAAACAATCTTTTCGGAGGGGTTCAAAGAAGAACCTTAGGATCTATAGAATTGTGAGGGGATTTTAGATTAAAACCGCAGAAGAATATGTTAACTGCAAATTTACCTGGCAATAATTCTTATGAGTTTTAAAATAACAAAAAGTTCATCAGTTCCTTAATAATGACGAGTCTGTCAAGTAATAACCAATTCTATAACATGACGAATATAAAATACAAGTCATTGCTCTTTATTTTTAAGATATTATCAGTGAAATTCCATCAAAGAAGTGTTTCTATATACCGCCAGTTTACTCTAGTTCATATAATCACACAGTTTTGCTTCGATTGTACAGACTTCACATATGTGCTTGAATAGTCTTCACAGAATTGTTTATTTAAGATACAGAAACAATCGTCTTACAGTAACAAAATAGCAGAAAACCTATTAAAGTCAAAAGTTGGTTATTACTTGACAGGACAATACAGTTGTATAATAATATTTTTTTTATTTAATATCAATTTGATAAAATTAACTTATTCTACCCAATTTTTATCTACCATCAAAATCTACCATCGACCTTAGTTTTTTTTCTAAGGCCCATTTTGTAAAAGTTCTTTTATTAACACAGTTTTACATTTGAGCTTAAAAAATCATATTCCTTCGCCCCTAACAACACTATGCCAACCCCACCGCAAAGATTATCCTAGATATCACCTTAACGGTTCGATCTCCGTTTCGAACCGTGAAGTACATTCCCTTAATAGGACACACTTCTTTCTGCACACTTACCCTATTTCTACACCATCCAAAAATTCGGAAATGAACTCCCTAGAAATTTTGAAATATTCACTAATTTCTTGTTTTCAGTTAAAAGGTGTCTTCCATGTCTGGTAAGGTGTGGATTTATAATGAAGAATATCTGGACTATGTGGTAAATGGTTATAATCTTTTTCTTAATGGTAACAGTAATATACGGTCAGGTGGAGTTGCTATATACGCCAGCAATAAATTGAATTGCACTCAACTCGCTTTCAATTTCCGTACATTTGATGCTGTAGTTATTCAATTTTATTTGTATTCGAAAAAAATGACATTTGTTTGTATCTATCGTTTTGGGTTTACAAATCTATCAGATTTCTTTGAAGAATTTTCCGAACTCCTTAACGATTTGACGTATGCCAAAATGTTTATTGTAGGTGACTTCAATTTTGATCTGTTGCTAAAAAAATGCTTTGGTTGACCAATTCTTGATGCTGTTATCGAATAATGGCCTCGTCAATTTGGTATCTGAACCAACTCGTATTACTGATACGTCTGTGACTTGTATTGACAATGTCCTATTTAGAATTGACCATCGATCATTTCGTGAAGTTTTAGACACAGTTCAAAATTTAAAAATTACTGATCATAGTTTGATTTCATTTGAAGTCGTTTCAAAGACAATAACTAGAGAAACAACTGTGAATTCCAAATTATCGCATAATCGTACCGATTATGGCAAATTGAGAAATTTATTGCGTGCCGAAGAATGGGAGTTGGTTTATGCTTTTGATAAATTTATGAAAATCTTTGGGGACCATCTCAATAATTCAACTATCCCACAAAATTCGAATTGTTCTGTTAAACTAAAACCTTGGATGAATGATTATTTGCTTGGCTTGTTACGTAAAAGAAACAAGTTTTGCAGGCTTTCGAAAAAACATCCGTCTAATCTGAGACTGAATAGTTATAGTTTGAAACTTTGCGAGTTAGTTAATCAAAAAATCACAACTACCAAGAAACAATATTACACCATACGCTTTCAAGAAAATGCCAAATATGCTCGTAAAAATTGGAGATTAGTCAATGAAATCCTTTGAAGGCAAACAGATAAATCGTGTATTAATGTAATCATAGACGAAACAGAAACAAATATTACTGACGCGTATGATATTTCAAACAAATTCAACGAATTTTTTACTAGCGTTGGTGATAATGGTGGTCCTACTACTTTTTCGCCTTCTGCTGATCTTGAAAGTATCGTATTCTAAAATAACAATCCAATTAATAGTTTTTTCTTCTCACCAGTTACCCCTGGAGAGTTGTATGGTATAATTAATACGCTGAAAAACTCTTCGTCACCCGGTTTAGATGGTGTAGCTTATATCGCCATCAAGAAAATAGCTTGCTATCTGGTAGATGTTCTGGCGCATATTTTCAATTTAAGTGTGAAATCAGGTGTCTTCCCTGCTTCATTAAAACATGCAGTAGTTATACCAGTCTACAAGCAAAATGATAAAGCGTGCTTGAATAATTATCGCCCAATTTCACTTTTGTCAGTTTTCTCTAAAATATTAGAGAAAACCATGAAAAGAAGAGTTATGGACTTCTTGAATGCAAACTTAATTCTCTCTGATTTACAATTTGGTTTTAGAGAAAAAAAAGTACTGAAATGACTCTCTTGGCATTCTTGGAGGTTGTCACAAATTCTATCGACCTGGGGCTTAAGGTCTCGGCCCTGTTCGAGGACATGACTAAGGCGTTTGAAAGGGTTGACCATAGTCTGCTGTTAAGGAAACTATCGTCATATGGCATTCGGGGCGTTATTTTAAAATGGTTGGAATCGTATTTACATGGGCGCAGCTAGTGTGTAAGAGTAAACAGCCATCTGAGCAAAAATTTACCGATCAAGGGTGGGGTTCCCCAGGGCTCTGTCCTGGGACCTTTATTATTCCTAGTGTACATAAATGGAATCTTTAGACAACGTTTCTTCGGTTCTATTATTGCATTCGCTGACGACCTCTCGTTAAGTTATGCTAATTCAAACTTTCAGCAAAATGTTATTTCAATCAATCACGACTTAGATCTATTATCCCACTGGTTGTCAGCTCATAACATGCGTCTTAGTGAAAAAACTAAACTGCTGCACTTTAGGAAGCACCAGTTTAAAATAGCCGGAGTGAACTATCACGTGTCTGAATGCAATAGAAACCAACGATGTTTTTCTAATGGTTGTTTTCCGATCGAAAATGTTCATGATTTTAGATACTTAGGTGTTAATATTGACGAAAACCTGAGCTGGAAGGAGCATATTGACAGCCTAAAATCCAATTTGCTTTTGGTGGCTCGCAAAATGTATGTTTTACGTATGTATAGTCCTAGCTATCTCCTGCGAACAGTGTATTTTGCATTAGTTGAATCTCTTCTCCAATATGGTCTTGCTTGTTGGGGTTGTGCGTGCAACACTATCTTATATGCATTAAGTGTACGACAAAAACATATTATCAGAATTATATGTTTCAAAGATAAGCTTTCGCCTTCTTGGCATATTTTCCAAGCTTTAAATATTTTTTCTCTGCAACAAATGTTTGTTTTCAAATTTTTGAGACTTTTTTATAATATGAGTGGAAATGACTTTATAAATCATTTAGATTATAACCTGCGGTTATTTATAAAGTTGGTTCCAAAATTTAAACTGGATCTTCGCAAATATTTTTAAGTGTAATCTCCCCGTCCTTATTTAATAACCTTCCACTTGATATCCGCTCCAGCATTAGGTTCTCGGCTTTCTCCAAAAAACTTCTTATCTGGCTAAAACAAAACAGTACCATTCAACAGCTCTTCTCCTTTTCTGTTTAATACATACATAAATACAGCAATACTATTCTAAATTTGTATATATATGTGTATATTTTTTATTTTTTTTTTCTATTTGCATAACATTTAAATATTAATAACACATCAAGTTATTAATATTTAAATTGATTTATAAATACATTTTGTTAAAAAATTGTATTGAATCAGTGTATCACTGGTTTGGCTAGAAAACCAAAAGATACACTTATCTTATCATCTTATTTATATTGTAGTTTGTTTGTAAACCATTTTTTTTGTTCTAATTAAATAAATGAAGATAATAATTATAAAAAAAAAAAAATAAAGTTTGAAGACCAGTGACAGATTACAATCAGGAGAAAGTGAAACAGTGAAAAACTGAAAGTGAAATAGTGAACTGTTAAAGTAGATTGTGGTGATTTTAATAAAAGTTAGTGCAAACTAGAAAGTGGATATTCATTATTCACAATCCAGTGATCGAACCGTGTACAGGTTTGAATCCCTACTAGGGGAAAACGTAACAATATGAACACAAGTACATAAATAGAAAATTCTAAATTATTCTTAAAAGTACTAAGTCGAGTGTGGTAAATACAAAGTACTAAGTACTCTCCTCAATCAAATGCAAAAAACTACGTTAAGTATGTCCTCATCCTCGTTGGTAAAAAAACCAACGTGCTTGCTCTGTTTTTATAGGGTCTGTGGTTCAATTCCTGGTTGTAACCAAAAATTACGATTGGGTATTTTAATGTTTAAAATCTCATGGCTTTCGGTACTGGAATATAGTAACATTTGGTTTCAAGTTGTGCACTTTTATATCGAAATGGTAAATTCTCTCCGCACAGTTCAAACCAGGAAGATTATGCTCGCTGCCGGTTTTAATTTTTTTCAAATTTGTTTATGTGGCTTATCCAGGGATATAAGGTTACGGACATGTGGGTTTCTGCCCATTGTGACATTGATGGCCACAAAGTTGCTGACAGTTTGCTTAAAACTGACTGTTAGGGAGTTTTAATTTTACAAAATATGAGATGAGACACGGATGTGAAGTTTCCGACCAAATTCGACAAATCGACAAAAATATATGTATACAAAATTAGTCGAAATAACAAAAATGTGTAAATGGATTGGTGAAACAGTAGGTAAAAGCAATGTTAAAAATTTTCGCTGTAAGGCTATGATTTAATTTATATAAATATTGAAACTAATTTTACTTTAGCTTCAAAACTGTTTCAAAATTTATAGAGATCACTTATAAAAAATTAATCCTTAAATACGGGCCAAATAAATACAGATATAATTAAAGGCATAATCTATCAAGCCATTATAGTTCGACAAAAAAACTACGATTAATTATATCCAATTATTGAGTTGAAAAAGTCGTAACTTATATGATTTTTAGATTTTAGTGGTTCACTGTATTGAATTTTGGCCAAATCTCAGAGATGTTCCCAAAAGAATTTTGGTCAAATAAGCTGGTGAATATTAATATTTGGGAAAATAGTCTTATCTGGTAAAGCGAAAGATTACAGGAATTGGGACAGAAACGACGTCAACCTATTCTCAAACTTTAAATGGCTTGGATCCTAGTCTTTCTTGATTGAAGTCATTAGAGGTTCTTTAATGATATATTGTGCCTAGTGGGCTCCTTTTGGTAAACAGAACTGGCACTGTGGGATGAATTAAACGTTATGTTATGGCGCCAAAAAAAGGCTCATTCAGATACCTTAAAAGGTGTTGCTTGCTTAACTCAGCCGGACGGTGGACATGGAAGTTGTTACAACTCACCCGCTGAAGCAACTAGCCCCATAAAATGGATGGCACTCAAATCATATGCCTGTACATAACCAATATGGAAAATTTAATTTAACTATTAAAATCAACCCATATCGAGTATAGGAGGGTACAATGATATGCATTGAAGTGTTTGGTGTGAGACTGCATGGAGCTGTCAGTGGCACTTATCTTGGTGGTAGTAGCAAATAATCGAATGAGATCTTGAAGGAGTGATGTGGAGAAGGGTTTCGTGTGAACAGTTAGTGATCACGAGTAAGTTGGTCCTTAGCTCTATGCGAAAGCTATCACAAACAAAAACGATAAACTTATAGTGCTTAAAGCAGGCCATTTGTGCCTAGATATTCTGTGCACGGAATAATGGAATAAGAAGAATGTACTATTTTCAATTGACTTTTATTTTAAGACGTAATGATTAATAAAAGTAGTTGAGGGAATTAGTATATAACGGCGTAAGTGGCGAAATTCTTGAACCGTCGTAAGACTAACAAATGCGAAAGCATTTAATAGTTCTAACCAGTAACGATGCCAACAAGCAATTGGATGGACCTACATATATGGGACTTTTAGTCGCTAACTGAGATCCGAAGCTTTTGGGTTCCGGGGAAGTATGGTTGCGAAATTGAAACTTAAAGTGATTCAAGGACAAGCACCACCAGGACTAGAACCTGTGATTTAATTTGACTCAATATGGGAAAACTAACCTGGTTCGAACCTACTTGTAAATTACTTTGTTATCCATATTTCTAGCGCGATGTGGTTTTAATACGTAAATCTTGTCTGTAAGTGGATTCATAGCTGGTGGATTGTCTGAATAAGACACTTGCGTCTTTAATAGATAAATTGCGTCTACTAATAATAATTGAAGAACAGGTATGTGGTGCTCTAAGATGTCCTGGGTTCCACATGCACTACAATGCAGGTACCAACGTGTACTCCTATAGTCTAAACAGACCGTGTAAACTGCTAAGAAACATTCGTGGTTATGATTGTGGATTGAAACTGTACATATAAATCTGAAATTCCCAGTAAGTGTGAGTGATAAGCTCTCGTTATTATACAATTTAAAATAAGTCATATCGAGTCGGAGGGAACAATAGTTTACGTTGAAGTGTTTGGTGTAGGCCTGCATGGAGCTTTAATTGCGAATTCGCCATTTTGGAGTATTCTTGCCAAATAAAAATAGAGATCATTTTATTCTTAACCGAACATAATTTAACAATAAATTCAGAACTGGCACGGATCAGAGGATTTCGACTGTCTCAATCAAACAATTATATAAGTTACGACTTTTCCAACTCAATAATTGGATAAAATTAATCGTAGTTTTTTTGTCGAACTATAATGGCTTGATAGAGTGTACCTGAAACTATATTCAGATATATGCCATACCCCGGGAACATCTCTGAGATTTGGCCAAAATTGAATACAGTGAACTATTAAATTTGTATATACATATTATAAAATTTGTTTTCAGGGTTTTTTGGAAATAATAAAAAAATATTAAATGTAATTTTAAAAAGATATTTGTAATTCATTTAAAACAATTAATACTTTCAATTTTAATATACCAATTTTTAACTGTGATTTTATTTGGTAGTATTTTACAATAATATTACAATTTATTTACCTACTGTACAGTTGTTATGTATTGGTATAACAACTGTACAGTCTAGTTCTTATTTTTGTCGATTTGTCGGAATCTTCACACCCGTGATGAAACGGTATCTGGAACATTATGACTGCGTTAAGTGTGATTTTACACAGATGCATACGTATTTCTTTGGTACTCCTAAATATTCAAGCGCATACCTCTTTCAATCGAGTAGGCTTGCATGATTTGTAGGAATACGTTATGATATTGTAAAAAAGTTCTGATAAAAGTCAAAAGCTTAGGACTGTAAATCACCAATGTAAAACTGCAATTACCACAAAAGCTCAGTTTAAAATAATACTTGAATATAGGCTGTGCAAATAAAGCACATGCCATTAAACAAATTTTATTTCTAATCAATTTTAATCAATCTTAATTGAAAATTTAATAACTAAATATTATCAAAACAAAACATGCAAATCTAATGTTTTTATGTTATATATTATTATTATGTTTATGATTATATCAAAACTCTATTAAAAAAAAACTCGTGTATTCCTTTAGTTGTTTTGTAATAAAAATTAGAAAATTCCATTCCATTTTCGTTTACATTACACAATGTTTCACTGATAAATCAATCGAAAGCTCTCTATTTTAATATCGTCGTCGTCGTTGTTGTTGCTATTATTCTATTTGGTATATTTAAATAAAAATTACACAAAAAAGCATAAATCACATAAAAAAAAAGTTTAAAAAAAAAACAACAAATTTTGTGTACCTGAACATAGTATATAGATATACATAAAAATAAAGAAATTAGATTTTATTTATGAAAAAATCGTTTATTTTTATCGATCAGGGAGGGTGGTGCTGTAATACTTGAGTTATGATAAAAGATTTGTTTGTGTGCTGTGTGAAAAGCAGCAAATCGGAAACGTTTTTTGAATTACGTACATACAATTCATCGTCGTATGTATAGTCTCTATACTTGTATGTCTTCTGTATACTTGTATACATAGTGTACACGTTTTGTTTAGTATTTTATCTTTAATATCGTGCGGGTGTGATATTTTGGTTTACTGTGTGTGTGTGTGTAATGGAGAAAGCTTTGAACGATTTAAGAAACCTAAAAAAAAATTTGTGTTCTTCTTACTTAGTGAAAATTCCTCCTGCTTGTTGTATTCTAGTAAATACCAGTATTATTTTTTTTGTGCTTTCAAATAAGAAAAAGACAAAAAAAAAACAACAGAAAATTGAGAATAGTTTAATAAATCATTTTTTTATACGTTTACCTGCGAAATAATACCTGGTTCTTCGTCTTCTATGTATATTCAAACAAACAACAGACAACAAAATTTTTGTACGAAACACTTTTCTCTTCCGCTATTCCATTATTTTATTTTATTCTAGCGGAATGAACAGTGGAACAGCAACAGCAAAATAAAAGTTTTTCCTTCACAAATTTTTTTTTTTTTTGATTTCACGAATTTTATGGTATTTTTCTTATTTTTTCTACTTTAATTAAAGTTTAAGATTTTTTTTTTTTAACTTTTCCGTGAAAAAAAAATTATTGTTCTTCAATGTATTTCTTGTGTTCTTATATTATATATAATAATACATAATACATTTTATTATATTATACAACAACAAACAAAAAAGCTTAATTTTAATTTTATTCTTGATTAATCTGGAATTTGTTCGATTATATAATTTATTATGTTTAGCCGGAATATAAATTTATATAATATTGATAATATAATTGAAGGGAATAAAATTGGATCGTTCTCACTTTGCCGCATATCCAAAAAGTTTAAATCAAATTTTAATTTGTTCTAATTATTTAACTGTTTGCTTAAATAAGCGTGTAGCAGATTTTGTGTGTAAGCTCAAGTTTATTCAATTTAATATTTAATAAATTCTACATTTTTGATTTTTATCTAAAATTAAAGTTAAAAATTGTGCGGTACCATGAATATTTTAGAAAACAAAATAATAAAAACGAAAAAAGTTTAGAATTGAAACGAGATACGTTTTGTACAGGATATGCGGTTTTATGTACATATAAAAAAGTTGGCTAATTTATTATTTTACGCTTTATATATGATGGTTTAAATTAGTTACCGTCGATATGGATGAAATAGTCTTTTCAGAGGTGTAGTTTCATTATATAAGAGGAGTGGCTCACTTATGTAACGTTTGGATTTGGGTCCTTGACTCTGCATGACACACTTTTTGGTGCGGGTAGCAATCAGTGGCTAAGGTGGGTTTTTTCCTCTTTAACATGTGGTGTCGGAAGCCATCTTACAAAAATCTACTTTTCTATGTCCATTACAAAGTGTGCAAAAAAAAAAAATATCGGTGTATATCGATCAAATCATCTTTCCAGTCTTAACAATTATCCCCACAGATTGTCTAATTAAACCATCATTATATATATAAGAAATAAAAAAAAATTATGTTATACACTAAACGTACGGTTAGCTCCAACCCAATTAAAAATAAAATAAAAAAAAAAAAGAAGAAACTAATTCATTTACTTCAACTACTTCACGAAAAAAAAATGGTTATACGTTACCAAAATTTAGTAAGGGAAAAAATATGTAAGTCTATATGATATTTATAATAATAATAATTAGGTTTAAAAATAATCAAGCTTTACGTCACCGTATAATATGGATGTGGTATCGATCCGTTTTCTTCCAATTCATCGTCGTCTCAAATGCCGCTTCCATATATTATACGTATCATTATCAGCATACACATATAGTTTGTGATGCAACTGCAATTTGTTGGTTACAGCTTTTCTATGTAAAATATATGTAACTTTACTAGTTGGGGTTGTAAGGTTATGAATGATTCACCACTAAATTATTGGTATTCGTTTTACTTAAAGTATTAAAATCAATAAGGTCAGCTGTTCTTTTAGTTTATTATTATTGACCTTCTGTAATTATTTCTATACAAATATATAATACTTCTAAATTTGCAACGATATACAGTCCGTGAAGTATTACTAAGAATATTAAGAATTGGGCGGGTGAGGATTTAAACTTAGTTTTCTTTTCAAATCGTTACACTTAACTGGAGGAAATTCACTCTGTTTCTCGAAATACTCAAAAAGCTCGCTGAACAAAAATATATTTTTATACAAATGCTCAGTGATAATTGATTTCAGAAAGATCAGATTTGAATGGGTCGACCGTGATCATTTTTGGTTTGAAGAACTTGATGTAGAAAATTCTTAAATTAATACAGTCATTTGACTAGGCCTATTATATACTATGCGACAGTTGGCTCTTTTTGTGGTAGGGGACGATGTGTTAATTGAAAACATGCAAGTTTTCATATTGTTTGGAGGTTGATATATAAGTATGATTGTCGATAATCAATACACCCCTTCAAGATAAACGCACTCGACCTGTGAGAAACAAGCCAACTTAATTCAGACTTAAATTAGGATATTTATACTCAACAGCCGACAGGAATGCATTTTAATGAAAAAATCCTTATTTAACGCTAAATTATGTCGCCGGATGGAGTTTAATGGTTTAAAGAGTTTCTCAACACACCGCGGTCAGTATATATAACGCAAAACAGTATATCTAACATGTAATTGGCGAGTTTTGTAACACTGTACTAATTTATCGGGCTATAATTTCGTTTTTATAATATTGCACTCGAAAGAATAATTTTTATCATAATTTCAACCAATATTCCAAGTTAAAACTTCTTTTCAGTACTATATCGATGTACAAGATTTTATTTGCATCAAGATCGTAAATACTTTCCTTGCAAAGCAAAGCCATTTATTTGGTAATGTTGCAAAACTTTCTGTTGGCCAAAAACTAAGACTGACACCATTTTTCAATAGATTGTCGATGATTTCTTGTAGATTGTTTACGATTAGTGTACATATATATTATACCAGCCGAAACTGAAAATACAATTTCTCTTACAAAATGCCACCTATTTTGAAGATATTGAAGAGGGATGAGGATTATTTTGAAAAAATTATGCCACTGGAAAACTAAAACACGTCTAGCTGAGTAAATGTAAAATTTAACAGTTTACCAGAGATGGAAACCGTCTTATGAGATAATGGTTCCATTGAACTCTGGAAAAATTAGAGTGAAAAATTGGAGCAAACTTAAACGATTACGACTCAAAGAGCAATTCGATGAGTTAAAGGGAATAAACTATCTCCTATTAATTATTACAGCAAAACTGCTACCTATAGAATTTCCTACGTTAAGTATATAGTGGATACCTTAAGTGGAAAACATTTATTACTACTTTCGACGCCAATATACACGAGCTGTGTGGAATATGTGCATGCGTTAGTTTAGAACAAATAAATAGGTAAACCGAACTCCACCAATGTACTCATTTTGATTAATCACTTTTCTTTGTATCTAAACGATTATTCAAAGCACTAAAACGACTTAAAAAGCAATAGGATTATTTAAATGGAACAATTCCACTTCATTCTGCTTCAATGAGAAAACTACACACATCAGCCACTGTTAGTGTAGCTACCAACAATCGATGTTGTGTGTTATTTTCTCATTGCTATAGAGCTCACCGTTTGCAACCATTAAGCATGATATTCTCAATAATCGCTTCGCCTCGACATTATTGACTACGAGTATTACAAAATTTTCAAAAAGTTTTATTGCGTGCACTGCTAAATTGAGACACGATATGCCAACAGATTATCGGTATACTCGAAATTGTATATGTCCATTCTACTTTCGCTGCCGACGTTTAACCAGTATAAACAAATAATGCTTTAATTTCGAGATCAAATAATAATGGGACCGCAGTCAACTCCTAATGCTAATGTTACATTTCTTTCTAAAACAAAATCGAAGCCAATGTCAGGAACGAACAAAATTGGATGATTGTAGTCGTTACTAAAACTATACCTCGACGAAAAAGTGCTAAGCAAATCCATCGCTATATAATACAATAATCACGCGTGAAATCGGATACAAATAATTTTTCCACAACCTTGGAGATTCAAGTGCAATTCCCATTGTCACCAGCAAAAAATCATTTCAATACGGATATATTGATTCCTATAGTGACTTCAAACGAACATTCAGCTCGTATTTGCCTTCAAAATTGCGTTTTTGTTATGTTCGTCGCTACGTGGTGAAAGAAGAAAAAAAGGGTTTTAGCACGTATCTGTGGCGTTCAGAGCAACTCAAATTTACCCCAAATAAGCTCACGCCACACGCAATTAATAAAAATTGTTATTTCGAGTTAAGTTCTTGTAATTCACTAGTACTGTCGCGTCACTACTGCATACAAATCGCACGGTATGAACATCAAGACATCAAGTCCGGTAGTATATGCCTGATGAGATTGATTTGATCTTTTCGATCAAACAGTCATTTAATGAAGTCATCATCAGATCGAAACCGGCTTAGTGGATTACAAGATATAAGCAACCACTCCAAACTACAATGCACATTCAATTTACAGTAAGCTACACGCTTTATTGGTGACCCGGACGTGATTTGAACAAAGCAACCTTTTGATCTGGAGTCAGAGAATGGCACTAACAATCAACACCTACGGAGCAAAACTCAAACACCGATTTACTACGCGATCGACAATATGGCTACGCTACTAAAGAAGTTTCCTTCTCTAATAGTGGCACCAAACTATAATCTACCAGTTCGTTATTCCGTAGGACATGATTTCGTCACCGAAGGACATTTACCAGTGTCACGACCACGAAGACTAGATCCGATACGCCATATAACGCCGCAAAAATCGAATTCCAACACATGGTGGAATTGGAAATGCCTATCATCAGCATCTTCTGTTTATTGTCCACTTCATACGGACTACAGCCGAATAAATGCGATTACGATACCGGATCGCTATCCAATACCCCACCCAAAACTTTTTCATGAATTTACATGGAAACACAATATTCTCCAAAATCGAACTAATCAGGGCTTATCATC
Source organism: Tipula lateralis (assembly GCA_963932295.1). Classification (NCBI taxonomy): domain Eukaryota; kingdom Metazoa; phylum Arthropoda; class Insecta; order Diptera; family Tipulidae; genus Tipula; species Tipula lateralis. The sequence goes on from OZ010737.1 coordinate 23,522,052, forward strand.
TAATTCCTGTTGCTACTGAAGACGTTCATAAGACGGCAATAACCACACTATTTGTTCTTTTCGAATATACTCGAATGCCATTTGGACTTTGAAATGTCGTGCAAACGTTTCAACGATTCATTTACAAAGTCGTGCGAGATTTAGACTTTGTATTCGTGTGCTTTGACGATATTTACGTGGCATCGAAAAATGAGGAACAACACATACTGCACCTAGAAACACTTTTCCAGCGACCTACTTAGTTTGATGTTCAAATCAAGAGCTCGAAATGCGTTTTCGGTGCAAACACTCTTGATTTCCTCAGCCACAAAATCACACCTAATGGTATTTTACCGTCACCAGAACGAATAAATACAATTACGGAATTCCCAGCTCCCACAACAATCAAGCTCATTCAACAATTAATCGTCAATGTAAACTACTACCACCGATTTATTCCGAAAGTGAATGAAATACTTACACCAAAACACTTCATTGGTGACACGTCAATTTCTGACACAACCTTTTGATACCCTCCTGCTTAACCTCACACGGCAAAATATAACTTCCCACAATGGAATTTCTGCCTTCTCTCTCAATACGTGGTAGTTCGTTTCACGCTCAAGGCACTGATATATCTAGGAGGTTCGTCTCATGCTGCAACAAAGCCACTCAATTAAGTGGGCGAATGCGGGCACCCATTAATACAGCATGCAGTTAGATTCGTTTCATGTTGCAACAAGCCTATTCTAAGCGATAACTGCTATAACTAAGCGGGTAAAAGCAGGCACCCCAACGCATTACGGCATAGAACATCATCAATCAAAACTCAAAACGGAGAGGGAATCCATTTTCGGGGGAGTAATGTGGCGTTCAGAGCAACTCAAATAAATCGCAACATTTATTTGAGTGGCTATACATTTCCTAAAATATACTTCAAAATGCAGATATATTTACTTCTTAAGGATTTGTTCTTCAAGTTAAAGGCTTCTGTAAACTGCCCAGTGATATCTACCATGTCTAAAGTTTTGATAACAAGATCAGCATATTTCGAGCCTCTTTGTTTTTAAAAATATTTATGCAATCACTTTGAGATTGGATGAGTGGACGTACAATTTAAAATTAATGTAATACTGGTTAAAAAGCTCAAACACTTGTTGTGACATAAATGTTTTTAAACAATTAAAATACCGAGCAATTGACGAAACTAATCGTAGATCCTAAAGCAACTCATAAAAAATATTTAATCACTGGCCTTTCATCATTTGTGGAATAGTAAGTTATGCAATGTGCGGGTCTACGTAAATGGGGCTTATAGGCACGTGCCCTCGAATGTAAATTCAGTGCAACGAAGAACATTAAAAGGAAACGATTTAACGGTATTTCAGCCCAAAACAGACGGTAAAGACAGAAACTAACACTTATGCAGTTAAAAGCATCAGTAAAGTTCATCAACTGTGATAATTGAATAAGATTCGACACTGAATATTATTTATCTAGGTAGTTTGTATAAAATGGCTTTATTATTGCATTTTTTCACTATGGTAAGTGTGTTGAAAATTTATAATTGGCTCACGTGCTATTGATCAGCAAAATTTGAGCTTTTACGATTCCAATGAGTCAAAAATAATTAAACAAGTTTTATCGAGCTCGAATATATCATAAAAGCTCAACGTATATTAAAAGTTAATCAACTATTTCTTATTATAGATTCATCAGTTAAACCCTAAGGTCGTAAAGTTTATTGTATTTCTGTAACTATATGTTGAAAGGTTCAATATTTCGTTTGATTAATTTTCATTTTTTTATAAACATGAATCAAATTTTTTGTATTATATCAACTCAGATGCATTAAATAAATTGTATACATACATCGACTATCTTCATTCAAATGAACTCCCATTTGTATCAATCAAACAACAACAATTGATCAGGAATTGATTTTTTATTATATTCTCACACATTTTCAAAGTCTATATATGTTGATTGTGTTAACACAACAAAAAGCTTAAATTTTTCATATTTCAGTTATGTTTGTATAATTGTACATTGCAACTATGTATGTATGTATATGTATATGCACTGTAGTGTTATTTCACCAATAATTTCAGAAAACTGTTTCTGATTTTTTGTTTTACTTCCATCCTGCCACCCACCAGATTTGATTGAAAAACCTATCAGCATATATATATAGATGTGAGTTAAATTTTAAATGTGTGTGTGTGTACAAACATAAAAATCTAGAAAGTTAAATACGATAAAAAACTGGAAAAGCGCAATCAAAACAAAAAATGAACTCTAGCAAACTAGACGAGTACGTATTGTGTTGTGTTGCGCTCAAATGAAGTATAAATAAATATATACTAAACAACACTCGAATGTAAAAAAAAATGTGTGCTTTAATACCTTTGAGTGAAAAGCTTTTTTTTCTATATATGTGCTTTTTCTACCTCGCTCTCTGTATACTGTTGTTTATTTATTATTTGAAATGCAATAAATTATTATTTGCAGTTGTTGTTGGTCGTCGAGCTGGTCGTGGTACTATGCTGTTGTACTATATATGCTTGTTAACATTTTTCTTTTTGTACAAGAAATAGGACGAAATTTACAATTTAATTTTTGCTATTTTTATTTTTCATATGGCAAATTGCAAACAACATACACATAAAATAAAGCATATAAAATCAAAGCGAAACACACAACAAATTGTTTCTCTATAACATGTATGTGTATGCATAATCAATGAAATGATTAATGGTATTAAAAGCACGGTATATGTGTGTATTTCGATTCTAGACAGCAAATTCCCTAAATAATTAATAAAACTGAAAACCAAATGTTAATTAACATTAGAATTGTAATTTATTACGCTTCACGTGCATGGTTGTGGATGTGCACACGTAAATAGATTATATACTGAGATAAACTCTTGATATATTTCGATTAGTGGAGCGTTTACGTTGGGAAAGGTGATTTTGTCATTTAGCTCTAGGACCCAATCTAGAAGCTTTCTCGGAATCTTCACCAATCATCGAATTCATATTTCACCAGGTGGCGAAAAAGTTCTTTCAGAATCGTTGATTATAAATGAAAACCATGAGCACTACCACTTTCAAAGAGAGACACTTTCTTCTTAGAACTAGATTTAACTGTTTGTTATAAATGAATTCAAAACATTTTGTAGTCCTCGCTTGATTGCTACCTGGAGCTGATTTTGACTTGACTGTTCTGTTGTTGAATTAGAGCAATAACACCTAAAATACCATTTAAATCACACCGAGAATCTCTAAAAAAAATTTTTGGAACAACAAAAAATCTTAAACTAAGTTCTGATCGAATTCGTTCAATGTATGTGGTTCAGCCAGTTTCTTGGTCATTTTTTTCTTCTATTATACAACGAAGCTCTTCTGTTGAGAATGTAATGTTAAACTTCAAGTCTATTAGAAATTTCTATATCGGTGTTATGAACAAAAAACATTCCTTCATGACAAATTAAGTACTCAACCATGTTTTGTAATCTAGAACTTCTAATTCTTTTCTATATACGTTCGTCTAAAAAATACTTATGGATTATGTCATTCTTAACTGAAGATAGTTTAAGCTAGCAAACCCTTTTTGAGTTATTATATGGGCACGAATTCAAATTTTTGTTTGTAGACCCGTCGTATATTAATATCACTTTCATTTTTATCAAGACTTTGGTTTATTTTGTGTAGTACGCCTGAAACAGCTAGCTGTATACCATGAACGAAACCAAGTTGTTGTTCCACTGTACCGATATTTTTATCATGATACATCAGAGTATCCGAACGAAAGTTTACAGATAATTAAAATTTACTACAAAGATTTTGAGTGGGTGATTGCAACCTCAAGAGCGTTAATTTCATTTTTTGTCGTAATTATATCGTCCAAAATATTGCTGCTGTTACACGTCAATCGCAAACAAACCAATACAGTCGATTCCACGGGTGTTCCAAATAATTGAGCGGCGGTCAAACCACACACTTTGTTGAATTTTGCGAAAAGATCTTGGCTTGCACCTTTATAAGAATCAGTAAATATAAGAACTAAAGCCACTCGATCGAAACGACGTCTTTCGTGGACTCTAAGATATATTGGGATAAAACTACCATTTGCATCGGAAAATCATATTCAGTGATAAAGTGCATTTTTAGCTTAACGACTTCGTCCACAAAAGGACCACTTCATCCACAACAAAAATTTATGGTGTGATTTTGATGCCAGTGGTGCCATTGAAATCACCGTCACGTTACATTCAATCAATGGAGATCGCTTCACAGACATGTTGCAATGTAGCAATGGACATGAATGATATATAGTTTCAACAAGACGTTGTCTAAAATCCGATTTAAATTTGTCGCCTATAGATTGTGTGATTTGATGAGGTCAAAAATTATGACGAACAGTAGGTGTATCATCAATTTCTTAACTCGAATTTCTTAAATCATTTGTGTTTTGTGACACATTATTGGCACAATTGACACCAAACATCGTTCACGCAAGATGATATAACTTCAACTCACGAATCTGAAGTAATTTCTAAAATAATTTGTAAAATGTTACATCGTTGTCAATAGATTGTGTCAGGGTGTGGTGTTTGGCGGTATAAATACAAATTAGACATTTACTGACAAATCATCCAATGCATACTGGGTGGCCAGAAACATTATCTACCAAAACTTAGGCCTTGAAGTCTAAAAGTTTAAATTCGCTTTTCAGTCAGGAATATCACAAGTTGAAATAAAATCTTATTAAATACCAGTCATCCATATATTTTTATTTGATCGCGAGTAAGCAGCTGGCCGCTTTTTTAATGCCCTCGATACCTCTGGGATTGCACCAATAATCACTATTTGATTTATCAACTAGAAAAAGAGTCAATTAATTAGAAAGTTGGTTTTGGCAAACGTTTCCAAAATAGGCAATTTTTGTTAACATTTATTTAAAACATGGGTCATAATGATCCTAATGAACTAGTGTTTTAATGCTTATTTAAAACGATTAGCACAAGTCGTTTTAGCACTACCTGCTTCACCTGCGAGGTCTAAAATAAAATGGGAGCAATATATATGTTACGGTTAAAGTCCGAAATGCGGCGAATGTCGACATTTACCTATCCCTTTGGTAAATACATGTTCAATTTACTTCTCCTGCAAATTTAGGCTATGTTCACATTTACTCTTTAATTTTTTTTTGTTAAAAAATGATTTCGTAGAAGACCCTAGAATGATTTCGTAGCAGACCCTAGAATGATTTCCTAGAATTGTAAAGGCAAAAGGCTTTGGTTACTCTCACGGGCACTCCGAGTGGATTTAGATTTCTACTTCGAGGGACGTAGGAGCCGGGATAAGCAAACATGTTGCACTGCGTGCCGCATGTAGGAACGGATTATATAGACTCTATTAATGGATTTCAGTACACTTCAGTTCACCTTTTTGTAAATTTACACATTTACCGGTAAAATGTCGACATTAGCCGATTTCGGACTTTAACAGTAACATATACATAAAATCGTCGGTAAATTTTTTTCTTCAAAGCCGGAACCACACAATATTTATTCCTTAACGTCACTGCCAGGTCATCTGCAAACCCTACTTTATCGGTATAGAGATTAAGTTCAAGAATCGAGTTACTGTAAATGAGGAATTTTAGTGGCCCTAACAAAGAACCTTGAGGCACGCCACATTGAACTTGTTCAATATTTCTCAAATTTCCATTGATATTACATACTTGTATTCTATCTTTTAGATACGATCGAAACCAACGAGTTCCGATTGTGGATAATTTTTTAATTAATAAATGGTGAACTACCGTATCAAAAGCTTTTTTAACATCAATAAACAAACAATAAACATTATGGCCTTCATTTAAATTATTATACCTAAATAGAGGTTAGTAATTTCAGTACTAAGTCCTTATCGAAATCCATATTGATGTTGAGAAATGTAATTTATTTTGTCTAAATAATAAAGTACTCGAGATTTAACACACTTCTCTAATTGAGGATAATATTAATCCCCAAGTGCCAATTACAAATCCGATACAGCTAGAAGAAGAAATAGAACAATTTAACAGCGTCATACAACAAGCGGCGTGGAGTAGTACACCATCAAATACAACAAAAACACGCAAGAATGTTATTTATCCCTTGGAAGTTAGGAAATTGGTAGCAGCAAAACGAAAAGCAAGAAAAGCTTGGCAAAGGAATCGAGCGCCTGAATATAAAACTACTCTTAACTTTTTGTCCAACAAACTAAAGCTGCTAATCAAAGAAATAAAAAATGAATCCATTAATAAATACTTAAGTAGCCTGTCTGGCGAATAGATACCGAGTACTCTCTTTGGAAAGCAACAAAAATGTTTAAACGACCTAAACTTCAAATGCTTCCAGTAAGAAACGATGATGGAACTTGGGCTATAAGCACAAAGCAGAAAGTAAAATTGTTTGCAACTCATCTTGAAAGCACGTTCCAGGCTCTACCTAGACAAACAGTAGGTGAACACATACCACCAGAACATAAAGTGGACAACTATAATATAGCTGCTGTCACAGTGCAAGAATTGAGAGATGAAATCAAAACTAACCTAAATGCAAAAAAATCTCCAGGATATGACTTAATTACAGGAGAAATAATAAAAACCCTACCTGAAAAAGGAATACGCAAGCTACTTCAAATAATTAATGCAGTATTCAGACTTAAACACGTTCCAAATCAATTGAAAGTCGCTAAAGTAATCATGTTACCCAAACCAAACAAACCATTAAATGACAAAAACTCGTATAGACCGATTTCCTTACTTCCAATAAGTTCAAAAATATTCGAGAAATTACTGCTTAAGCGACTCAAACCAATAATTGAAGAAAGAAATCTTATTCCACCTCATCAATTTGGCTTTGGAGAAAAACATTCAACAATCGAGCAAGTGCATCGGATTACAAACATAATTGAAGATGTACTTGAAAAAAAAAGTTTGTTCTAGTATTTTATTGGATGTAGCACAAGCTTTCGATAAAGTTTGGCATAAAAGCTTGGAATACAAATTAAAACGAGATTTACCAAAACAATTCTATGAAATACTTAAATCTTACATAGCTAACCGGCATTTTCGTGTTAAACTAGATGGTGAATACTCGGAAATGAAGAAAATATAACCAGGAGTGCCACAAGGTAGCGTTCTGGGACCAACCTTATATGTACTATAAACCTCTGATGTGCCAACGATAGAAGAGACAACTATAGTAACGTTTGCAGATGACACAGCCATATTAGCAGTTGCTGATAACATAGAAGAATCCACAAGCAAATTGCAAAGAGCGACTAATATGGTTAACACTTGGACGAAAGGGTGGCGAATAAAACTGAATGAAGCAAAATCTGTTCATGTAAATTTCACCAGTAAAAAGGGTTGATTGGATACCAGTAGAACTAAACTCCCAGTAAATTCCAGATGCAAACACAGCAAAAGACTAAGGCATGACTCTTGACGCGCAACTAAAATGGAAAGAGCATGTGAAAAAGAAAAATTAAACATTAGATACAGAAAGATGAATTGGCTCTTAGGGAGAAGTTCTGAGCTTACTTTACATAATAAATTGCTACTGTACCGGCAAATTTTTAAGCCTATAAAGACTTACGGTATTCAGCTCTGGGGCTGTGCAAAGCAAACAAACGTCAATATCATCCAGTCATTCCAAAGCAAAGTCCTACGTGGAATAGTAAATGCACCGTGGTACGTGAGAAATGACAACATCCATAGAGATTTGAAGATGGATTTCGTTAGCGTAGAAATAAATAAAACGCAAGACAACACATGCAACGGATTAGTCAACATAAAAATGCTGAAATTCGCCGAATGTTGGATGACACAAATCCAGTAAGAAGGCTGCAAAGGAAGAAACCACTTGATCTACTGACCCAACCTGGATCGGCTAAAAAATATAATAAAATTATGTAAAAGGTACTAGTCTAAGTGCTAGAACCCTTGAATCGTGAATTTAAATAATAATGCAAGATAAATTACTAGATGATTTGTAAATCAGTTGTAATAAATTAAAAAAAAAAACATCTCTAAAATTTTGGAAAAAACGGAAAATAGTGATATAGGTCGATAGTTACAAACAAAATTGGCATCACCACTCTTAAACAATGGTATTACTGGCCACTCTTAAACAATGGTACAATGTGGCCAAATTTATTTATCACAAGCGAGCTTATCCCATCACTGTCTACAGCAACGTTATTTTTGAGATTAGATATAAAAGCACATGCTTCATAAATATCAGTAGGACAAAAAAAAATTCGAATCAATATACTGATCATTGTCTAAGTATTCAACTATTGGAGCTTTTGGATGTTCTCTAAACTTTACCTATATATTGGCGAAGTAGTGATTTAATTGATAAACAATCTCAATGCTTTCAGTAAGAACAGTATTATTGTCTCCAAAAATACAGTTCATTTTGTTAGATTTACGACGCTTTCCTAGTAAGTTCCATAGCTTTTTTTGATCAAAACTTACCGCCTCAAATTTTTGAATATAATAATGCTTTCTACTAGTTTCACTATTTGATTTAATTTGTCTCGAAAGAATTTTTACTTAAGTTCTCAGTTCAGTGTTATTCGGATGTCTCTTACAAATTTTAGATACGCATTTTTCCGGCGAATTTTACCTAATAGAACATTATATTAATCCATATTAAAGTATAGTTTGAGTTATTGATTACCATAGATGAGATTGTGCAGTCTCCTACATGTTTCATCAAAAACATTCTTCCACGATTCTGTTTGTAAACACCGGTGTAATTCTTGAAAGTTAATAAAAGTTTTTTGTCTTGGTATTTTAGGTAGAGGTTCCCAATTGAGATTAAATTTTATCGAGGTTATACATTGATAACTCTTATCTATGTGTTTCAGCTTTATAATTGATGGTATAGCCGATTTTGATTCTATAGTAGAGATATGATCAATACATGTCATACTACCGGATGTGACTCTAGTAGGTTCATTGATTTATGAATCAAGTCCTAAGGAAGACATCATTGAAAAATATTTGCATTCTTGCGAATCTTTAGATGATTTTTATTTAGAATATTTATATTCATGTCTCCAATAACAGTCAAATTTTTTGAATTCATTTGTTTAAGGTAATTTTTAAATTCAAGAATAAAAATTTCAACAGAACAAGAATGTAAGCGATACACACATACCGCGGAAAAAAATATTTCACCGATTGTAAAATTCACCCGAAGTAGGTCAGAAGACTGGAGGTGAGTACTAGAGAATGAAAACTGAATCCCATTTTTAACATATGCTAATACACCGCCAGATCTATAGTCGTTGTTACAGCAATCCAATAAACTATATTCATCTAAATTGTAAAAATTAGTTTCTGTATACTATCAAATAACCGTTGTTGAGATATTGGCTACTCAGTTTGTTCCATATCCACATTTTTACTAATTTATAATTATCATTTGGTCCATATCCCGTTTTTTGACGTATGAAACAAAATCTAATATAATTAGAGAAAAAAAATGTTGCTATTAGTTTGAGCCAAACGTCCACTGGAACAATTTATCAATACTATAATAAAAATTAGTTTGTTCCACGAGTATATGTGTGGTGGATATGGAACAAGCGGAAAAATCAAAAAAATTGCATAACATTTGTTCTATATCCATATCTCACAGAATGTAAAAACGCAAAAGTATATAAAGAGAAGCAAATTTTTTCTCTGTCATTGTTCTTAACAACCTCGAACTGAAAAGTCCAATTATTTTTTAACACAGGTACAGCCATAATTTTGAATAACAAAAAACGTACTGTGCCATATGGACTGAGGCACATAGTTGGCGATCTGGTAACGATATTAGTATTGTATTAATAAGAATACTGAACCAGTTGATTACTGATTTCCCGTTCTTAAAACATACTAGGTTGTGGGGCGATATATATATATATATATATATATATATATATATATATATATATATATATATATATATATATATATATATATACATATATATATAAATATATATATATATATATATATATATATATATATATATATATATATATATATATATATATATATATATATATATATATATATATATATATAAATATATATATTGGGTTGTTACAATCGTCTGGGATGTTGGAATAGTGAACTTTACTTAGCACGAGCATTTATTAAATCGTATGTGATTAGGTGAACGCATAATACAACAGTTTCAAGCTGGTATTGTAGATTTACATTATGTAGGTAATAAGTAGGGTGCTCATATAGTTTTGTACGAGAAAATATTGTATAATACATAGGATTGAAAAAATAATAACTACAAACATCACAAACTACAAATCCAGTGAAATGCTAGAAAAAAAAACTGTTGAGTTTCCAGCATAAATACTCGTACACTCATGAATAATGGAAACTAAACTAAAACACAGAAATAAAATAAAACTAACTGGTAAAAAAGCATCTATATACAAGTATTATGGTACGGCTACATGAAGGGTTGTAAAATATATATTTTATTTTGTCCTATAAAAAAATTTATACAACAAACATATCCGAATAGCAAAATAAAAACAAATTTTATTACACTAAAATTTTTTTTTCACATTTAATGATTTGAGAAGTACATAAAGCATATGCGGAAAACTTTTTTTTTATTTTGGCAATTTAAATTGAAAATTTTTCGCAAAATTTTCAATTTTCTTGTTTCAATCTTCTTATTTTATTGTTTCATCTGAACGATGAGTGTATACACGAAAGAATCAAACTATGAGTATATTGTGGGTTCTATACGGTTACTACCGCCAATTATGGAACGATATAAAACGCTTGATTGTATTTATATCCTTTTCACCTAAACACTATAATGCTATTCGAGATCTAAGGATTTTATTATATACTCGTAGTTTTTACGTACAGTTTTAAGCACCACATATAATGAAAAAACATCATAGTGTTTATACGATGATTAAGTACATAAACTTTAAAAATAATTGATTGGTTGGAAAGATGATGTTGGTTTTAATCTAAAAAGCTATTTACGATAGTCGTATCTAAAACGTAATGCGTTTAAGGAGTTCCAACTGCAAATCGTCCTCTTGCAACTCCAAATTCAATCACATACACGTGTGGCTTCACAGCTTTCAATGATTCGATGATACGAATCTCCATACTATTATCGAATAATTTGTAAGAGATATGGACAAAGAATCTTAAAACTCAACAGTGATCATAAGAGAAAGTGATGGTCGGCAAGAAAAGTGTCAACAGCTATGTGGCAACTCCGTTTTAAAATTGATACACCTTGCGGTCGTTATTAAGTATCTAAGTCTACTTTTAAAACTTTATCGTTAGATATCCAACGTTGGAAGATAGTAATACGAAAGCAACCGAAAACATGCCACTGATGTTATGCAATTGAAAGCCTTTAAGTGTAATGTTTTTTTTTCATTACCAGCTTTATTTAATAACAGATGATACAATAATATTGACATAACAAATAATAGTGGTAAGATAAGTGAACCATTGGATCATATAGATCACGTGACTGATTCACTGATTACAAAGTAAAATATATATATTTCTTAATAAATATAAAATTTAAAATAAATAATTTAAAAATAATAAATAATAATAAAGGGTCCGCCATCTAAAGCTTTTTTTTCAACAAGTGCTTATTTCGTGAATGGTAACACTTAGCTCATGTCTGATTTGACAGATAATTAGTTGTATCCTTCCGCTGAACGAATATGGTTGTTATACGCTTGAACAACGCTGGGAAATATTGCGACATTACTTTGAAAATCATGGTAATGTTGCAGAATGTGTGCGAAAATTGCGTACGAATTTTGGAAGAAGAGAAGCACCGTCAGCTCCGTATGTTCGTTATCTTGTGCAAAAAGCGAAAGAAACTGGCATCCTCACCGATAAATCAAAGCCCGAGAATATTGATACTGTGGCAGAAATTGTGCGTGATGCGCCATCAACATCAATTCACCGTCGTTCTCAACAATTGAACATTTCGGAGACATCATTGAAACGAATTTTGCATAAAGACCTTGATATAACGCCATACAAAGTCCAATTGGTTCAGGAATCGAGGCCAACTGACTATCCAATGCGTTTTCGCTTCGCTGAGTGGGCCTGCGATCGACTTACAGAAGATGCCGATTTTGCCCAAAAAAATCATCTTTTCGGATGAAGCTCATTTTGATCTTGGCGGGTATGTAAACAAGCAAAATTGTCGCATTTGGGGTACGGAATAGCCGCACGCATACATTGAAAAGCCGGTACATCCAAAACGAGTCAGTGTTTGGTGCGGATTTTGGTCCAGAGGCATTATTGGGCCATTTTTCTTCGAAAATGAGCACGGAGTGGCCGTTACAGTCAATGGCGATTGTTATCGGGCCATGTTGAACGAAGTTTTGTTCACAAAAATTAAAGAGGAGGATATTGTCAACATTTGGTTTCAACAGATAATTGAAGATGTTTTGAAGATCGCAACTGTTTTTGAAGATCGCATTATCAGCCGCAGAGCTGATGTCGTTTGGCCACATCGGAGCTGCGATTTGGGATTTGCTTTTTGTATAGTTGATTTGTTCGTAGGTTATGACCTGTGTGAGTCACAAAATTATTCAAATAATATTCTTAAAATTTTGAAAACGTAAATATGCCGTAGGTAGTAGTATATAGTTAGACTTTCAAATATAGGCCACGAAGCTGAGTATGATGGTTTGAAGCATATAATTCCCAATAATTGTTTTTGCCTTACGTGTATATAGGATATAATATAGATTAACATGCACTACCCCAACATGATAGACCATATTGCATAGGTAATTGAGTCAGCTATAAGGCAAAGTTAAGATCCGCAGTAAATTTTGTGGAAAAATATAGACGTAGTAACTACATAAAACTTTCTAGAAACAAATAGTAATCTATTTTATAGTCCTTGGATATGCGATTTCCAATTTAAGTCTCTGTCAAGTAGGACACCCAAGTATCGAAATTCATTGATTGAATTAACTATAAAGCAACTATCAGTGCATATTTCTACTATTCACTCAAATGTATGATACGTTACCTGTACAGACATTGAAAAAGTTTCTCAAAAATACAGTAGCTTAGTTTTCTGGCTGAAAACAAAGTTATGAACCTTCAACCATACTGTTAAACTATTTAGTTTATCTATCATGCTGTGTGAGATTGAGTTTTTCCTGTCTGCTGCGACTAGCGTATGTAAATGAAAAAACGCAGTAGGAGACCCATGAAAGTATTGATGAAATATTCCATTTACATAAATTAAAAATAGTAAAGGCCCTAAGACAGAACCTTCTGGAACCCCTACGTTATTAGGTAACTCATCACTTAGATGCTGATTTATTCGTACTATTTGGACTCGTCCAGTTAAATACGATTGTAACCATTTATGCGTTGTACCTCTGAAACCACAGCAATATAGCTTCTTGAGAAAGATATTGTGTTGCACTCTATCAAAGGCTTTAGTTAGATCGACAAACAGAGCTGATACTTTGAGACCTTTATCAATATGACAAGTTATCTGATCCAAAAATTCCAATAATGCTCGTTCTGTATTTCTATTTTTTCTAAGCCCATATTGTAGGGGCGACAACAAATCTATTTTATTTAAAAAGGAAACAATCCTACACTTTATCGCATTTTCAAACAACTTAGAAAAAACAGAAAGTAGTGATATTGGGTGGAATTAGTAAGATATGTTTTGTCACCCTTTTTAAATATTGTAACAACTAAAGCTCTCTTTAATGAAACAGGAAACACTCCAGTTTCCAAGCTTAGATTAAAAATAAAAGCTAAGACATCTACTAGAAAGAAGGCCATTTTTGTTACAACAGTATTCGAGGTACCATCCAAACCTGGAGACCATTTGTTTTTTAGAGAACGAATTATGTATAGAACAGTTCTGTAGCCGAAATCTCCGATAAAACTAAACTATTGATCGAATAATAATTCTGAGAGATTATATGATTTGTATCAACTCATAGAAACAGTTGTGATGTTTGAGTCTCCAAAATAAGTAAAAAAATCGTCGAACTCATTGGATATGTGTCCTGATTCTGAAATTAATTGACCAGTTTGATTTGTAATTTCTTTTATTTCAGCTGAATCTGAACGTCCCACTACAATTTCATCGACCGTTCTCCAGTTCTTGCTAGCATTATTCCCATTGTTGATAAATTTTGTTGAATAAAATTTATTTTTGGTTTTTTCGATTTCTATATTCACAGTATCGCATAAGGTTCGGCTTTATTGATTTGGTCTATTATTATTAACATGCTTTTTGGCAAGCAGAAAGATCTTAATTCTTTTACGCACCAGTCGCAATAAATTACCAGTCATCCACGGCTTTATCTTTATTGACTGCTTACCAAAAGATTTTGTGTATGAATTTAACTAAATGACCATTAAAAATATCAATAAAATTATCAAATGCCTTAGAAGCATCTTGCAAATGATAAATATCAACCCAACTCTCATACAAAAGTAATTCCTGTAATTTATTATAATTAATAATTACTTTAGTTTGGCTTTTAGGAGTTGATTTGTGTTTAAACTGTACGTCTGATAATTTAGTTTCAATTAAACAATGATCTGATATTTTTAGATCCAATACTCTATGGAACACTTGTTTAAAGTACCTATGATCGAATCTGCACAGAACGTTGTCAATACATGAAGCTGTGTTGTCCGTAATTCTGGTTGGTTCAGAAATATTATCCAACCCATATTCTGATAGTGAAAGCAAAAGTTTATCCAGAAGTGAGCTAGGTTTTAGAAAATCTATGTTAAAGTCACTCATAATAAGTAGGTTGGGATATGTTAAATCTTCCAAGAGCGTAGTGAATTTCTAAATAAAGCTAGAAACATTTGTGTAACCTAACCGATATAAACACACAACACAAACTAATTCGAAGCGTATGGCAAAGGTTAAACCAACAGCATAAAATTTTTCAAAATTTATAGTAAATTGCTTGCAATTTAAACAGTAAACTGTTGCAATGTAAACTGTTACCATAGGTGTATTCGTAAACAATTTGAATACCAGAAACAAGCAAACTAATTTCCATGTAAGCTCCCTACGGACGCTTTCCAAATTTATAGCGGAGCTGTAAGATTTCACATTTTCAAGAATGGAACCTTACACAGTTGGATATGAATGAAAGCCACCTAAACGAGATTTAAAAGCTGTATTTGGTATTAAGAAACCACATTCACCGGACATCTATGTTATATATATATATATATATATATATATATATATATATATATATATATATATATATATATATATATATACATATATTTATAAATATATATATATATATATATATATATATATATATATATATATATATATATATATATATATATATATATATATATATATATATATATATATATAATATATATAAGCGAGAGGAGAATTGGGTAACAGGTCAAATGTAACAGGTTAAACATTCAACTAAACGGATTTATTGTCTAAATGCAACGAACATATCTTTAATTTAGTGATGAATCATAAAACCGATTAAAGCAAATAAATCTACGCTAGAATTGGCAAAAGATTTAGATTTCTTCCACATAACTTGGAGCTGGACATCAACACTCAGTCAGAAGATTCACCAATATTAAGACTTTCGAACCAATCTATTTCCAAAATTGTTCGTTTAACGTTTGGGGGTTAGTTCAACTATGGCAGAGTGATAGAGCGATTTACGACCAAATATAGATAAATTCAACTAACGTAAAAAATCTTAAACCTTTTTAGTTCACCACCTAAATTACGGTTTGACCATTGACCTCGTTGCTCATTTATAATAGTATGTGTAGTGGTTTGTTCAAAATACTCATTCAATAGCTGTCTATAATCCCTCTACAAATCTACATAATTGCCGATAAGATTTGATTTGGTATCGTGAGACCTAGTATTAAAATGGCTCGAAACTTTTCTTGCGCCCACATTTTTAGATGCTATATGTATAGGGACTTACTGTGGTTAAACATTCAGACACGACAGAAAATTATGGTGTAAGGCTTATAGGTTATGACATTTTGCTTTATTATTTATCAATCATTTATTTCGTGTGTCGCATAAGAATGGTCGCTAATAAGCATACATGCTACTAACGTTTGTCATGTAATTCTGTAGTGATGCCGCACTAATTGAGTTTTATCACTCTATTGAGTTTTTATCATTTCAATGCAATGTTCACTTATACAAAACTTAAGGACAAATAGGGCAACTTAAAAGTTGGCCTCTTTCGAAAAAAAATCAATAAATTATAAATTTTTAAGCTAAATTTTATGACGAGTTTACTCATTAGATTGTTATAAACCTTTTTATTTAATTACTGTTTGATGACTGACTTCTTGCTATTCTTTCTCTAAACATGTTAATTTTTGTCATTCGGTAAATCTATTTATTATTTAAAATTATAACATAATAATGTTGATTGGCCAGTATTGGTAAATTAAAATAATATGGCTGTTTAAAAAGTTTATACGAGGGTGGTTTTAGAGGTTACACAACACGTTATCGCATCCAGAAAGCTTAGATATCCTGACATATCAGTATTCAATATGTCTTGTTATGTGAAACAATATGTCGGTCGGTTGAAGAAATTTCTCACTGCGGTTGAACTTCAACCGATGAATGTAATCTGCTACTCCTAAGTAATTCCAGGTCTCTATAAAGTGGTGCATATTTAGTTTTGTTTTAGTTGACATACAACAACTAGAATCGAATGGGTCCTAATTTAGGGTGTGCTACCTTAATAGCCGGAGACCAGCCCATTCGATTACAAACTCATCAAATTTACAAAAATATTACTAACGCATGAGCGTATTCAACCATATCCCCGTACAAGTGGGAGGTTGGATAATATCATATGCTTAAGGGGAGACCCACTGAAGTCACACCTGGTTGCAGAGAAACTCGATAACCAACCAGTTGTCTTGAATGATTATAGCTGTGGCAACCATGGTAGAATTCTATCAAGCACATGTCCACCTACAGTTGGCTATAAATAGATTTCAAATTAAAATAAAATATAAAGATCGATTGGTATATAATATTAGACATGTCAAGACTAATCATTTCCGAGTCCCCATGATTCAAAAATCTAAAGCTTTGTTGAAAAATATTTGTTCCCTATTTGAACTTTATAAAAAAAATAAATAAAATTGACATTTATAAAAGGGATATAAACAACGGTCTATATTTTAAGCAGTGAAAATATTTTCTCCTTCGGGACACATCCTTCAAATTAAGAAATAAAAATTAGTTTCAATTTCATTTTTCTTGTATCCCTTAAGTGCCGTTTTATACAATATACATAAGGCTATAATAAGACTACTTATAATATTTTTTTTTGCTTTATTATATTATATTTTTTTATTCAAAAAAATTATATTAGCGTATGATTTTATTATAATAAGAAATATTTATTTTTTATTTTTGCTTCCTTTGTTGCCTTCCTATATATAGTATAACTTTGAGCTTTTTTAAGACTTTCAATTTTATTTATACATTTTTTTGTTATTCGGTGTGATATACAATAGCAAAAAACATTTTTATTCGTATATATACACAGTTTTGTCTTTGTTTAACTTCTATCATCCATTACTCTTGAAAACTTTTGGTGTGCTTTCTATATATTATTTTCTCACCCATTTTTCATCTTATCTTTAAAAATTAAACAAACAAAAAAATAAATACAATAATTTATATAAATTTTCAACTTCATCGACGCGAGAAAATGTTTTCTGTTTGTATTCATCTCCATTCTCTACCAATTTGGCTCTAGCATTTTATAAATTGTATTTTCATTGCAAAATAAGATAAGAAAATGCTCATTTATACTGTGTACTTTAAGAATGAAATTCTTGTAAATTAAGTTTAAAAAATTTAAACATTCCAAAAAAAAATCCAAAATGAATAAAATATTTAATTTAATACCGACTTCATGCATAGAAAATATAATTTCTTACCAATATTTCATCATTACGATATGGGAGAATGAATATTACGTTGGGAAAACTCAAAAGCTTCCACTTTTTGGAATATGAATATATTTTATTCATACACACCTGAGAAAGAAAATTTTATTTTCAAAAATATTATTATAATTTAAATAAAAAACTGCAATCAAACAGAAAATATTTGGTACGAACAAAAAAAAATTTGAATTCAGAATTGCATGATTTAATACTCTTTATGCGACTTTTTCCCGCTCGATGTAGCTTAACGATGAGTAAAAATGTTATCTTGTCGTAAGATTATATAAAATTATTTTTTTTTTAAATTTCGTATGTCAGCACAATAATAAACTGAGTGTACAAACATTCATAAATATATAACATCTAAATAAATTTATAAAATACAAATTCGTGTAAGTATAAGATGACTGTTTGATATAAAGAAGACGCATACTCGTATATATATTTTGTTTTTGTATGAATTACCTGCGCTATAGAATGTTGTGAGCGAGCTCGAAAATCGAATTAGACATAAAACGGTAATGACAAGTAAAAAATTGGTGTGCGTGTGAGCTTTTAGTGTTTTTCAGCGTATACATATCTCATCATATATAAACAGAATAATCGTTTATTTAGGGGACGGAAAAATAAAGATATAAAATGTCATATTATTGTTTAGAGCGAGAGAGAAAGAGAGAGCTTTTTATATCAGGCTGTTAAAAAAGTTTGCAGACTGTGATAATATTTTGATTTGGTGCCGCACTGTTTATCTAAATATAAATATTATGAAACAAGATAGAAATCGTAAATTGTATTCAATTAGTATATTAAACAAGTTCAGGACTGTTGTCTGGATTAGTTGCTAGACAAATTGTGAACGTTCTACGAAATCTTATTTGTCTCATTTAATTTGCATTGATGGTGAATAGACGACATTTGTATTTTAAGAGTTAATTTTACATAAGTAATTTAATTAAAACGAATTATATTAAAAAAAATTAAGGAATCAACAGCAAAGTTGCGATTGTAGTTTGGTTGTCGATTTAATCTGGCTTGAGATTGAAGAAAAACGAAACATTTCAACTCAATATTATTGGAGTTATAATTTTGTTACCTTGTTTGCAGAAAATATTTCTCTTCAAGAAACTTAATCGGTAAAGTTTTTGTTGAGCATAGACTGCCATGTTAATGTTCTGAAATCATGAACATCTTTCATGATTTCAGAAATTGCATAAGTATAAACTCAGTTTTCAGAAACATTCTTTATTTTTAGTAAAAGCATACCATAGCCATGTTTGCGATGAGGTTACCTCCAACCATATCTGCTTGCCCACATTACTCATCATCTTTAATAAAAAGCTATGTTATTTTAAGCACAATATTATAAAAGCTTATTGACAATTACCCACAATTTAATTAAATTAAATTATAATCACAACCCAATGAAAAAACATTAATTGCCCCAAATATAATCCTCAAAATATTTCGATTAATAATAACTAAACGAAAGCGATTTTTCCATTGTATTTAACAAATAAATTAACCACATAAATCGATTACGTTAAAAAATAAAAAAGATTAACTGAATCAACTTAATCTTCTAAAATCAATTTTATATTATCTCCGTCTCGGTGTTATATTATATACACATCATCCACCCCATCCCAATCAAATTTGCAGAAAAATCACTCAACTGATGATTGAAAAATAAACCGATTAGATTTCGTTTGGTTTATCAAAACAACACAAACAAATGTTATCTTAAAAAAAATATTATTGAGACTTATTCACAAGCAAAATCTATACAGCCTCATAAACATGTTAAAATTATTAAGACAAAAAATTGGGAATACCGTTCTCTTCATTCAATGAACTTATATTTATGTTTCGTTCCTCAATCCTCAAATACGTATATGTATGTACTTATAATATGTATATATGATTTTCTTATGTAACCGATCTCTCATGTCGAGATGAAATTAAAATATATCATACGAGTTAGGATATAATCTCATATATAATGTTAAAAGCACGATTTTTTCTGGAGCTTGTATGTAAGTGTTCTTGTCTACATATTTTTAAAGCTAGACTCAAAATTTATTGTTACCTAATTTTTTATATATTTATGCATCATGAAGATTGGTAATGATACAATATATAAGTCTGGTATATATAAGGAACTTAAATTTAAAAAACTCTAAGCTTTGCAAAAGTATCATACAATTAGATAGGAATATAAATGTTAATGGTTGCATAAAAACGTCCTTCTTGGTAAACTCTCAAACATTGATAGTTTTTTATAAATATTGGATAACAATTTTACAAACTTCCTTGACGAGGTTCAACTGACAGTTTATTTGCTCGAACAATGAAGTTTA
The DNA here is from genome assembly GCA_963932295.1 of Tipula lateralis. Taxonomy (NCBI): domain Eukaryota; kingdom Metazoa; phylum Arthropoda; class Insecta; order Diptera; family Tipulidae; genus Tipula; species Tipula lateralis. Next base: position 23,542,469 of record OZ010737.1, read on the forward strand.
CATTTGGGTTCTATAACAAACCTTTCATTAACAATAATGCATACGTGCCGACATACTCAACATAACTTAAATTCAATTTTTTTAAAAAGCTGTAATAAGCTTTTGGTTAAAGCTTAATAATTTCAATGGCAGACACAATTTGGTAATCAGAACTATGAAGGTTTAGTTTACAATGCAAATGAAAATTTAAGTATTGTGTTGAAAAAAAAAATATCTGGCACACCGGATCACTAAAGAAAACTATGACATCCTTGACTTTGAAATTTTTTTAGAAGACACAGTGTTATTTCTTATTTTAAGGAAAATTATTTCTTACTTTAAGGAAAAATTTTATTCTGTAAAGTCCAGGAAAATAAGAAAATCCTAAAATGAAAACTTTTTGCCAGTATTGTTTTGTAGGAATGATTTAACTATATAATTAATATTGTTAATAATTAGGTCCGTTGTATTCTAGCATCTATTTCAACCCTGTGTGCATCTTAAAAGTACACCAAACCAATAAAAAACAATGAATCAGATCTTAAATGTGATTAAACTTCACGGTGAAACTGCGCGTTAATATGGATTGAAGGAATATGCACGTGTTGAAGTATACGTTATAGCCATAGCAGAGTATGACATATCAGTCAATAGTCGAGTGCTTATAGTACGCCGTATACGTATAAGCACTCAAAATAGAAGCTGGTTTGGATCAAACCATTGCCAATACAATATAAATTGATGTTTGCTTCGGAGAACGAGAGAGATGTTATCTCTTCAACGAGAAGAGTGATAATCCGAGGAAAAAAAAGATAACACTATGCAACGAGCAAATTCACACCAGGAAAGTGTTAAAGTTTTCAAAAGTGAAGAGAAGATGAAACGGGATCTATAAAAAAAAAATAAATATCAATCAGGCATAAACGGTTAAGACAGAACCTACAAACCTGTTGTCCGGTTGGTCGATGATACCTCGGTCCTTGAACCCAATCCAGTCCCATCCCTAGGCACTAACCTGTGAAAGATAAACTAGACGGCAAACCACAAGCAAAAATAGGACAAGTCACATACACATAACAGGGAACATATAGGAGATGCATTGGACGGCGTACAGCACATCCCAGACGTTATTACAATAAACATTCACAGCACCAATTATCATATCAACAGACACTTTGTACATAAACCGATCACATAAACACAAATTCCGTAGAAACAAAACACAAGTAACATAAATCACCACACAATACACTAAATGACACGAAACTCTTTGACAACAAATGACACTGATATACGTCAGACAGATGTCAAATGTATTTCGAAGATGGTAACATAGGATTATCGACCGTAGCTGAATCTTGTACCGGACTAAAGATGGCGGGAGGCGCGCGAAGAAGAAACGTTGCCCGATGTACAGTGCGATACAAACAAAAGGTATATAAGGCGATGCGTGTGGCGGGAACGAGGCTTTTTTCTTTGTTTTCTTGAGGTGAGTTGGTGCCAAGTGGAATTGTGGTATTATATGAGTGAATTGAATTATGAAAGTGAACAAATAATCAGTAAATAAAGTGAAGTAACTAAACTAGAGAAAATAAAATAAAGTGGAACTTGGTGGAGTGGAACCACGTCGTCAGAGTGGTGCACATAAGGAAAAAAAGCGAAGAAGGTGTTCGCGCATAAGCAGAGGATTGCCAAGTGGAACGCGAGCGATCGCGGTGCTTGTCCAACAGACACGTGGAAAACAGGTTAGTGCCATTTTATATTTTCCCTTCCAATTCCATTGTGTAACAAGTTCATACATCAACAGCATAGCCCCCCCCCCAATTGTTACACCCAGCCCGAAGGTCTCTAGCCAACCGAATAGAGCTAGCCACATTCGTGCGCGCAGGCTGGCGCCCAAAACACAAATTTAATTGTCTGCTGATTGGGGAGGCAGAGGAAGAGCAAGGGAAGAGGACGGCACAAAATTAACTCACGTCAGTGTTTGAATATTTTTATAAATAGTAAAAGAATACAGTGTCCAAAGCATAAATACTGTTTTATTGAAACGCGCACGTCACATTTGGCGCCCAACGTGGGGCCCGAAACGGTAATTGAAGCGTCCTCTTCCTAAGCATACGGGTTACCACGACACGTGGTTGTGAAAAATATTTGATAAACAAACACATGGTCAACGGGTTGACCATCGGTGGTTAGGTATACCCGATTGAATACATGGAGTAGTAATTGCACTGTTCGTAAACCTTTAGTTTAATATTGCTTGGGAAAAGGGTTCGGGGAAATTTGTAATCGTTATTGCGACTGTTAGCGGGGAACTCACCTACTTTCCTCGGTCGTTCTCAAAAAAAAAAAAAATAAATAAATAAATAAAAAATCAAACAAACACAATCAAGGTGACGGGAATTGAAGTCTAAGAACCACAGATCCCTAGTTCGTAACTTATTATAACCTAGATATTGATGATTGCTGTACTTTAATTGGGGTAAATTTATTGGTTAATTCTCTGGTTATAAAGTGGTGTTACAATTTGATGTTAAATTATCTAAATTATTTAAATTATTTAAATTATTACGTAGGTTAAGATTTAATTGAGTAAGACTACATTAGTAAGCGTTATTTTGGTGTTAAATTACTTAAATGATATCATAGCTTGGCTCGGGTCGGTCATCGAACGTATAGGATTAAATCCATTAATAGAAAACTTCTAGTCATTGCATTGCAAGCCATTGTTCATCGCGTTGTATCGTTCCATTAGTTAATTGTCCACGGAAGGTAGTGATCCAAAATCTAAAACAAATAAAATTATTGAAGAAATCAAAATTAAATTCTACACTAGTAACCGAATTAAGTCCGGGAACAGATTCGTGATGAGTGGAGTTAGCGATTTCCGTTTGCTGCCGGAGTGTTTGAATGAAGGCCAAATAAATTATGAGCTGGAAGGAAGAGAGTTGTTGTGCACGGGAACCATGCGCAACAAGATTTCGGCGTTAAGAAACGCATTGGAGGAAGGTATCAATCATCGCAAGGCTGCGGAAGGGTCTGAAGAAGAGTTCAATGAGAGTGTAGATCAATTACAACGGCTTCAAGAGGAGTTGAGGATTCAGCTAAAACAAGACGATACACAGAGTCTTGTGAAGACAAAGTGCCACCTCCGTCATTACTATGATAGGGCAAAAAGAGCCGCGGGGGAAGTGGTTAATCATCTTAGCATTTTACATGGGATCGAGAAAAATGTAGAAAGACTACTGCGTTTGTCAACATCTTCAACTGGTGAGACGATCAACAACACCATCATGGGCAGACCGTCCATTGGTATGGGCAGGGGAAGAGGACGTGGAACTCCACAAAAAGCGTTAGTGAAATCTTTGGAAGAGTTGCGCATTGAAAATAGGCAGAGTACCTCGGCGCAAGCAACTGAAATGGACAGGGCAGCGAGGGAACGTGCTACCCCACGTGACAGCTTGGGGCCACGTAGCAACTTCGAGGATGCGTTTGTGGGTGAGAGTGATAGAAATGTCAGCGGCGTGGCAAGCCAACAGCCACACTTTGAATACGAGCGACGAACAAACAGTACTACAAGTTTTAGCAAGGTGATAATGCAGATGGGGAAGTGGGAGATGCGCTTTTCGGGAGATGACGGCATGTCACTGACTGACTTTTTGTTGAGGATAGATATGCACGCTAGAGCTATGGGACTCAGCAAGAACGAGCTATTTCGAGGTGTGTTTGTGTTGCTGAAAGGCTCGGCCTTGGAGTGGTACGAGGTATATGGTGAAGAATTTTTCGACTGGACACACCTAGTTAACGGGTTAAAGGCGAGATTCTTGCCACATAACTATGATTTTATCATGAGAGAGTAAATTCTCATGAGACTCCAGCAACCAAGCGAAACGGTGGCCAACTTCCTTACACAAATGGAGAAGATGTTTCGGAAAATTTATCCACCACTCGAAGAAGATTACAAGCTCTACGTGCTACAGCGCAATATGGCTCAACAATATGCTCTTCAACTGGCGGTTATAAAGGTTAACACGGTGGCCGAACTGATGGCCAATTGCAAAAAAATCGACGACAGTAAGTTTGTGCAAGCGCGGAAGTCCCAGATTGAACTAAAGGGAAAAGCATTAGAGGCAGCGTGCTTTCCCACGAAGAAAGCAGCTGTTGCTAGACAGTGTACAGAGGTGGAGGAGTTGAACGAGTCAATACCGGAGGTAGCGACAATGCGAGAAACCCGAAGACCAACTTTCAAGAGATCGAATGACGAGAAGCGGTGGAAATATGGGCGAAAATCATTCGAGTGTTGGAATTGTCGAAAGCCTGGTCACTCGCATTTTGATTGTCCGGAACCACGCACCAGAATATATTGCTGGTGTTGTGGACGTGAGGGATTTACGGCTTTGAATTGCCCGAGAGATCATAAAGGAGCCAAACAAATGTTCCCAGACAACATTGGTTCTACAACGGGAAACGGCAGTTCGGAAGTGTAGGGGATCACCGCTCTCCGATAAACAGAATGATCCCAAACAGCAACATTCAATTCTCGAATTTGAAAACCCAGGAAACAAGATATCATCGAAACAGACGACAAGATCTAAGAGACACACATAAAGTTAAACCTCTGACCGTCAGTACGAGTTGTCAGACCGAGAACGATATGAATAGTCCAGAAGCAGACGATGAAATAACCTGCATCATATCGGTGGATGGTGACGATAGACCACACGTAGAAGTAGACATACTAGGATATGGGTTAGTGGGTCTATTGGATTCGGGGGCAAGCTGCACAATACTTGGAGGTAAGGCAACTGGTCTACTATCATTATTGGGAATTAACAGAGTCCCAAACAAGACACGTATAAAGACGGCGGATGGCACGGTGCACTGCATTGAGTTTTCGGCGGATGTACCTTATGCAGCATATGAACAATGTCAAGTGGTGAAAACCTTAATTGCACCGACTATTACCACGGAATTAATATGCGGGATGGATTTCTGGAGGACATTTGGCATACGACCATCAGTGGAGCCTAGGACAGAATACGAAACCATCGAGAACGTGGGGGAGTTGTCCCAGGAGGATTTGAAAAGGCACAAATTGAGTGAGAAAGACAGTAGGACCTTAAAAAGGGTGACAAGTTCATTCCTCACAACGACACCAGATAAGCTCGGATGCGCTTCACTAATCAAACATAACATCGACACTGAAAATGCGAAGGCGGTTCGAGTAAGAGCTCGCCCTATCTCACCCTATCAACAAAAGGCGATGAACGAGGAGTTGGATCGAATGCTGCGACTGGGCGTGATAGAACAGGCAGGTCCTACTGAATGGGCACACCCAGTAGTATGCGTCACCAAACCTTCTGGCAAAATTCGATTTTGTCTAGACGCTCGCAGGCTAAACGAAGTCACGGTTAAGGATACCTATCCTCTTCCTTACATCAATAGGATTTTAGGTAGGCTATCTGGTACGAAATACCTGTCCTGCATTGATTTGAGCGATGCATTCTGGCAGATTGAGCTGAACACTGAGGCACGACCCAAAACTGCATTCATTGTACCTGGGAGAGGATTGTTCCAATACCGGAGAATGCCTTTTGGGTTGTGTAACGCCAGTCAAACTCTCTGCCGGTTGATGGATAAGGTACTCGGGGTCGATCTGGAGCCCAGGGTGTTTGTTTATCTGGACGACATTATCGTGATGTCGCAGACGTTTGAAGAGCACATGGCACTACTGGAAGAGGTAGCCAAGCGTCTGCACCAGGCTAATCTCACGATTAGTTTGGAAAAGTCACGGTTTTGTCTAAAAGAGATCAAATATCTTGGGTATGTATTGGACGAACATGGACTGCGGGTCGATCCTGACAAAATTACCGGAATCCTGAACTTTTCGACACCGAAGTGCATCAAGGATGTTAGGAGATTGATCGGATTGGCAGGCTGGTATCGACGATTCATTTCGGACTTCTCGCAGATAACAGCACCGATAACCAACCTCCTGAAGAAAACTGGTAAACCCTTTTGTTGGTCTGAAGATGCGCAGGGTGCCTTTACAAAATTAAAATCCCTCCTGGTGTCCGCACCGATACTGGTGAACCCGGATTTTGACAAAGAGTTCACGATACAGACAGATGCCTCTGACACTGGTATCGGAGCGGTCCTAACGCAGGAAGACGACAATGGGGAAAGAGTGATTGCATTCATGAGCCAAAAGCTGACTGCAACCCAGCGAAAGTATCCAGCAACGGAGAGGGAGTGTCTGGCGGTGGTGTTTGCCATTGAGAAGTTTCGGCCATACATTGATGGCGTAAAATTCAGGGTGATCACGGATTGTTCCTCGTTGGTATGGCTTCGGAATTTGAAGGATCCAGCATCACGTCTGGCCCGCTGGTCAATGAAATTGCAGCAGTTCGATTTCGAACTCATTCATCGGAAGGGAAAACATAACATCGTTCCGGATGCTCTCTCACGGGCAGTTGAATCCATCGGAATGGATCCATCGGGTGACCCAGCATATCAACGAGTTAAAGAAGGAGTTGAGCAAAATGCAAATGGATATCCAGACTACAAACTTGAAGGAAATAAGCTTTATAAGTATTGTCGCCACCAATCTGGAGATGGGACTAGTGAGATGAGGTGGAAATTATACGTGCCATACACATTACGGCAGGAAGTGCTAAGGGAAAACCATGACAGTCCTCTAGCAGCACACATGGGATTCTTTAAAACTCTCAAACGAATACAGGCGTCATATTTTTGGCCACAAATGAGAGGGGATATTCGGAGGTATGTGAAGTCATGTAAGGGCTGTCAAATAAACAAGCACAGCAGCAATGTGAATAGGGTACCTATGGGAAGGCAACGGACGCCGACAGAACCATGGGAAATGATCGCAGTGGATAACATGGGCCCATACCCGCGATCAAAACAAGGGAACCAGTACTTATTGGTGGTACTGGATGTTCTAACGAAGTTCGTGATATTGAAGCCGATGAGAAGGGCGGAGTCAGTGTCACTCCAAAAATTTTTGGAAGGTTCAGTATTCCTGACTTTTGGGGTGCCATCCACCGTGATCACTGACAATGGAAGTCAATTCACATCGATAAATTTTAAAAAACTGATGGTGAAGTATGGGGTTGACCACTGGCTGAATGCGGTATATCACCCGCAGGCAAATCCGGCCGAACGAGTCAACCGCAGCGTGCTAGCCGCCATTAGAAACTACATCGAAGAAGACCAGCGAAATTGGGATGAGCATATTGATGAAATTGCCAGTGCATTGCGTACGGCGGTCCACGACAGCTCGGGATTTACACCATTTTACGCTGTGTTTGGGAAGGATATGAGGGGTAAGGGTACCACTAATCCTCATCTGATAAACGAGAGAACGCCAAAGCGAGAAAATGGAAAAGATCCGGCTTCCCATATGAAAACTATTCACGAGGCAATTCAGAAGAACCTGGATGCGGCTTACACAAGATACTCGCAGCGCTACAATCTGCGAACACGGGCAAAAATGTTCCAACCCGGTGATTACGTGTTGAAGAAGTCATTCCGGCAATCAAAGGCAGTCGCTAATTACAACTCGAAATTAGATAGTGTATTTGAGAAATGTAGGGTGGTAAGAGCGGTAGGAACTTGTACGTACCTCTTAGAAAATATGGAAGGCAAAGTTATTGGGAAGTTCCACGCTAACGATTTGCGGGTATATCGCGAAAAATAATATACACATTGGTAAGGTAAAAACGGGTAGGTGCAGTTAATGGGCCATGGTGGCAGGGTACATCAACGAGGCAACCACGTACACTTGATCAAGATATCAAAATAATACTCACGTAGACGGCGACAAAGCGAAAATTTTCGGTAAAATTATTTACCAAAAATTTTCGTTTCCAACTAAGGGGCGATTGAAACGGGATCTATAAAAAAAAAATAAATATCAATCAGGCATAAACGGTTAAGACAGAACCTACAAACCTGTTGTCCGGTTGGTCGATGATACCTCGGTCCTTGAACCCAATCCAGTCCCATCCCTAGGCACTAACCTGTGAAAGATAAACTAGACGGCAAACCACAAGCAAAAATAGGACAAGTCACATACACATAACAGGGAACATATAGGAGATGCATTGGACGGCGTACAGCACATCCCAGACGTTATTACAATAAACATTCACAGCACCAATTATCAAATCAACAGACACTTTGTACATAAACCGATCACATAAACACAAATTCCGTAGAAACAAAACACAAGTAACATAAATCACCACACAATACACTAAATGACACGAAACTCTTTGACAACAAATGACACTGATATACGTCAGACAGATGTCAAATGTATTTCGAAGATGGTAACATAGGATTATCGACCGTAGCTGAATCTTGTACCGGACTAAAGATGGCGGGAGGCGCGCGAAGAAGAAACGTTGCCCGATGTACAGTGCGATACAAACAAAAGGTATATAAGGCGATGCGTGTGGCGGGAACGAGGCTTTTTTCTTTGTTTTCTTGAGGTGAGTTGGTGCCAAGTGGAATTGTGGTATTATATGAGTGAATTGAATTATGAAAGTGAACAAATAATCAGTAAATAAAGTGAAGTAACTAAACTAGAGAAAATAAAATAAAGTGGAACTTGGTGGAGTGGAACCACGTCGTCAGAGTGGTGCACATAAGGAAAAAAAGCGAAGAAGGTGTTCGCGCATAAGCAGAGGATTGCCAAGTGGAACGCGAGCGATCGCGGTGCTTGTCCAACAGACACGTGGAAAACAGGTTAGTGCCATTTTATATTTTCCCTTCCAATTCCATTGTGTAACAAGTTCATACATCAACAGCATAGCCCCCCCCAATTGTTACACCCAGCCCGAAGGTCTCTAGCCAACCGAATAGAGCTAGCCACATTCGTGCGCGCAGGCTGGCGCCCAAAACACAAATTTAATTGTCTGCTGATTGGGGAGGCAGAGGAAGAGCAAGGGAAGAGGACGGCACAAAATTAACTCACGTCAGTGTTTGAATATTTTTATAAATAGTAAAAGAATACAGTGTCCAAAGCATAAATACTGTTTTATTGAAACGCGCACGTCACAAAGACTAGTATCATTATTAGCCCCCCTTACGAGTGGCAAGCGGCAAATCTCAATATTAAGACTGAATAAATCATAGCATCCGAAATATACAAGCAGCAATGCTTGACTCCTTAAATTTATCGAGCTTATTTATGGGGTCTAGATTTTCATACACTTCATAAGAACTAATGTAAAATTGAAGATTTTTGGTTCAACTTTAATGAATGAAAAATACTGTAAACAAAAATTATTTTTATATCAAAATTTAAATCAAACATTTTCATATAAAATAGTTATGATACAAATGAAAACGGTTTGATTTATTCCATTTTTATACATGTATATGTTATAATTGGTTCTAAACGCCGTATAAAAATATATAAAACGAGATCAATGACATATGAACTACGAAAAAGAAACATATACTTCAAATTTTGGATGAGAGATGGCACCTAATAACTTTAATAATATAAATCGTATTTATTGATATTTTAAAGCATATTGTTAATGCAATAATACGAAGTAAACAATTAAAATACCCAAACATGTAAATGAAAGTGAATACTTTAAAAATTCTCTAAATTTTTTTATTTCCATTCAATTGTTATACTCGATACAAGATGGCATCCAAATTCCATTTAATTGTTATACTCGATACAAGATGGCATCATAAAACTAGTTTTTTAACAGTGTGAATTTTTAAAACAATTTTAAATATTTGAATTGTTTTTTTTATTAAAATACATTTATTTAGACACAAACAGCATTTAACAACAAAACGGTTCAACGGTTTCAATTTTGTTTCATTAATCGACTATCGTCATATGGGCACGATTCACTTCAGTTGGATATGAAGCATTTATGTATGGTTTCTTTCAACATATATATTAATTTATTGTGATGTCTAAATTCTGTTTTTAAAACATTGTCATGAGCAAATTTAAACGACAAACCGATTTTTTGGATGAAAATAATTCTAAGCGACAATTTAACACTTGCGTCAACTTATAAAAAAAATGACAAATTCATTCAAACATTTTCTAATTTAAATTACCATGACGACTTTGTAAACCTTCCACTTCAGTTGAATATGAATTATTTATATGTGATTTCGTTAAACAGATGCAGCTATTGTGTCAATAAATTCTGTTTTAAGCATTGCCATGATCACATGTTTACGTCCGACAGATTTTTTGGCCGAAAAAATAATAAGCAGACAGTACATTTTAAAATTTATTTTGATTCCAAATCATATATCAAAAAATCATTTGCACGAGAACAAGAATTCTTCCGAGATCTTCCATTTTTATATAGAAATAATAATACCAATTTATTTAACATCACTCCACATTGGCTGAAATTAAAATTATTTTCCAAAGTCCCACCACCAACCCCAATAAAAGAAGTCTACGAAAAAATATAAGCATTGCTGATCAAACAGAAATTCCTACACAGTATTTTTGGCCGAAAAACGAAATTTCCATTACAATTCCCATAACATTGAATTCTTCAACAGCGGACATTCAAACCACATGATTTCCTCGACATGTATCAATTTATCATACAAGTTAGTAAATGATAAAAAACAGTCGATATCGTATCATGTCTCATCGACTCAAATGCGATCCAAACATTAATTATTTATTATTAGAAGTCGTCTAGACAATGACGAACTATCGAAGAACCGATGAAGAACGATCATTTTGTGTGGTTGCATTATATTTTGTGACAAGAATATTATTCCCTCACGATGCCGAAATCTTATTTTACGGCAGTAGCACAAAACACATTTTTAAAACTTAAATAATCGCCCGTCGAGTAAATGTAATAAATCAAATCTAATTCTTCCATGAATCAGTATAAGTACAAAACCAAACCACCAACAAACTAAATCATCACAGTAGAATTATTTGTAGAATGTAGGCCTCTTAATCCACACGGGACTTAAACTATTTTGATTTAATTTGGAATCGTTAAACACAATGGAGGATGATCTAGATCAATGTATGTGAATAACGAAGACGATCACGATCATCAAAAGTAGTGATATTTCCACAATTCTAAAGCCAATGATATACAGTTACAAAAATCACATTCACATTTAACATATTAATCCACTCGCCAAAACTGATACAATTTTAATTATTAATTATAATATAAACGTTTTATTATAATAAATAATTTATTATTGTCTCCGGGTATAACCTATAAAATTTTGGTAGACAATTTTTGACAGCAAAGAAAAACAAAAATAAAAAATATTTTTTAACTTTTTCCTTGCTGTACACTGTCCGAAATTTTTAAGTAATAAATTTGAACTGTAAAAATTTTTATTATTTTTTAATGACGTCACAACTGGTTGTTGGGTTAGTAAATATGGGGTATACACTTTTTAAATTCGTTTTCTATGCTTGCTGCTTCTATATTTAGGATGCTTTGATTAAATAAAGTGAAATTTGACTTAACTCTGTTCGTTTATTATTTACCCTCGTTAATAATTCGAATACAAACGATCTTAACAATATTTCGGCTTCGTTCATTTCCTTATATATCAATTAATAACTTTGTGTTTCTTAATATTAGACTCAATTTGGATTTATTATTTTACTCACCGTTAGGACCTTTTAAGTTGTTGATAGATTTGATAATTGTCTATAAGCTTGATAAGTTTAATATTCTTTCTTTTGAACTTCCTACTCTGTTCCTGATAATATTTTTGACTTAATTTTAAGTATATCATCCTGAACGTGATTTTTTGAAATTGATTATTCACAGAATTTTTCTTCATCTTCACTTAATCTCCCTCATGCGGCTCCAAATTCATTTCGAATTAAGTACATCCTTTCTATTTTGCATCAAGTGCAACTTTTCATGATTCGTATGCTTGAACTAACATTTTATTCCAATTAATTTTTATTATTCGGCAATTAAGCAAGCTTATAATATTATTTGGTGGTATTGTCGGTTGATTAACGTTAGTAGTCAAAGTTGTGTCAGTCGGAATGAAAAACGCTGGTTTCGAACACTGAATTACAGACATCCTATTATAACTTAAACTATGAGCCCACTACACTATTATATTATAGGCTGGTATGGAGCTATAGGCTGGTTTGGAGATGTCCAGATGGTCTCTGTTAATAGAATGTATGGTCAAATGTTTTCAATTTACCCAAAGTACATTGGAAATGAGAGACTTTTGGGGCAAGCTGTAAATTAAACATAAAATGATAAGAAGAAATTTAATTATGATACAGAGGTCTTCTTTTGAAAAATTATTCCCTTGCAAATGTTGGATCGGCATCATATGTGATTTAAAGAAGCACCAAGAACCTTTTAAATAATTTATTCCTCTTTTATATCTGCAAAGTACTAGTAAATTGCCATAAGTATACTGAGGTGCTTGCTTTAGAAACTAGAGCTACACTAGGATTCCGATGCAAAATTCTTGTTGGTTCAAGAATAAGGACTACTTTACGACATTTCCACATAGATCTAAGCACCCCAATTTATGAGTCATAAATTGTTATTCCCACCATTCTGACGGCTTTTGATGACGTGTTATAACCACCAAATTAGTGTGCATGATACATAAAGTGCAAAATTTAACACTTATAGAACTGATGTAAAAGCACTTGCACATTGGTTGTGAGCTTGAGAATTTGGTATGTTATGTTGAAACAATTTTTACGATTCAGCAATATTTAAATAATTAAAACGATCGGGTGGCGGTATTAGTCTAACCTCAAAAAGTAAAGATTTTAAGCGATGCTTTGTAATTTTGTGAATGTAAGCAAATCTGTAAAAACCATTGGACGTTTCAACAAAACTCGAAATCATCCTTAAAGTAGGTGAAACCCAATGGTTTTTAAAATATGAGTAACCAGCCTTATTTTCTTATAACAATGAGCACCATGTCCCCGAATTTAAACCCATTTGTTTTTATCATATGGTTCATGCTGCAGACCATTAGTATCAAATTATCAAATTAGTATCACAAGTATCAAATACTAATATGAGACGATTGTTTCCTTGGGCAAAGCAGCAATTTTAACTGGTAACACTTGGACTACTAACCCCTTTATATTTATTTATGAGTTTAGTACCAATAAAAATTAATTTAGTAAGAATTCGATAAGTAGCCCTGCAAATGATAAATGGAGCTATCATTTAGTAAAATTCTATTTTGTCAAACGAACATCCATCTGAATATAATATTGTAAAGAAGCTTTAATGGAATGCGTGCTAGAGGATCTCTAACTTGCGCTCAGAAATGTTATACAAGTAATTAATGTAAAACAACTGGAAACATAATGTTATAAATGATAACACATGTTTTTTAGCGACAAAACAGCGTTTAACCTAAAGATAAGTCAACTGTTTAGTTGTAGTGGATCAACACCGGCAGTTTTTGAAAAGTATTAAGTAAATCTTAACCTCATATATGTATTTATATATATATCTCGTCATCTATATAAATAATATATATATATATATATATATATATATATATATATATATATATATATATATATATATATATTTATATATATATATATATATATATATATATATATATATATATATATATATATATATATATATATATAATATATATATATATATATATATATATATATATATATATATATATATATATATATATATATATATATATATATATATTTATATATATATATATATATATATATATATATATATATATATATATATATATATATATATATATATATATATATATATATATATATGTACGTTTCATGTTTCATAAAACGCTATAATGTGAATAAAAGTATATACGTTAGAGTGAGCTGGATGAATCATATTTTGTCCACTCATAAAATCCACTTTCATTTAAAGTTATTTACCGACATACTCGTGATTAATCTTTAAAACATTTCTTTTTACAATTCTTGTGGATTTTGATGGCGACTTTAATGGTTTATTAAGTTTGGCGATGTAACATTATAGTTACTCCATCCTATCAGTCTAGCTTATCAAAACTGCCTCATATACCTTAAATCATTAGAGAATCTCTATATTATAACATCTTCGGCTGTAAATGTCGAAATCTTATACCGATTTAAAGTATCATAGTGTAAGGTAAGGAGGTTTCAATCCAAATTCATTTAACTATTTCAGTTACCAGAAAAAGCGGTTAATAATTTTTTATAAAATAAATCATTAAGAAATATTATCATTGACTCCACCAGGCTTAAAGGTTCCGTATAGTTTCTTATAATTTAACTTCTAGGGATTATTTGCATATATTTAGTCTTATTCATGAAAATTACCACTAACCTTCTTCTCTAAAAAAATCAAAATTCACCTAAACAATCAAACTAAAATATTTAAGAACTACCATCGTAAAAGCCTTCCAACGGTTACAAAGCTAAATGAACTTTTTTGCTTGTACTAATCCAACTTAAGTACTTTACTAAGCACATCTAAGTACTTTACTTGGGTTATTTCCCCCCGTACCATAGTTAAAAGACCTACGCCATTGTATCTCATATGAACTATAATCGTCTCTCGGTCTGTATGACGAGTTGGAATTAACGATAGTATTTCGGTCTCCAGAAATCGCCCAAATGCTCCTGTAGTATATGTTTTAATTCTTGATATTAAGTTAATGTTTTTCAAACTATTGAGCGTATATAATAGTTCTTTATGCCGTTTTCTTTGAGTCTCCTAAATACTATTGTCTTATTTTAAGTACTTTTTAATACGTTCGCGACTTTACCATTTTTTCGATATTCAGGAAAAACATACAAGCAATAACAAGTCACTTATATGTGACATGAGTTTATTGGACAACCGTCCGTCACATATATGTGACATGAGTCTTTGAATGCCCATACGTCACGTATATGCGACATGAGTCTTAAGTATGTACAATGTATATGCGACACATTTGTGTGACATGAGTCTACCAATGGTGTTTTGTCATGCTTGGCGCGGCCTGAGACTCTAGTTTGTATAGTATATGCGACACATATAAGTGATATATGTCTTTGAAATACTGCAAAGGAATTATAAATTGTAATTGAAGCCATACATTTTGTGGTTAGGTTTTATTTATATTTTATTCTCAACATAAATTATTAGAGGAACTGTTACAAATTTCATAAGTCATGATAAATAAAAAATAAAAAGTTTGAGAATTTATTCAGCGTGCCAAAGTCGAAAACATGAATATGCACATAATCCAATCTCCTCACCTCATTGGATTTATCCTCTCACCAATTTTGCTACATTGGCGACATCTCTTGCGACTCTTTACCATGCTTAGGAAATGTCCCATTGTTGGATTATTTCCCATACTATTGGATGTCCCATAATTGAACTAGAATTAGATTACTGGACTGAAAATTGTCTTAAATACAACCCAAAACCAACTGAAACACAAGTAAATACGTGAACACCATATATAAAAATCTACTATTGACTAACAGAAAAACGAAAATTGTAATGTTTTACTTTCATTAAAATAATTTGGCGGAGTCCCACAAAAATCAAAATATCTCAATAACAAAAAATCGTACCCACAGACCGTTCGGCACGAATGCGTGTTACATACTACTGTAAACTATCGCGCAAACCAAAACCTTTTACCTCAAACCACAACAAAGTTATAGCAATACAAAGTTGAAACATTTTGAGTCACATATTTGTGACATGAGTTTTTTTTTAAACTAGCATGTCACATATATGTGACGTTGAGTGGCGAACGTGTTAAGAATAATCTTGGATAAATCTTGACAGCTCTTGCAATTAAACATCTTCTTTTCCAAAGTTATCCGTATTCTTCCACTGCCTGGTAAATTCAGATCAGAGTCATAACAAACTTTACTTTATACAATTCAGTTAATAAATTGAAAAGGCTAGCCACTTGTCACTGGTGGAGGCTATATCACTAATCTTGTCCACACAATTTATCACACCTTACTAATTTTCACTTTTACCTCTAAACTATTGCCGTCTGCCGCTGGTAGTTCACTATTTTTGAACACTTTAACACTTCACTGGGTTAAATAAATTTTTCCGATACGGCGATCTAGCACTGCTTATATAGCAAAGATTCTACTGGCAGTTGTCAAATTTATATTGCATAAATTTCGGGATAGTATAATTCGAGATTTTTCCATTTGTCACTGTTGTGGTATTTTCAACTGCTATTTATTTTTTTACTATATTGCTCTGATATTGATTCGCTCGTTACGTGATTATCACTTATGAACCTGACATCGACTATCGCTATCGCGTGAAGCGTTGGAGAGATAACCTTTCTCGCTATCCGGAATAAACTGAATCATTAAACCATTACATTGTCCTCATTAAGATTCTAAACAGCTTTTGTGTCGACTGGAATTTCATATACCTCGAAGCATAACCACTAACCACTCGACTGTTGGCATATTTCTTACAACATATATATATATATATATATATATATAAACATATTTATATATATATATATATATATATATATATATATATATATATATATATATATATATATATATATATATATATGTAAAAAACCAATTTAGTTGAGTGGAGCTCAGTAGGCAGTCCTACGATCGATCAACGATGCTATCGTTTGGTAAACTGAAATATTGTTATTTTTTGACAAATATTTACTAGTAGAAGTTCAACCAAAATTAAAATTTCCAAATTTCAGTATCTGTAGTTTTGTGAAAACAGTAGGTTATTGGAAATTATAACCATAACTTTGCTGATAAAAACGAACATGAAAACAAATGCTGGCATTGGTTGAAGAACTAAGGCGATAACATTGTAAGAGGCAATTTTAGATTAACTAGTGATTAAGAGATTGTATAATACGAAAATGAAAATTAATGTACATATATCTCTTTGAACCAATACTTGGCACTGATGCAAACGTAATTTTCCCTTCTTAATGAACCAATTTTCATGTTTCTAAATAAAAACTAGCTACTTGGGTAGAGAATAGCTGATGTCAACCACTAGATTCTGATTTTGGAATATTATTTTAAAACACACTTTAAATTATTTTTCGGACGGTCTTAGATTGAAAGATGCGAGTAAAATCATTAGTGACCGTAAATCTATACCTTAACTGTTTTTGATGGAACAACTCTTTGTGTTTATAAAAAACTTTTGGAGAGTACCATCTACCTTTCATTAATTAAATTAATTAAAATTTATATTTTTAACTTACCAAAAAGATTCCAACCATCTTTTGAAGTTGGTATATAGTTTATCCTTTATTCCACCAATAAAAAGAAATCAATGAATAGAAAAATAGTTTAATAAGAAAAAAACTTTGAAAATCAAATATTTTGTTAAAAAAAAGAAGTAAAAATGGACTACCATCAGGCGTTGATTATATTAATATTACATTTTTTACCATGCTTGAAAAGGGAGAAAAGCTACCATAAAAAATAAAAGATTTTTCCATAGATAAATAAATTACCATAATTTTGAAAAAAAAAGGAAAATAAGGTTTCGGTACAAAAACAAATCTTTTATGTATATATATTGTTTAAAAATAAAAAGATAAAAGCTTAGTATTTCTTCATCGATCGTAAATTTAGCAGGAGGAAAAAAGGTCAAAGAAACTTTTGTACACATACAATATATCTATATATGTATGTATGTTCATATGGATTTGTGAATGTATTTGTAGTGCTTTATCTTAAAAACCAAAATAAATAAAAGCTCACCAAAATATAAATAATAATAATAATTTATAAAACTAACAGAAAAAAATACAATTTCTTTTATCTCTTTCTTTAACGAAAGCTCCGAGTACACAATCAAAAAAAAGGAAACAACTATTTATCATTTTACTATACGAATGTGTATTGCAAAGGGTTTTCCAAGAAGGGGTATATTTTTGAATGACCTGCTATTTATGTACTGTCAATTATGAAGGTGTCATCTTTTGTTTTTTGACAAGTGAAAACTACGCCACTACTAAAAGTTTGGTACAAAAATGGTGAAAATTAAATCACTTTTTGGCCGTCAGGAAACAGCTTCCAGGCCAGAAATAGTCAAACTGATGGAAAATTTTTTTTTGATAAAATTAGTGTGAAGAATTAGTGTGGAGTTTGCGGTGTTCAAGGTGTACTGAAAATATGACTTTTCGTAATTTTGAAGAAAACCTATGTTGGTCGATTCCTCGTCGATTTTAGGAATAAGACATTTCACAAATGACATTACCCCATATTTTGCATAAAATTATAGGTCTCAAGGGACCCCCGCAGGAAGGTGTCGTGTCTGCTCTTCTCTGGAACAAAGTGATCAAAGTGAATGCTTATGCAGATATCCTAGTGATAGCTGTCTCTGGTATATATTTAAGCACAGTAAAAGAGGTGCCATATAGCCCTGTACTCATGTAGAAACGCCATTGGAAAGTGATGAGGACTGAAGCCGGATCTGGTTCACCGGCCGCTCATTTACGAAGTAAGACCTGTACTTATGTATGGGGAGGCCGGTAGGTGGCCAGCTCTTGATGAAGTTACTTTCAAAAAGAGGATCGAGAAGGTGCAAAGAACGGCCTGCATGGTTATAAGCGAGTTGCTGAGGATAACGCCACCACGTGCCTTGAGGTTATGTTTCATGTTCTCCCCGTCGATATTTATGGCAAGCAAATGGCGGCGATTACGGCCACCTTTATATACCAGATTTATATCAGCCATATTTCAGTGGAAATGTTTTCAGACACATGCAACAAATATGCGAATTATATAGTCATGGAAAATTTCATGAAAACGACATACTGCTGAAAGCGTAGCCGTTCGGCTGATATCGTTTTCAAATGTTAATGGAATACTTTCCTCTTTAAAATGAAATAAATCTAAATGAAACCTCTTAACAGAAAACTCTTTAGAACAAACTAGAAATAGAAAATTACACCATTGATGAAAAACGACGTGTACATATTAGACACAAGAATATTGATGATACATTTAAGCATGTTACTTCACCAGATTTTCTTTATATTTGAGTCTGAATGAGTTTCATCTGCCCCTTTGTTTTTTTTTCTTGTTTTTGCGTTTCCCAGTTTGCGCGCGCTAATTAAACTATAAATTATATTTTTATTGTTAAACATTTCGGAACGAGATTCAACATTTTTATTTCGTTTACGTTCTTACACGAACCAAAAGGAAATTATTATTTTGTTGTTTTATTTGGTGCAAGACTAAAATTCTTAATGGTTTTTGTATCTTAGCCTTATATTCATGTACGAGTATATATAATAACTATTGTAATTAATGAGAAGGTGTAGAAGTTACAATGGTTTGGTGTAAATCAAGTTTAATATACCTTTCAAGTATAAAAGCATTAAATAAAAAACACTTTTTTCAGCCATTAATCAATTTAGGAAGGATACAGAATATGTATTTTTATTCGCCTGCTTCCCTCCTCCTGCTTCTCCACACAATATGTATATGTACAAGGGATAAATTATTGGAAAGGTATATAATCTGCAATTATTTAACAGAAAAATATTTCTTATTACATATTTTGCGCAGGGAAATGTTCATGTGGACGAAACTGTTGAAATGAATCTGTTATTTTAGGATTTATCGTAGATAAAGTAGATAAATTGAGGTTATATCGAAATATTATTTAGTATCCATGTGATATGGGGCTACATATGTTGCTGATATCTAATCTATCATATAATATCATAATTGGATTAATAGGCTAAAAAGGTTTATTTATTCCTAACTCAAATTGAATTATCTTTGTTTTCCAAATACAGCAATAGGGGCAGATGTTTAGAGTTTGGATTGTTGAATCACATCGGCCAGTACAATACAATTTTCTCCCTGTATAGTATTGGTCGAAAGCACTTGCTTACGAACACCTGTACTTTCTGTTTTATTTTTTCTGTGTGTTTGCCTGTCTTTTATTCACACAGTATAGTACTGATTCTATGTGAAATCCAGATTTTATGTAGTATGTTGAATATTTGTCTAGTACAAAGACCAACTTTGTAAACTAAATCTGATAGCCGTGAATATTTGTCTAGTACAAAGACCAACTTTGTAAACTAGATCTGATAGCAGTTCTATTTTCTGCTGAATATTTGTGTGTGACCAGTCATTTATCATCTGCACAGTTTAGATCATTGATTCTACTTGCTAATCCCCATTAAATGCCAATATGATCGCAAACAGCATTGGCGGCATTTTTCCTTGACTGTAATATTATTTGTACAGTGGTGAATTCTATTTACTGGATTGTTCAGTACGAATTCAGTTGATGTATTGCCATCCAGTTTCTCCGATTCTTTACATTTTGGATTGATCGTACATATAGGTGAGATTCTGTCAAGGCAGATTAGTGAGATTTTCTTTATCGTTGAGTTGAAACCTCGCCAATTTTAGGCTTTTTCTTCGGTCACATTTTTTGACGATCTCGCCCAGCAACCTTATTATTTTCCGCTATTCAATGGCAATTTTAACTCCCAGCTCTCTTGGTGGAGGAGTGTTGCTAGTTTCGTTGTTGGTGTCTATTGATACCAGTATCATCGTTTATTGGTGGTATGTTTGTAATTTTACCGATTTCTTTCCGTATGCACTGGTGTATTGCTCCCATCTTTTTTTATTGTTGTTGCATTTTCAGCATCTTTACTTAACGCGATGTTTCGGAGCTTCAGTGAACGGCGTACCTCATTTTTTATATGTATTATCACATGCCAACTAACAAATTATGTCGATTATAGTTAGATTTTTACTTTAAAATAGTCTTTGAAAACGAAAAACACTAACCAATAAGGTGTAAGGTTACATCGAATTGACGTCGAATCAACCTAATTGGAGAATTTTTCGACGTCGATTCGACGTAAAATTATACCTAAAAAGTGTTATTTTGATACATTTTCACTTTCTTCTTTTACCTATTTTTGGTTAGTTTTACGTCGATTCGACGGAAAATATAAGTTATTTTCTCCTAGTTTTCTACTACGGCAATAATATGTTACTCTGTTTAATATAACTTTTCAGAAAAATAAAACAAGTTATTTTATTATTATTAAAATGGAAAATACAAATAAATAATATTGCGAGAAAAATAATACATTACATTTTTGATATGCGCCAAATTAAGTATTGTGTCAATATAAAACATAATGCCGTTGAAATTTTTTCGATGAAAACGCACTTTCTGCCTCAAAATATTGAAATGCCATCTATAAATAATTTATATTGTAATTTTGTTTTTATATAATTAGTACAGAAATATTTTTTTTTGTCTTTTCGGTAACATCAAATTTCGGTTCACGGTCATTATTAAGCAAAATACATATGGTGGATTTTTAAATATCGTCTTTATTTTCCATAATTACTAAATTATTCGACCTAAGCGACGAAATATCCATCGGTTTAAAACAAAATTAGTTATTTTAAGTCGAAAATTCTTGTTTAAGCAATTTCTACTTTTAGGTCAATTTTAAATTGCGTTTTCGAATTCTATTTCTACTTGTTTAAGAAAACTTTACTAAACAAGTCAGAAAAAATATGTACGTATTTATTTTACCATCTATAATTTCGTGTTGTATGATAAATTTACAATTTTGTTTGTTATATTTCGGAAATGGATTCTTCTTCTAATTTGCTATAAATATCTTCATCAGAAATATGCTCGTCAATTTCATCCATAAAAAAAATGTTTTCTGTGTCACTGGCACGGCCAAGTGTAGATTCTGAATCTGATGATTCTTTAACTGATGGTGAACAATTTGTGAAGTTTAAAAATGAAGATGATACTTGATCTGTAGAAATGGTTGTTAAGCCGTTCGAGTTTTCATTTGTCACTGGTTCTGTAGGTGCTCCGATCGATGATGCGATGTCGAAAATAACAGATGTTGAATAATTTAAAGGGCTGAGAGAATTAAAAATATTTTTGTTTTATTTCTATCTTTATAACACTTCACTTTTCTAAAATAACTAAAAGTAGGTAAAAATTGCTTATTTTCGACTATAAAGAAAATTGTGAGAGAACCTTTTAGGAAATCCGTCTTTTAAGTGAATTTTGTATGTGATTTACAATCTTATAGACGATCGATAAAATTAAATTTCTACTATAATATTACTATAAAAAAATTTTAACCTTAAGGTAGAAAAACATGGTAAAATATAGAAAAAAATCCTTATTTTTCTTTGTAGAAGTATAATCGTTTTCAAGGTTGAAAATCGGTGAAATATAATTGACGAAATCTATTAAAATTTATTATTCTGTCGACTTAAAAGTTAAAGTAACTTTAAAGTTTACAATAGGTAGGAAAAAAAGAAATATTTTACTTAGATTAAACCCAATTTTCTACTACCAACTCTTTCCTACTTTAAATACGATTCGCTGGTTCAAATTAGGCCAAACTTTCTTAATATTAGACTAAAAAATAAAAGCAGCCTAAAGGTAGAAAAATGCCAGAAAACTTTCGTTAATTTTTCTTAAATTCTTACCAATTAGCAAATACTTCTTGAAAGTAGAAAATTAACCAAAATTTTACGTTATTTCAACCGAAATAGCACATATTACACCAAGCGATAGAATAAACTACCTAAATTGTTAGTTGGGATATCCACGGTCGATTGTATTCTTGGTAGCTGATAAATAGACAGTCTTGATGTAGGCTTTTTCAGTTTGATTTTATTTAGGCTTTTTCAGTGGTCATTTTTGTTCTTAGCTGATGGCTTCATTTACTAAAATTATTTAAGATTGGAACGTTTCATTGGACATATTTCTTGTATCCGTATCACTTAGTTTGTAGTAAATTTTTTCCTATGGTTGCTTTGAGTGTTTTATAGCAGTGTGTTTCAAATTTTGCTACAACCAGTTGGTGATAGCGGTAATTCTCTGCCAATCTTTCTGTTATGACATCTTGTAGTGATGTATTTTCCCCCATTACGCTGATTTTTCGATCTATCTGTGATATCTAAATGTATATTTTTTATGGGAACCTTCTCACAGTCAGTGTTGTATGTTTCAATTTTTGTCTTGAACTCCCCTTGTATGTTGTAATGTTGACGTCGGTTCTAATATCGGTATTAATTTAACTTTTACCTTAAACATCTTCACTTACTTACATAAAAACTTTTAAGTAAGTATATCGAATCGTATTTCGTTTTATCCTTTTTTATGGCAAGATTGTACTTGGTTAGCTTCGCGTCCAATTCATCACATATGTAGGAGTAGTCACGTCATCTTTAAATTAACTATAGTAAGCGCTTTTAATTGTTGTTTTAACTATGTGTGATGAGACGTCTGATTCATGTCTTTTAAACCAAACTATCTGGAATTTCAACTGTTTAATTCAAGGAGTTGAGGAAAGATATACTTTCAGTACAACACACAATTTTTTTTCTCGCTGCAGTCCCGTATAGTACGTGACCAAAATTAGTTCTTCTTTATATAGTACGGTATGTTTTTAAACTATTAGAGGATCTCAGATCATATGAAGAACAGTAGATAA
This sequence comes from Tipula lateralis, assembly GCA_963932295.1. Lineage (NCBI taxonomy): Eukaryota > Metazoa > Arthropoda > Insecta > Diptera > Tipulidae > Tipula > Tipula lateralis. The sequence goes on from OZ010737.1 coordinate 23,566,004, forward strand.
CACTCTATGCAGAGAGAAAACCTTCTGAAAATAATACAACCAATTTGGACATCTGAATAAGCGAATCTGGTGACAACCACTTATTTCTGAATGGATAAACTACCTTTAATGATTTGTGGAAATTAAAGACAAATATGGTCTTGTCAATAACCATCTCAATATCCGGCATAGAAAAAAACAGTCTTTCACTCTCGAAACAGCCGAAGAAGTCGTACCGAGTATGAACAACTATTATAGTGATTTATAAATAAAAGAAAGGAAATAAGGGGACAACCCACAAAAAATATCAAAAACTTTTCAGCATTTCCAAAAATTAGCAATGATTTTTATAAAGACTTAAACTTTGTCCAATCGTCTAATTGAGGCTATTGTGAATATGTAATAAATACTGGTTGTGAGCGCAAATTTTGTATATGCACTTTGTCGAATAGATGATACTTAAGGTAGTCGGTCGGGGAATCAGCTTCTGATTGTTTATAAAATATGGCTATTTTTTTTCCAGATCAAAGCTTTTAATAGTACGGGTCGGGTTGGTTTGAACAAAATTCCAAATGTTTCTTTATGCAACTGTCCGATTTCACTAAAAATCTCAAAAATTAAGACTTTCATAGCGAGCTCTAGTATACATTATATCCTAAAACGAATCCACGATGGGCTATATAAATAGTTAATCTTCATTGGTTTTGCAAACTGAATAATTATGATATCAATTATTATGACGAAAAAAGTATTTAAATCGGAAAGATATGCAGGATAAGTAAGAAGCGACTGTATGGAAGTAATTTATAATTTCAACAGAACTGTAAAGCGCCAGTATCAGTCATCATACAAACAAGCTTTTCTTAAGTTTTTCCACAACTTGGTACAAAACTTAAAAATAGCGAAACTTTTTTAATATATACTAGGTGATGGTCACTACTAAATGTTCAGACTTTTCTGTTCGTGAGCTCATCATCAAAATTGAGAAAGTATACTCCTGCTTCTTAATCATCGAACAGTGATAGTTTATTGATATAATTTTTAATTCTCAACAGAATTTGATCAATAAAACAATAATCAATGAATTACAGTGGACTCATGTGATGATGAACGAAAACATGCCGAACACGGATGAATTGATTCAACCTGGTAAAGCTCTTATACACTGTAAGAGAAGCAATTCGTCTCTATGAATTGTTAATCCCAGACTTTAACATTCGGATAAAATAAACTTATCGCTTGATACAAAAAGGGAGTTTTCTGATGATCCATCAATTTCTCAAAAAGTTCTTTAATTCATTTTTAATGATAGTCATCGAGGAATCTATAGGTTCTCGAAAAATTCTGGTCCAAATCAAATATTCCATATTTTAAGATGCACTAAATTACCTGATTTTAAACACATAAGAGAATGTCAAAGTATGTAATCTTATTTCTAAGACATGTTTTGAAATGGGGAGTTTTCTGATCTATTACAAATCTCCGGCTTTGATTATGATTAGTACTCAAAGTTATGTAACCATTTCAATTTCCGGCAAGGCAAATGAAATCACTCTCAGTACAGCCAAACAAGTTGTACCGAGAATAAAAGAATATTTTTGCAGCTGGGTTGTTGCTTTTGTAAGCGTTGACATTGCATTAAATTTGATGCCACCAAAGCTTTAATATTAAAATTTCAAAGCTAGAAATTTACCTATCTAAGAATCATCTTCGAATCCGCACTGGTAATAAGCTCGGGTCCTGAAGGTTCAACGAAATAAAATTGGGCGCCAGCCAGATCGGAGCTTATACCACTTTGTTTATGAAAAGTACTCAAAGTTATGCAAAAAAAGGGAATAATCAATATATTGATAAAAGCTTGAAAGCACAACATTATATCATGCTTTATTCTTAGGTATCCAATCAAAATTGACTTATTTGTGGAGAGTAAATTGTGTCGTTAAATAAAATAAATTTTATTTATACAACTTCCATTTAAAATTCAACTAAAATAAAGAAGTTATTCTTATAAGTGTGATAAAACTTTGGTTATCAGTATATTTTTGATTAATGAGAGTCTCACAGCTACGGAAAAAATACATCATTCACCCCTAAAAATTCGAAAAGCTTTAATAACTTTATCTTCTACTTTCAATTCCTCGTTAAATTATATTGTTGTTTCTGATCTATGACTAAAAAAAATTGTGATTACAATCTCAAACCCACTTAACAAAGAAATGACACGAGGCGTCTAATTAAAACACTATATTGTAAAACGGTCGTTGAAATACTTAAAATATACAAGAGCTTTTATTTTTTTGCAAAGCTTTATATTGTATGTACGAGTACATATTACAAATAATATAACAAAAGTTCATTTTGCCGCTTTTTGTGTTCGTATATGAATAGATGAGAATGTCTAAACAAAAGATTGATATTTGTGATGAATACGTTTTTAATGCTTTTACAATGGATTTTTATTTTATCACGAGAGCTTTAAATATATACAGAAACGATTACATAAATGTTAAAATTGGCGTTACTTTAATAAATCAAAGCATTGTAAAATTAAAAGCCTATGTTAAGATATTTTCCGATCTCCTAGCTATATCTGGAAAGCTGAGTGCTTTAATAAACCAATTTTTTAATTAACTCGATTTACGATTGCATTCCCGTTGAGATGGAAATCGATTATCAATCACGTATGATAAATATCCAGGGGAAAAAAACAAAATATTGTATATGTAATATACTCGTATATTAAGAGATGATATAGAGCTTTCAAGAAATTGTTAAATCTTCCCTTTTCACAATTACATTTTACCAAGAAGTTTGATTCTTCATATTCAATTGATTTCTCTTGTTATATTCGTATTTTGTGCTTAGGAACAAAACATGGGAATTCTAAGAATTTTTTTTACTAACAATTATGTACTACTCAGTATATATTGAATAACGTTATCGAAATATTTCTCAATCGAAAACTTTATACAAGTTTCAGTGGATGAGGCATTCCGAATATATATTATTTTGTATTTTATAATATATAATGGAGATAGGTTGGTGTTTGAAGACATTAACTATAAGCAGTAATTTTTATACGAAAACCCACTGTCACCAAAACTGTATTCATTTGGGTTCTGTATAAATCAAGACGAAATCCGAAATAACAATTTTAATGGAACAGGGATGGGTAAGCTTTTGGTTAAAATAAGTGACTATCACATAAATTGATGACAAAACAACAAAGTGTTATTGTTTTTATGTTTATTGTTTAAATGAATGGAACTGTATACTATATCGATACAATATGTCGGAAAAAGGAGTCTTTCTTAAGATATTATCGAATTGGTTAACTACTGGAAAGCATGTTGCCTTCGAGTATAGAAATCTCAATAAAACATTACAAGTGTTGTCATATTTGGAAATATCATATTTGGAGCTAAATATTGTCAAACCATCGTTCTAAATAAATTTCGTATTGACTATGAATGAGACAATACCCAACATAAGTTTTAGTGTTGTGCGTTACAACGTGGGAAAGCTCTTGTTTTCATCCGAGTTAATAGGAATTACATATAAGAAAGTATTACAGCTCTAGCTAATGATCAAATGTACCCTGGAAAATGTGCTGCTGATATCTGGAAAAACTCGAATACATTTTTGCGAATCATCAAAATAATTTAAAATCTAAGGCGGGTCGCAAAACATAACAACCAATCGGAAATTATCCTCGTCTGAGTGAACAAAGAAAAATCTTTTTTTCCAAAAATACATCTGGAAATTTAATGATATATTGGGATAAGCTTTCTTCCAGAATATATAAAGCTTATATAGTTGAGCACGATGCAAATATCTGCTTGCACAATACGTTAAAATAATTGATTTAGTAATGAAAGAACTGCCATTATTTTGAAAATTTTGTCTCAGCAAGTAAATCATTAATTCAGCAATATTGGAATACACAAAAAAAATTTCCATTCTTTGGCGGCACGTTTGAAGCTTTTTATATCGATTAACAGATGGCACTTATAATAATAAAATTCGGGTAAATAATTAGTGAAGAATTTGGACTAACTATCGATTCTTAATGTCTTTAATGCCTCCAGTTCTTTTGAGGGACCATTTTTCATTTAATAGTTTCGTCTCGTTTGACATATGATAACAATCAAATTAACATTTATTGATGCACGAATTCTCAGTTGTTCGAATTTCAAAAATCCTAAAGAAATGATTATCATCAATATGATCACCATTAACTTATTTATTATTAGATTTTGCTATCTAAATGGCGTCAATTGTGTTTCTAAATTTAACGCCATCTATGGATCGAGTTCTACATTTCACAAAAGTTTACTAGATATTCAAATAATAATTAAGACTGACATTGAATATTTAAATGAATAAATCGTATAAGTTAATTTGATTTGTCATTATTTTCTTCATTTGGTTTGATTTAGTGAAGAGACACTATAGAATTAAAGGGTCTCGCGAGACCTTTGTTTTTAGATACATTAATATGAAATGAATCTAAAACCAAAGTTTTGGTGAGACCCTTTAATTCTCTAGTGTCTCTTCGTTAATAGGTGGGTGAGGTGACCAAATTAGTGGTTTTGTTTTGATCTGAATTGATCCGAAGTAATTAGGATTCATTGTAGATAGGCTAATGAGATTTTTACCTCTTCGTACAAACAGTAAATACGATAATGACTTATGGTTTACGAGCCACTGTTTAACCAAGTCTAGAAGATTACGTCTTCCTTGGTAAAAGAAACATTTCCTCACACAACTTTTAAAGCATTATGGTAACCGTTCCCACAGCATATATGTTAGGTTATATTTTTGGAATTATTATTATTGGGAACATGCTTCGAAAAGACTTCCCGGAAATGTAGAAAATGCCGCTTGGAAAGTTACTAGAAATGATAGGAAGGTTGGTAGACCAATATTTACATAGTACAATTCTGTTAAAGGAGATATTCAGAATATATATGTAAACGTTGAAGAGTTTTAAGACGAATAGGAAACTGGTTCTGAAAAGAGAAGCTAATATGATTGCCTATTTGACCAAGATTTGCTGATAAAATTAGTTTTATTAGTTATAAGTAGTTTATATATACATATATATATATATATATATATATATATATATATATATATATATATATATATATATATATATATATATTTATATATATATATATATATATATATATATATATATATATATATATATATATATATATATATATATATATATATACATATATATATATATATATTTATATATATATATATGTATATATATATTTATATAAATATATATATATATATATATATATATATATATATATATATATATATATATATATTTATATATATATATATATATATATATATATATATATATATATATATATATCTAGTAAATTTCACCGGGTCTTTATTTGGATTCTTGGCGTTGACCAAAACTAAACATGCACCGAACGACATTTACAGCGATTATGTGTAAAAACATTCGTTGGGCTGACTACAATGTGCACCTATCGTTTCGTAAGGTCTCAATTGAGACCCGCTGTAACAAATAATTACCCCAATTATAATTGTCGTGCCGTTTTACAATCGACACGACTCGGTGTTGTCGTCTCGTTTCTCATTTGGGATTATGTAACAATAACGAAACGACATATTAGTATTGCCACACCAATATGAAAATAATGATATGAGTTTGTGAATTTTTCAGCTAAATTAGCAATTGTGAATTTTATTTAGTGTAAAATAAACCGTCAAAGTGTTTTAAACGTCAAAGTGTCAACGTTTGTATATATTCAAAAAAAAAAATTTAATTTAATAAAATTTAAAAATGATTTCGAATGTTCTTTTTTTTGGTGAGGAAGAAGAATATTGCGCGAAAGTTGAAAGAACTTTCAAGAAACAGATAAAGTTTGAGAGATCAGTCTAATTCATTGGAATTAGACAACACTCATTATTAGACGATAAATACATATTTCTTTTTGTAATTATAATATAAATAAATTTTAATAAAATCAACAAATGTTTACATAATTTATTTATTAACTTACATTTTACAACATATTTTTTAATAGATTTGAACAACATCAGGGGCCCTATTTCTGTATACGATACGAATCTTCATTCGATATGAAAATTCAATTCGTTTCGAAAATGAAATGGTATTTCGGTATACGAACGTACAATAGTTTTTAATTTTTGCAGTGTAGTGAAAGGGAAATTTAGTTTCTTGAAATTTTCTCTAAAATAACGGAGTGTATTTGTGATTAATGTCACTTTTTGACATTTAGGTAAACAAATCAATCACGGCGGGATGTTTTGTTTACGTTTTTATATTAAAAATAATAATATATTTTAATATAATAATATTTTTTATTATCAATAATAATTTTATTTAATTTTTTTTTTTTTAATATGGAATTTGAAATCAGATCATACTTTCTTCCAGAGGTCTGAATTTCTAACTGGTGGTCCATTTGTATTTAACCGACTGGTTATTTCAGCCCATAATGATTTAGATGATACTCGGGCTTACGCTGTTGCGTTATAACCTCTAGCTAAAGCGAGGTGCTTCTCCATGAATGCAACCAATAGCTTGGATTGTTTTGCCGTTGTTATGCCCTAATGATAAAAATAATTTTATGTTGTTATGCCAATTAAAAAAAAACATAATTTTTAAGATCATGGTACAAAAACATTTACAAATTTCATTAATTGATGGAGATGTCTCCATTTCATTCTGTATCTCCTATTTTAGTAGCATAAAGGGTATACTATATAGGCAGGGCCAACTTACTCTGAGAGGAACTACATTTTACATATCTTTCATATGATTAACCAAGCTGTTTAGCGTCTACTACAGCATTGTTCTCCTCCATACCATCGCTGGTACTCTCCTTATTTTCCTTTTTTCTTGTGAGTTCCAGTCCAATGATATCCTCCTTAATCACTTGGTGATTTCCTCAGTGTATGGCCAATCCATTTTCACTTTCTCTTCTTTATTTCACTTTCTATATCTATCTAGTTTCTTTCAACCTTTGTATAGTCAAGGTATTCAAATTTTTTACATCAATTTGTACATTGGGCATTGGTGTAGTTATATTTGTGTTGAGTCTTACCGTTTTTGTTTTTCTGGTGTTTATCTTGTAACCAACATCGTTAGCTAGATCTGAAAGCTGTTGTATTTTTTGCTGCATGTTAAGTGTTTACTGAGCAGGCATATATGTCATATGCATATCCCAGATTATTGAATATACCTGTTAATCTCCATTGTATGTCACTAGGACACGTGATGACAATTGAATCCGCATTACATTATCCATTAAGTTCAGGAACAGCATTAGTGAGAGTACCCATTCTTATCTTTTATTGCGTTTCTATTTATCATTTTAAATGGCCGTTCGAAATGATATCACAAATTCACAAAATAATTCATATTAATACTATTAATAATACTATTATAATAATAATAATACTATTTCAATAATTAATACTGCTAATAATAAATTATTTTTTTTCGAATCAGTTTGACCAGTAAAAGTCAGTGATTAACACTAAAGTAATAGCGTCGTGACATTTAAATTTGAATTGTATAAAACAAACCTTTAATTAAATGGGCTAGGTAATTAAAAGGCCTTCTTATTTTCTCAAAAAGTAAATGGTATTGTGACGATATGTTGCATTTTCGTTGTAATCGCCTTCTTTATTTTACTTAGTGATCACGTATTTTGGATTCCTTGTGTTTTTTTGGTGATGTAGGTGAACGAGAGATGTTGATTGCTGCGAGTGGTACCGTTTAAGGTTACATACCACGGAATTGAAGGCGTCAAAGCTGTCAAAGCTCCATGCTTTCACTGACGGTTTCGCACAATTTTTTTTTTTGTTTTTATTTTGCGGAACTTCTCTGTTGTTTGAAACCATATGTTTGTGAGTTTCAAACATATCTTACTTTTAAATTTTACGCGTCTAAATATTTTTTATATTACTAATTTTCTTAATTTTTTTTTTGTTCTATAACTACTATATTCTTCTATTTATAGTTATTTATGTTTTTTTAGTTAAATTGTAAGTGTAACATGCATACTCGTGTAATATGCAAACATATCGAATGATCATTGACCGTTCTATATGAATAAGGCTTACAGATGAGGTGAATTTTCGAGTTACCTTCAAATACAGGTTAATTAACAAGATCGACACCACCGATTTGATTGGAGCACTTCATCAGATGTCAGGTGAGTTAACTGTCTTTTAACTTTAAAATTATATTACTAATTTGAATATTCACTTTTCTAGCGGCATTATATCGCGATTTGGATTAATTAATTATTTTTATTGTAAATATATTTATAATATATAGATATTGTATAGTTAAACTTAATCAAATCTTTTAATTATCCAATACTGTGGTGATGAGACTCTAGGAGGACAAGTGTAAAATAATATAAGAATAAACAAAATTTCTAAACAGATTAAATACATTATACGTTCGTTTCAAAGGTTATGTGGGCGAACTGGACTCCCATTATCCGGTTGGAGCCTATACCCAAATATAAATAAGCAGAAATAAACAAAACGTGTAATGACTCACATGTGTACCGTAACAGCGGTAAAGGCCGTTGAAAACCTGTAAGCCATAGAGATATATATATATATATATATATATATATATATATATATATATATATATATATATATATATATATATATATATATATATATATATATATGTATATATATATATATATATATATATATATATATATATATATATATATATATATAACCTACCCTAATCCACTCTAGACATGTTCTATGTATATCTGGTTTTGCCAGATCAATATCAATAAAACAAGAACCTATACTTTAACTAAGAAATTAAAGTGAATCGTCTCTCTGGTTGAAATTTAATTAAATGATAATATCCATTACCGAATGTATAAACGTTTATCCAAAATTACAGTTTATATAAAATAAATTCTTCAAGATCTAAATTAAAATATTAACAAAATCTTTTCCTCTAAAGGTGTATACGTAAATCCAACATTAATAATAAATTTTTTAAACTTTAGGGTTAGTTAAAATAACAAAATACACACTTGAAAATCATTACTCTAACCGCTTATTCTTTCTTTATTTAATTTTTTTTTGTGTCGTGTGCTTTTGCTTTCAATGGAGTGTCATTTATTTTATTTCTTCTCAAAATGAAAGAAAAAGCGTAAAAACAAACTTTCACAATAAATTTTCGTTTTAATGAAGTAAACGTTTTGCTTAGCGAACTGTATAAAAAGCAGCATCAAAAAAAAAATGGAAAAACCTTTTCATTCGCAATAATTAGTTTTTCTTCTTTGTACTCTTCTTTATATCACTTCATTTTTTTTCTTACGTATATAATATATTTACTCTCTCTTGTGAATATTCAATTCTATATATGTCTATAGCAAGCTTTTTTCCTGTTATACAAAATACAGGAGAAAAACTAAACTTTTTCAAGTGCCAAGATGAAATTATATAAAACAACATGAAAATGAATTCAGTCATTTTCTGACCAAAACAAAAAACGAGAAGTTGCACGAAAACTTTTGTTTTTGGCGCATAATAAAGCTCAAGTGTTTCATCTAAACACATAGTAGATAATATGTGTGTGTGTGTGTGTGTTATGCTAAAAGCATCTCTTCAATTTATAATAAATATAAAATTCATAATTGAGTGTCTGAAACGAATTATAACTCATAATTATAAATTTATAAAGGATATATATAATCATTGAATGTATATATACCTACAGCAAAAAGGACATTAATGTTTTATCCTTAGACTCAAATATAAGTATATAAAGATATTTGTGTACCTAGGTACGATGATAATGCTTGTAAAACCAACATGAATGCAACATTATATATGAATTGGATATGTGTGAATACGACGGTTATGTTATGAGTTTGAAAAAGCTCGTATATTCACAACTTCTAATTTAACCATCGTACTCAACATATACATCAAAACACTGTGTGTGTGAAAAGTGAAAAAGCTTTCATTAAAAAACGGATTAAAAATTAAAATTACGTTTTAAGTTATACCCAGCCATATGTATGTATATAGAGTCGGAATACATTCCAACATTATCATTATTGTATAAGTTTGAAAGAAATTAAAATGGATTGTAGTCGAGAAGCTTTTTTGTGTATATATGCTTTTACTGCAGACAGAAGACATTTTAATACAATATGAAACAAATAAATATTATAACAAAAAAGGTAAAAGTTAATAGTTTTATTTCATTTTAATTCCAAAACTGGGTACCAAACAGACAACTGGATGATACACAGGGTGTGATAAAATATTTGAATGAGTCACTTAGGCTGAATCCATTTTGATCATATATATCCGATTTATGTTGAACCATCTACGCATTCCGTAGCCCCATGTCAGCCCATATACTACTGACAAGGAAGATGGGTAAGACCATGTATTCTAAACTCAACAGGGGGTCACAAATGGGTTCACTCACACCACCGATCATAATCATTTCAAAATAGTTGTCTTACATAATAATTGACGTACTGTTCTATGAGTACTTTGTTAAAAAGAAATACTTTTTAACTAGAAACTCTGTTTAGGGTTGGATACATAATTTGATTTTTAAAATTTAATTAAATTGGTTTAATTAAGATTCTACTAACTTGGAATATTTTCTTAGTATTCAACTTGGTAAACGATAATTCAGTTTATTATTTTAACATTATATTTTCAAACATGTTGGAAATGATTCTTCGGGTTATGATTAAAATAATTCATTTAAGCTTTTTGAGTATTTAAGACATTGTATATATTCTGAGAGTGGCTGGAATTTTATTTGTTGAAGCTGTGTTTATGGAGTGGTATGTGCTAGGTTTGACCAAATTCATTTTACTCTATTTGATTACAAACACATCCTGTTGGAGTCCAGAATTTTATAAGTAGACCGATCTTTTTTGTCTGTACTATAAGCTGACATGGAACTGTGTAATGTGTAAATGGTTACATACGTCGTCGGTTTGTGAAAAATTGCGTAATATGAAACGTAAATAAGTGAATTGAACTTACGAGTTGAGTTGGTAGGATCGTCAGCTCTTATTCGTTGTAAGGAAATTAAGTAAAATTAATCAAAGAGTTCTGGGAGATTTTTCGAAGGAAATTTAATTCTTTAAAACCAAAATTATAAAATATAAATTAATTTTTAAGGTGCAAAAAGCACTTGAGATAGTTGTATAAGTTAAGGTAGATATACTTATCTATCTTAACTAATGAATCTATCTCAAGTGCTTTTTAAATACTTGTTATAGTTTTTCTAAAGGAAAAAAAAGAGCTACAAAACGTCCTTTGGAAACATTAGGAAACTGTTCAACATCGCTAGGATTGCTACAAAGAATTCTTCTCAAACTTAGAAATGCATCAAATGACGAATGGTTGCTATATTTTGTTGTAAAATTCAAGAATTCTCTGAGACCGCCTGACTACACAAAGTACTATCTCCAACGATCGGATCGAATTAGGTCTTTAACTAGTGGAAAATATCTTGAACTTCTATTACAAACCAATTTTTAAAAATGATGTTCATACTTGTGGCAGACTCATTATGAAAAAATAGAGCAAAATGCAAACTGTTTCAAGTTATATAAAAGGACGGGACCTGATCATTATTGCGAATGTCTACCAAATTATTGGCTTGACTTGACCAAAGCTCAAGTTTATCTTCAAAGGTAGTCTATAACTCAAAATATCTCAAAAAATATGACAGAACACTATAAAATAAACGTTCTATTTATCCGCAAAGTCGTGAAAACCTCTAACTGCTAAAGCAAGGATCATAGACCCAAAAGTTTATCTTTCTTTCTTTTGAAATACTTTGAAAAGTAGATCTGGAAAAAGATTGTCTTCCGTTCCTTGCGCTACGTCATATTAAGAAATCTCTTATACAGAATTAATATTCCATAACATCCTTTTAGAATATAGATGGACCATCTAAGTGTCGAGCTAGAGTTGATAATAAGCACCTGCATGTATAAGCGGCCAAGAGATACTTGAGAGCTGAATTGATCATATTCTAAAAAGTAGAATTTCATCAGCTTATCTGGATGGATATTTTCTAGTATATTGAAATCAGAATAAGGTCGCGTATAATCTCTTTTCTCCTGTTATTTGACCAAAGGTGTCCTGTTTCTGAATATAGAGTGTTAAGCTTTCATAGAGGTATCCTATTCATAGAGGTATTCGAAATCACATGTAGTTTTGGCATCAGAATATCTCGATATCGGTTCTCAATTGTGGTCAGGCTGTGAATCCACAGAAAAACCACAAAGTCTGGTTCACTAGTAAATTCAAGTTTCCCCATTATGATCAACAACAGAAAACTGAACTGGAAAGTTAAAATAAAAAAATGGGTAAAAAAACAATACAAAGCTTTCCTTTTATGTAAAAGCGTCATTGAAATAGAATCGTTGCTGAAACAGAATGTCGTACACTGGCTGATAAACATTAAACCTCATGGCCAATCTGAAAATTCTGTGGAATGTTCAGAGAGCAGTCACCATGTGCATTAGTAGAGTAATAACAAATGTACTACTTCTGTGTTTGAGTACAGTAGAGGTTTTATTTTATATCATTCCTCTCGATGTTTTAAACTACCATTGCTACTCAAATTGTAATGGATAGCCTGAATCTCAGCAAAACGATTTTTCATCTATGTAAACGATATGGCATTCCAACGAGGCAGTAAATATGTAAAAGCAGACAATTTTCCTCGTCAAAACAATATCTAATTGCACCAAGCAGACTGATCAATACCTGTTTCTTGGAAAATTACGATTAAGAAAGAAACTATACAACCAAGCCAAGGCTTGATATGTATTAATCAGTACAATTATAAAAATTTTAAAGTCAACTATGTTTGTGGGAGTTGTATCACCACACAGCGTCATAGGAAAGCTTACGGGGAGAATAACAGTGTTCACATAATTACTGTCGTGGCTTCTGAGATGAGGAGGAAGAAACCGTTCTTCGTTTAATTTTATTTCTCGTCTGGCGCAAAAAAAATGATAGATCTCGCAGATGAAAGTTCAGGATAATTGAATTTTTCATCAAAAACGGCATTCATTTTGGTTTTCTTATTCTTAATATTTATTGATTAATTGATATTGGCAGTAAAATTCTGAGGCCTATGAGAAATCCTGCGTTCCGTAAGTACAAGAATTAATCAGCAATACCATAATATTGTGAGCTAGGTATGGTGCTGACTTCAGAGGTTTTATAATTTTTCGTCCACATACAACATGGAAGCTTAAAAGCTCCAATTATCGATAATTAAACATCACCGTAAACCAATCATATTTTCCAGTGTTTTAATATTATTTACAGAAGTGTTTCACCCGTTTACGTATTTCATTACACCATGCATATAGATAATTCCATTATTTTATATATACTGTGCACGTTACTCACACGTACAAATCGTATACCGAACAAAAACATATTTCGAAACCGCTTTTATTTCACCAGAAATTCATTCACCTGTTATTAACCAACTAAAAACGTGAGTACATATTTTCAGAAAACACATTCGAATAAAAACTAGCCAATTTTTATTAATGGCAGAGTGCTATAAAATAAAAATTCTATTTATTCCTAAGGTGGGAAAAGCTCTCACTTCAAAACCAAGGAAAATAGATCTTTAAGTTTATCTTTTTTATCTGTGGAAACAGATCCTATTCAGGATGTTCTTGACCAGAAGAAACATTTCATAGTACCCTTTTTTAATTTATAGATGGAGCAGTTTTTTACAGAATGGAATCCACCGAAAACTAGCTGGTCCTGTTCACTAGTCAATACACTTCCTTTTTTGCCCCACAACAAAAAAAATGAACTGGAAACAGAAAAGAAAGGGTAAAGAAAGATAATATCACCCTTTACTCCTGTAAGAGCGCCATTAAAATTGGAACACTATGTCGTGCACTGGCTTTTGATTCCAATTAAAAAGCTTCTATTACTATATAGTATTGCTATTTGTGGTCGGTCCAACATTATACTCAATGGCCAGTTTGGAAATTTTGATGAAATTTCAGAGTGGAGGAATATCAAATACGCCACTACTGTGTTTGAGTATACTTTCATTTCATTTCCTCTTAATTTTCTAGAATACTCATTACATCATTTCTACATCAAGCTGATATGAGTGCCTGCGCATTCCAATAGGGTAGGGAGTATGAAAACAGATGACATTTCTGGTCAAGATATTATCTGTCTAATTGCATCTGCTACTGATCAATAAAATACCACTTGCCCCTTCTAAACTTATTCTTTAGAATAAAATTAGAGGATCCAAATTATTTATAGATGGCCTAAGAGAAGCTTCTGTGTAGCTCTGGTAACGAGTTAAATTGTTTAATTTTTAAAATATATAATTTTTCTCCTAAAATAAATTCATAATTTAAGTTTAGATAAAATAGTTAAAGCTTAAAGTTCGTGACAAATAACAGTTTAAAATAAAAAAAAATTTACAATAAAAGACACTAGTAAAAATTTGTGTAATAATAAAAAGTGTACCCACCAAAGCGAGCAATGCCTTACATAACCAATGAAAATAAACCTCAAGATTCACCTACGGGAAATTGTCGGTTCATTGGCAAGTGTCATGAGTGCAATAAGAGTATTACGGAAGCGCAAACTTATTTAGAGTGCGATGTTTGCAAACTAGTTTTTCATCCTCGTTGCAAAGGTGTTATTGGACAACATATGCAAAAAGTGGCGGCACAACGATCATGGTACTGCAATGAAAAATGTCGAGTTACGGTTCCTGAAAAATCACCTTTTAGTGAAGAATTTCAACCATCTGCGATTACGGGTTTCGAACCATCTAATAGTAGTTCTGATTTAGTGAGCAATAATAATGCAGTTATAATGGCTTAACATTTTAAATAGTAGTATATGGATAAATATTTCTAACTCATGCAATATAGAAGAGTTCACAATCAAATTACAAGAACTTATATTAGCAAATACTCGAACCATTAGGAAAAAGACCAAAGTGTATCAAGTTCCTTGGATGAATTCAGAAATAATACATTTGATCACCAAACGCGAAAAATTTTTTAAATTAAAAAATAAGTTCAAATCTGTCAAATTTCTGGCAGAAAACATAAACTGCTTACTTCTTTGGTAGCAGCAAATATAAAGAAAGCCAAACGTGAAATAAATTATGAGGCTGTATGCAAAAACATAGGTAAACCCAAACAATTATGGAAATATTTAAATGAAGTTATTTTAAATAAAGTTGGTTGCTATAAGAATGTGGCTTCTGTTAAATTTGGTGATAAACTGATAATTATCGAAAAACGAAATGTTTCAATATTTTAATTACTATTTTGCAAGTGTGTCAAAGATAATTAACAGTTATTTTACAGTGCCTTCATTTGAAGACTTTGAGTATATTAAATATAATGTCAACCAACAGTTTCAGCTTTGGCCAACAGTAGATTTAGAAATTAAAAATATAGCTAAAAGTCTTAATTCAAGTGCAGCGGTTGGGGTCGATAATATTTCCACGAAAGTTAAGTATGGAAATGAAACTGATTTAGCCAATTACAGACCCATTTCAATATTAAATTCTTTATCTTAACTTTTTGAAAAAGCTATTTTAGAAAGATTGGACCATTTTTTAATATCGGGTTTACTGACTGTTCAAGCACAACAGTGGCGTGTGTAAACTTCACTGATCTTATTAGTAGAGCGATGGACCAAAATTTGTTTTGTGAATGTCTTTTTTTGGATATACGCAAAGCATTTGATACGGTGAACCATGACATTTTACTTATAAAACTCACTAAACTAGGCCTAACTGAGATACAGATTAATTTATTTAAAAGTTATTTATCTGATAGGAGTCAAATAATAAAAATAAAAAATTCTATAAGTTCTAAGAAACATTTAAATCTTGGCGTACCATCTTAGGACTTAGATTGTTCAATATTTACATAAACACAGTCGTGTTTTGTAAATTAGAAGATACTTTGCAGTTATACGCAGATGACTGTTTGATTATGTGTGCTACAGATTCACTTGACCAACTAATGTTGGAAATGCAACGCGATTTGCAAACACTAAGAAATTGGTTTATGTTAAATCATCTTACATTAAATCACGACAAAACTATATTTTTGATATTTGTAAACAAGATTCTGCAGGCAACCATTATAAATGGCAACTCTATTACCTATAACTCTTTCGTTATTGACAGATTTATTCAGTACACTTATCTAGGTTTAGTGATTGATAGTCGACTTAAATGGTTTAATCATATTGATAAAATAAAAAAATGCATAGTACCATACATATTTGCTTGCTGTAGAATAAGACATGTATTACCAAAAAAAACTCTTATGCTATTATATTTCGCATATATTCAAACGCGGTTAATTTATCTTAACCCGATTTGGAGTGGTTGTGCGGAGTACAAAATGAAAGAGCTAGAAATTCGGCAGAAGAGAGCTTTAAAATGAATAATTAATGTACCCATTAGGTATCCAACTGAACAATTATTTAAAGAATTTCAATCACTTTGCTTTTTAACGGATCGAGAACTTCTTATACTGATGTATAAAATAGTAAATAATCAAATCTAGCACAACTTTCATTTGGGAAAAAATCATCTGCAACATGAGTACAATACGAGAAGAAAATCGCGTTTTGTAGTTGAGCATTTTAGAACGAATGCTTCTGACAATAATATATTATATCGTGGGCTACCCAAGTACAATAGTATTCCCCGCAAAATCAGATATACTCATAATATTAAACAATTTAAGATTTATATAACTGAATATTTAAAGAAAGTTTGAAGCTTGGTGTAGCTTTATATTTTATATAATTGGTATCTTGAGAAATATTGGAATTTGTAAAATTGTAATTATGTTGTATAATATATGGTAAATTGTAAATTATGTAAAATGTAAATTTGTTGTTAAATTATTAAACAGTTGTACATTATTAATTAGTATAAAACATTAGCATATATTAAATTAAAATTGAAAATTGTGAAGCTGCGCTAAAACCTTTTTAGGTTCGAGCAGCTGAAATACCATAAAATTAAAATGCTGAACTTCTTGTTTTAAAATATGTTAATTAAATTATTATAAAAATATAAGAATTTAGCGTTAAATAATAGTAAGTTGTAAGATCTAATTGTAAAAAATAAAAAAATAAAAATATTTTAAAGTCAGCAATTCAGTACGGATGTGAGAGTTGTGACTGAAACCAGTCTTATAGGAAATAATACGGGTATAATTAGAGTGTTCACACATTTGACACAAAACAGAGTGGATATATCTCAAGAAGGGGAATGTCCGAGATAACTCTATATGGTTCAACAAAAACTTTATATGGCATTATCAGTAGTGTTTAAAGCAGAGGTTTATATGTTTGTTATGTGCTCGCGACAACCACCCAAACCTTATTTAACCTTTGTTCGAATCTTTATATAATAATAATTATTACAGTGACAGTTTATGGTTATTTCAGTATTGTTACCATTAAACCTCGCATTAGTTCTGGTTATCTATTTCTTAAAATCTATAAGATTATACCATTTCATCATAAAGCTTTCATTTTTTAACATTGAATGATACTGACAATCAAATTCTGAGGCCTGTAAAAAATTCTGCGATACGTAAGCACAGGAATTTAGCAGCAATAGCATCATATTGTGATGCTATGTACTAGTCAATGGTTTCAGTGCATGGTGACCAAAAACTGAGTGGTTTGATATGTGATAGCTGCTTATATGTTATTTTACCCTAGTTTGGTTTCCATTAGATAACTAATGTGCTCACGAAAGTAACTATAATGATATTTGTTCGACTTGTTTTGATCGTCGTTTTTTAATTCTACAACAAATTGGTTAATTAATAAAGTATTAATACAATCATTCTCGTTTATTCCTTGCTCAATATAGTAAGTGGACTAAGAGGTTTTATAAAAGCTCCAATAAACGATAGTTAAATTTTCAAACGTTTTAATTATAGGAATTACAGTTTATGATCCACAGGGATATTTTAATGTCTATAAGCACAACCTGAAGCTATCTCGGTGCTTTAAATCCAAAAACAATTTTAACAATATTTACCGTAGTGTTTCACCCGTTTCCGTATTTCATTAAACCATGAATATATGTATATAAAATTACTTTGCACGTTACTCACACGTACAAATTGTATACCGAACAAAAAAAATTTTTTGAAACCCCTTTTGGTTCGCCAAAAATTCATTCACCTGTTATTAACCAACTAAAAACGTGAAAAGCAGCACATTTTCAAAGTACATATTTGAATAAAAACCAACCAATTTGTATTTTTTTAAACACAAAAAAAAATTATTTGAATGTTTCTCTAAATTGCAAAAAAAAAAAAAACGAAAAGTTTTTTTCTGTTGAACTTTTCAACTCCTAAACACACATGAGACTGTGATCATCATCATTGAGAAATGACATGGTTGGTATATAAGCTTTTTGTTTGTGCTCTTTCAATATCATATTTTTGTATATATGTAAAATATTAATTGAAATGGATATTTTTTTATTATTTAATGTTTATGAAATGTCATTTGGGAAATTATATTTTATAAATATATATTTTTTTTATTATTAAAAATAAAAAAGTATATTATATGTGTATATGGTACAAGAAAAAAATGGTTATAACATTCGTATGAAACAACCAAATTGTTAACATCGAAATTAATTTTTTTTGTGCGCCTCGCTCAGTTTCACTAAAATCATTAGGCCGATAAAAAATTTAATTAAATTTAATTCATTGAGCTTTTATTTTTTTTTGTATACTCGTATAATACGGTCTAAGTTTATTTAATGGTTGATTTTCACGCGCGTTTATTATATACATCATATATAATACACGAGTTATTAATATAAATAAGTGTTAGAATTGTCACCTGTGTGAGATAATAAAAAAAAAATTAATGATGATGTCATATATTTGTAGGTTATGTTTCCGTTCGACAATTTTTAAAATACCAAGGGAATTTATATATTTAATCAAACGATGTGCAAGAGTTAGACAAAAAGTCGAATAAAAGCACAACGCAAATCTCACATATTATTTTCATGTTCGGTTATTTATTGCCATGCGTGACAATCATATAACACAACACGTTTACAAAGCACAAACATTAACTGGTATAACAACAACGAAATATTTTTGCCTTTCTGATGTTATGTGTGTGCTATGTAATGATTAACGTCATTAATGTTTTGTAATGATGATTAGATGGTTTAATAAAATTTTATATATATACATAATGTATTAAAACAAAAAGTTTTATGCTTAAATACGAAATTAACTATTTTTATAATATGGAGATTAGCTTTTACAATTAGTGTTAAAAGAGCAATTAGAAACAAAATAAATTTGTTTGTTTTTGGGCCGGATCGTATTCACGCAATTGAGAATTATTTTATTATTGTAGATTATGCTAAATGTTTTAAAAATTTTGGATTTTGTTTTGTATTTTGAGCTTTGCGCAATTTTAATTGGTAAATTAAATGATACTAAATCAGACTATATATAGAAATTTACCGACCGCGTGACATACAACTATTTTTGCTCGTATGTTTATAATTTATATTTTGTACACTGGGAATTGGTAAATGTTAATATATATTTTTAAATTAAATTCATAATTAAAAATGTGTTATATTTAAATGATTGTTGACATGTGAAAACAAATTGTGTGGGACTTTAAACTAATTTACGTTATATACTATGGCAAACTTGCTATGAAACTGAACATCTTGATTTTCAAGGGTGAACCAGGTGTTTATAAAATTAAGGCAAGATCTACATACCTGTTGTCCGGTTGTGTAGCATTACAGAGTAGACTCGGTCGAGCCAACTCAGTCACCTTTCATCCGCCTTCTAAATCTTACCTAACCCAAATGCGAAGATCACCTGTATAATAGCTGAAAATAACAATATAGAACCTAACAAATATTGTCGATTGTCATTTTATGAATTTGGTATTAATTTATTTCATTTGACATATACTGGGAGAGACCACGATACGTGCCCATAGCAGAGAGACAAATCAATTGTCACTATTAACGCGGAGATAGTGAAGGCTAGATGGCGCAGTCATGCGCGAAAGAAAACGTTCGAGAATTTCATAATTTCTCGATATCTCAAGCCGCTGAAAAAGAAAGTTCGTGGTTCGTCAACTAGGAGCGAAAAGAAATAGAAAAACGAGTGAAGTGACGAGGCAGAAAATTTCGGATTATAATTTGCAATATCGAAAGTGACGGGCGAGAAAAAAATAAGATAAGAGATAACGATACAAGGTTGGATGACGGTGGAAAGTTATAACCGCATTCAAACTCACGCAAGGGCAGTTGTTAATAAAACCGTGTAAATATAATATTCATATAATATAAATATATATATATATATATATATATATATATATATATATATATATATATATATATATATATATATATATATATATATTTATATATAATGGAATGTGTGCCTGTTTATTTGTACCTTATAGGAGACCAAACCTCTGGACAGATCTTCTTTTTCACAGCATTTAACTACTTTTTTCGACCGCACCCACTTTTACGCCCACTTGTTTTAAAATTATGTAATTGCTCCCATAAGTTTTAAATGATTTACTTCAAATTGTATACACATTATAAAATCCAGGCGAGGTAGAAATAAACATTTCTTAGGCCACGCCCCCTTTCACGCCCCTTTTCACGCCAAATTTTGTTTGAAAGTTTTCAACTTTTTGTTCTCTGTACAAATATGTTCCTTCCAACGAATTTTTTTGATTTGGTAGTATATTGCTCTTAAAACGTCGCCATATAACTATGAACCACGCCCACATCAGCAGCAATGAAGCTGTTTGGCAAATTTGAGGATTTCGAATTCATGAACGTCATCCGAATTTTCCAGAAGTTAATGCACAACAAAGGTCTGCAGCGGCACCAGAACGTTAACTTCTGTTTTTGATATATGTACAAATGATTCCTTTGCTCAAACTTTGCTGTATGCTGAAATTCCAACATACTAGACGCGGAACTCATCAACTGAAAAATTTCAACGCCGCAAGCAAGGAAAAGCAGTTGAAGGATGGCCAATATATAGATAGGCTGTATACTATTCATCTTTCTAATAAATGCTTCTAATTAATGTTCGTGGACCAACTTTATTCGAAAACTTGCGTAAATTTAATGATCAAATATGTGCAACTTATCGAGAGGCATGCCAAAAACTAAATTTATTAAAAAACTCGCATTGGGAAACAACACTAACAGATGCATCAATATCTAATCATCCATGCCAGATAAGAGCATTATTTGGTATCATATTGGTAATTTGCTTTCCATCCCAACCAAAACAACTTTGGGAAACATTTAAAGCTAATATGAGTGAACACATACTGCATCGAAAGAGAATTACCTGCAACGCAATTCAGACGCAATTTATAATGATGCTTTGATTCTACTAGAAGACAAGTACTTGCAAATATACAACAAGATCATCTCGCAGGCGTTGATGCGTCTCACCAAGATGAACAACGAGAAAGCAATTACAATCCACAAAAGTTGGAATTATTTAAGGCTGAAAACCTACCACATTTACAAAGAGGAGCAACTCTCGGCATACCACACTTTAATGACAGCAGTTTCTAATGAAAGTGGTGGATTGTACTTTATTGATGCACCAGACGGAACAGGATAAACGTTTTTTATTTCGTTGATTTTGGCTAAAGTTCGGTCGCAAAATAATATTGCACTAGCCATTGCATCGTCCGGTATAGCAGCATCACTTTTGGATGGTGGCAGAACAGCGCATTCGGCACTGAAATTACCTCTCAAACTGCAATTCTCTGAGACGCACACATGCAATATTAAGAAAAATTCCTCCAAGTCCTGCAAACATGTAAGATCATAGTATGGGATGAATGCACAATTGCCCAGAAAAAATCTTTAGAGGCCCTTGATCGCACGTTACAGGATTTTAGTAGCAACAAAATATTATTAAGAGGAGCACCAATAGTGTTAGCCGATGATTTCCGCCAAACATTGCCTGTACTTCCAAGTGCAACCCCAGGTGACGAGCGTATTGCGTGTCTTAAATCATCTGTGCTTTGGCAACACGTTCGCACACTGAAACTAACAACAAATATGCGAGTGCAACTGCAACGCGATGCATCCATCAGCTACTCGATTTTCAAAACAGTTGCTGGAATTTTGAAATGGAAATATACCAACGGATCCAAGTACAAATTGCATTACGTTTCCACCTGTCTTTTGCAAAATGACACAATCCATTGAAGAGTCAATCGATAGTGTATTTTCAAATATCGAACGTTATTTCAAAAACGAGCAATGATTATCTGAACGAGCGTTACTTGCTGCCAAAAACTTTGATGTCAATTCAGTAAACAGTGTAATTCTAAAGAAAATCAACATAACTGCAGCAACATACAAATCCTTCGATACCGTTATGAGAGATGGAGATGCTGTCAATTATCCTGTTGAGTTCGTAAACTCACTTGATGTCCCAGGTTTTCCACCACATTTGCTGAAACTCAAAATTGGTATTCCAATTATTTTACTGCGGAACATCGACTCACCACAGTTTTGCAATGGCACTCGAGTTGACCATTCGAAGTGACCATTATAACGGGCAAATATAAAGGAACAAATGTACTGTTGCCACGCATTCCTATGACACCAACAGATTTGCCATTTGATTTCTAAAGATAACAGTTTCCTGTTCGGTTAGCATTTGCGATGACAGTTAATAAAGCTCAAGGTCAATCTCTGCAAGTTTGCGAGATAGCGGTCACTGAGCCGCAGTGGACTATACGACAGTGATACAGGTGAGTTTTCCTTATATATGCCACTTCCCGCTTTTCTCTTTTCCTATCACTACTCTTTACCGACCCTACGCTTTCCCTCTTACCCACATCGGGTTGATTTCCTACGAGTTGCGTGGTGGTTATTTTTGTGATATCAGCAAGAACCCCACCCGAGCTTACTCGCTCAAACACAGTACACTTGCTCAAACACAGAGCTAGGACACATGTGCAGGTAGACTGGCGCCCAACGGTAATTTTCGTTTTTTTCATTTTTCGTTGTCTACAAAAGCCACAACCGTGACACAGGAGAGCACATTAAACTGTTACAGTTGGCTGGAGTACGTTAGTCCGTGTATCCACTTCCATCCTTTCACTTGGCACTAGACTGAAAAATAAGAATGACACTGCAAATCACAAACTGAAATCAAAACAAGACAATGGAAAATGTCGGCATAAACAATTTTTTCTACACAGACGAAATATACATAACACGAAACACTTGTGCACATATGGATACAAAACATTTACCTGCAAAGATAAACACAAAATATTCGTATCAAAAACTTAACATATATTGCTACATTATACTTCATCCATTAAATAAAACACAACAAGTGATTGATCACAACACAGCACCACTGTTGGGAATGTAAATTACACGATGTAATTTACACGGGTTTTGACATGTAAAAAATGTGTTATTTATTTAAGGTAATTTTTTACATTTTATATGTAAAAAACGTAAAACACGATTTTATGTGAAAAAACTGACGCGCCATCTCTTATTAAATCTAATTGTTACGAAAGCACCATCTGTGGAAAAATCGTTTTACTAGTTTACGACTAGAATTTGTGAGATAATTATCACGTGGACTTGAAAACTAATTGATTTTCAAATGCGCTCAATGAGCAAATTCGAATTTTTTGAAATTATAAAAGGGATGGTACTGCAAATGGTGTTGTCTTCGTTTTTTACATGTAATTTCCGTTTTGTGTAATTTACGCTGATTTTTACATAATTTACATAAAAAATGTAAAAACGTTTTTCACATATAAAATCCAAACAGTGCACAGCACCACAAAGTCTTCTTAATACATAGGTCACAGTTACCATACTGTCAAGGTGGTAGAGTAAAAAAATTAACCAATATGCTGAATTTAATGCCACAAGTCAGATGGCGGAAGGAGCACGAAAAAAGATATCTTGCTCGATGTACAGTGCGATACGGGAGGATTATAAAAGATAATGCTTGAGACGGTGAAAGAGGCATTTTATTTTCAGGTTCAATGCGGAAGTTAAGACGGGTAATAAACTAGATAAAATAAAAAAAAGTAAAGTAAACTTGGTGAAAGTGAAAATAAAATAAAATAAAATAACAGAAAGACAAATTGGCAAGTCACGCTACCAGAATGAGCTCCCACCGTTACGTGATTGGAAGCTGTCCGCGTGAAAAACAGGTAAGTGCCATTTTTACTTCCAAGTTCCATTGTGGAACAAACTCCAATACCCCTACATCGAAGCCTCAACCAAATAAATCAAATTTGACTGCGACTTGGCAATATGGAGGAAGTTCAAAGACGGCCCAAACCAACTTACCACCCGTGTTACCATCAGTTATCCTTTTTTTAAATATAGTGTCACACTGAACAAAATTAATTGGTAACGCGCTCGTTATTAAATATTCGAATTTTATTTCCACAGTTTCCACACCTTATGTACATCGCAGAAATACCTGGTTTCCAAAATTATAATATTCAGAACAGTAAAAGCTCGGGACGTTTTAAATTATATATTTGTTATAAACGTTAACTATTTATAAATTTGTTCGCCGAGTTTATACTAAAGGATAGTTCAGATGGATGTTTGTGTGCCAAAATCGAAATTTTTGAAGGTATGTGGATTAGATTTAAAAGTTGCTTAAAATGAAAAAAGTCAATATCGCCATTTAAGGTTAAAATATAATAGCTAGTGGGTCTAGTAAGTTTAAATGTAATAGCTAGTAAGTTCTTAATCAAATGACATTTAACGGTCTGATTAACACTTTAACTATTCATTGAGCTCTAAATTCAAGTCATAGTCTTTAATTAGGAGTTGAGTTTTGGAATGAATTTGTAGAACTAATCGATGAAATCAAGTAAATTGTTACAACAATTGAACAAATTTTAACAGATTTAACTTGATTAGGTTTTTCGAAATTTTCATCATCTTCCATTCAAGTGATGTGGGTAATATAAACCATTTATAACCGCAGCAATATCCTATATCTCCTGAGAAAAACAATAGAAATATATGGTGAGCTAGAGTGTAATCCTAAAAATTCAGTTCAACTAGCACAATGGAGTTCGTCTGTCACAGTAGTTAAAAAAAAAAACATTGGATTTATTTTGCCTTTTGGAAAATTCAATAAGAATGGATACTTTGTAGATCCGTTCCTGGTACACCTTTATAGTATACTGTTATGCCATTTGGGTTTTAACGCCGCTCACACAATATGCAAGTGATTCATAGCGTATCTTGGTGGCATCATACCATGGTTCTTTCGAACAAGTATTTAACCATGGATCCTCAACTGTGGTTTATCTCGTACTAAGTAGAAATTCTATCCCAACTATTAATAATAAGTACAGAGAAACTTTGATATGCATGTCTTCCAATATCTAAGCTACATAGTTAAAACGCGGATTGATTGAGCCAGATTTGAATAAAATAACAGCTTTCACCATATACCTTTGTTATAGGAAGTTTATACGTTAGAGGAGGTTTATACGAAATTATTGTGATGTAACCAGTCCCCAAACGACTTACTCAAAAAGACTAAAGAAAATTTAAAGAAATTCAGTTATCAAAAATGTTCAGTAATTCAACATCGTGATGTTATTAGCACCCGTTTTTTTATCAACCAGAGTTCACGGAAAAGTTTTATGTGTGATGTTTCAAAAAAAGGAATTGGAAGAGTCTTATTCCAGAACTCTGTTCATCGAAATTATAGCACCATACCGAGTAAGAGTGTTGCACAGTAGATTTTTAATCAAAAGCTTTTAGTCAATATAATAGTTAAACTTAATCTTTAAATCTCGACTAAAACTTGATTTAATCTGATTTGGATAATGATTGTGTAGCTTGCAATCACAAGGACTAAATAATTTAGTGAAAATAATTTATGGATGGACGGTAATATGTTAAAGTAGTAAGTAGTTAATTCGCACAAATAATATACGAACACTGTTAGTGGGCTACCCGTTGAATAGGTTTCCTATACACTATTTGCAGTTCGGTTTGGTCTTTAAAATGTGTGAATAACCTTGAAATACTTTAAAGGATTACTTAAACCCTGTGCAGATTTTTATAGTTCTCTCTGTGCAGGTTTAGTAAGGTTTGTCACTGTGTGACCAAGGAATTTGTATATGAAGTGTAAGCGCGTGGTCCTCTAATTTCTATAAACAAACCGAAGAATTAAGGCTCTGAGGATATTATCTGGCAATTAACATCCAGATAGCATCTCTAAGGCTTTTCAACATTCCAAAAACCGGCATGAAAACACATATTGGGTTTTTTTTGGAAAAACCCTTCGACTAATGAATGCAATTCAACCGTAGTAGTGCTAAATTTATAAGGTATTATCCGAATTAATATCAGCAGCTTTATCTAAGTAGTATTGAAAATATCTCGAAACAATTTGTAAAAAGTTATAGGAATTCGATCTGATCATTTAGAAGGATACCCTCAGTGATAATTTGAATTGCTCCATAAAAAAGTAAGCTTTTTATCTTATGGTTCGATATAATAAGTAGTATAGTTCGTTGAACTTTTATTTTTTTCAGAATCTATTAAATTATTAAAATATTAACATCACGCATAAATGGGTAAAACAAAATCTACATACCTGTTGTCCGGTGGGTCGAAGATACCTCGGGCCCTTTAACTAATCCCGTCGTTTCCTTAGGCAATGACCTATCCAAGATGAAATGATCACAAACTGGAATGACCATGCGAAGGAAATTGCGGCATAACCCGCTTCAGACAGATGAAACGAAACAAACAGAAAAATGACTGGATACGAATCACTAACGAACACACAGATACGAAATACTTACCGGCTTAGATAAGCATAAACACTCGTATCCGCAAAAGTCAAGCCACATACATATAACATGAAACATGAATAGGAACATGAATAGCATATAACATATATGTAGGTGCATTGGTCGGACGCCAACACACACGTCACGTATTACAGTAAACATTCACAGAAAACAATAACCACAATGAACAGACACTCATTTGAATAACATAAACACAAATTCTTGGTAAACAAACACACAGATGACGAATTACAACACAAAACAGCACAACACTTTTGACATGACACTGATATACGTCAGATCAATGTCAAATTTATAAATGATAATCAACCGTAAAGCTGAATATTGTGCTGAAATATAGATGGCGGAAAGAGCAGAAAATAACTTATGGCCCGATGGACAGTGCGATATGAAAAAGTGATATAAGGTGATGTTTGTGTAGGAACGAGGCTGTTTTTAGCTTTGTGTTTGAGGTGTAAAGTGAATGTGGAAAATCGAACAAGAGTAAAATAAAATCAAGAAAGTGAAACTGGGCCTTAGTGTCAACAAAGGGAAATAAATAAGCAGCACGTCGTCCGAGTGATCGACATACAACAAGATAAGCATGTGAAGGGGTTCGCGCGAAGCCGCTGTGCAGGGTCGGCATCAAGAGTTAGTTGCACACGTAGAAGAACAGCTTATAGTGCCATTTTCATTTTCCCCTTCCAAATCCATTGTGTTACGACTTCCATATCTCAACAGCATAACCTCCTAATTGTTACGCCCAGCCCGAAGGTCTCTGGCCAACCGAACTGAGCTGACTTAACTCGTGTGCGCAGACTGGCGCCCAAAATCAAAATAAATTTGTCTGCTAATTGGAAAGGTGGAGGAAGCGAAAGAGGAGAGGACGGCCCAGGATCAACTCACGTCGGTGTTGAAAGCAGATTTGTATTAGTTTCGAGAAATATAGTGTCCTAATATAAATAAATTGTTTAATTGCAAACGGGCACGTCACAACTTACTATCGAATACTCCACATATATACAAGATTAAGCGCCAATGTGTAAATACGTAGGGCTTAGAAAGTTTAAATTTACAACTTGGATCTGTGATGTATATAATATAGTGGCAGGTGTTTTGTCACGTACAAATAAAATAAATATTCGTACTTACGATAATTTAAAGATTAGTAAGTTGTCCCTAAAGTTAAATTCTGAGAGGTATATTTACTATGATACTTCTACTATAATGAATCAATACTATTTATACCAGGTTTTAGAGTAACTAGAAGTAAAGTAAATATTCGAGAAAGTTGATTAGCCATACATGAACAAATATGTTAGACTAGTGACACAGAATGGTGCTGTAAGTTTAAACATCTAAGACTGTAACATTTTAGCAAAGTTATTTTAAAGTAAATTTATGCCAATTTCAAGCAGTTTACTGTAGTCACGTCTCAATTCGAATCAAAATCTTTCCCAAATCGTTGTTTTATTGGGTTTTATTTTTTATTACATATTAAGCTTTAATTGGGTGCAGGGCGCACTTTTAGACAGTCCTAGCTCCTTTTAACTGTCAGAGCCCCTGTACCCAACGTGCGGTCCTTCAAGTAAAGGTACCGCAAGGCATTTTATACTCCAACGGAAACTAAAAGCCGGATAACGAATTCCACTTCCTGGATCTTCGATGAATGAATTCGCGCTTTGTACCTTCAGTTCGAGGTTTCGACAGCTTCACCGTAAACCTGACATACAAACCTACCACAAGGTATTCTCTTCACTCTAACTAACCAATTATAGATTTAATTCCATCAAACCGTCTAACTTACATTTCATTACAAATGTTATAAAATATCAAACTGCTTACCAATGTACATTTCGTCACTATATATTACATCCAAACAAATTGACCCTAACTGAACAACAAATCAGCTCACTTAATCATCGTTTCATTAACATTTCATATATTTATGTGTAGATATATACGCAAACCATTCATTTATTATATGTTTTTTTTATGTTGGTATAATTTATGATTTATTATGGATAAAAAGACATTTAAGAATTATCAGATTTTGTCAGATGGCCATATATTAATTAATTAATCAAAATATTTTAAGCACGCAAACATATTTTTTTGTATAAAAAAAAAAACCCATCCGATGTTAGTGTATTTATATTATAAACATAGCACAACGATATGTTATGTCAAATGTATAACATAAACATAATCGCAGAGTAAGTATTTTATTCACTCAAACCGTACATCAAACTATATAATATATATTCTTATCTATTTCGTTTTAATTTGCTTGCAATCTATGTACATACAAAACCTAAAATTATTTATAGTTTTAACGTGATTAAAATTCAAAATATCTTAATGTCAAACCACTTATTATGCACATATATGTTTGTATTTAAGAGACACCACTCACAAATTCACTTTGTGTTATGTTTGTAGATTTACACTTTAAAAGTATAATCTAACATGTCAAGAGAACATATGCATGAGGAATATTTTAAACACAACACAATCTTTAATTTAAAATAAAGCTCATTTTTCATTCTCAAAATTATTTTTAAAAGCTGTTTATACATTTGTATACGTACTCGTCTGTATATCTAGCAATAATCTGAACATCCTTTTTCGAGTACATACATAAATTGAAAACTACATGCACATATACACACAAAAAAACAACTTTACACAAAGTTTGAAGTGTTATTTTAGACATTAATTCTTGGTTGTATGAAAGCTTTTTAAAAAACTGCTTAATTGTTTATCAAAAAAATGTAAAATTGAAATGAGACGACAAAGTGGGAAATAATGGTGTAAATTAAGTCACTTGATTCCAGTTTTTATTCTAAGAACAGCTTTAAACTACAGTATCTTGATAATAAAGCTTTAAGAATAAAGATGCTTTGAAAAGCTACTCTCGTGTCTTTAATGGGTAGATGACATAAATTGGATTAATATGAGTAGGTCAGGATTAATTTTATCTGGACCATCACAACAAGCTTTCTATCTCTCCAAAGCTTTTAAAATGTTATCGTCTGATAGAACAGTACAATGATCTATGTAGCAAAGCAATAACGGGAGTGTGCTGCTATGGACAGTTGGGACTATTCATGTAAACAACGTTGTTTACATTTTATATGTTAATAACGTAAATTACATAAAATGTAAAATACGAAGACAACACAGTAATGAGATGTGCAAATACTCTTAAATTCGACAGTTTCGCAAAATGATGCAGATTCTTACACGTTGTTGGTAAATTGGAAAGTAATCGGTCATAGAACTCACTTACAATTCTCTTCGTTGTAATATAGACGTTCGATTGTGCTTAGAAACTCCGGGTCCACCCGGTTGCTATAGTTAACTTTGTGCTTAAGCACCGAGGTATTGCTATTTTATCGCCCAAAACTACTTTTATTAAATAATAATATATAGTATTAAGAATGGCGACGTTGTGGGAACGCAA
This sequence comes from Tipula lateralis, assembly GCA_963932295.1. Classification (NCBI taxonomy): domain Eukaryota; kingdom Metazoa; phylum Arthropoda; class Insecta; order Diptera; family Tipulidae; genus Tipula; species Tipula lateralis. The sequence continues at coordinate 23,596,455 of OZ010737.1, forward strand.
CCGTTTCATATCAGCCTGAAAAGATTCAAAAGATGTTAACCTTGCACCGCAATAACGTGTTCGAACTTCTGCTTTATTAACCAATTTTAACAAAAATCATTCGCAACTGCAAATTCTGCAACTAGCTGTTACGCGGCCGTTTCAAATAGTGTAGCAAAGCCGATTTTGATATAGTATACATGCAATGCCAATTCCAATACAAGTGATTGGTGCTATCACTGGTCAAATATATTAATCCGATCTACAGTCTTTTATTGAATCAGTGTTTCTTTGTAATATCAAAGAGAATAAATATAAAGAGGAACATCTTATATGCATCGCGGTTGCATATAAACTTAAAATATTTCTGAGTTATTTGGTGATGACAAACGAAACAGAATATTTTTTTAATTTGTTTTCTCTTTCAAACGACAGCAAAAAAACTATTTGACTATTTCAAAACTTCGCATACTATTTCATATTATAAATCGATTGTAAATAGAATAGATTGTCAAATATTTTTTTGTTGTCGTTCGAAAGAGAAAACAATATATAATATATATGTTTATCCTTTTTCGTTTACCATCACCAAATAACTCAGAAATAATTTAAAAATTTTCATTTATATGCAATTGCGGTTTATATAAGATATTCCTCTTAATATTTATTCTCTTTGGTAATATATTAAAATTTGAATTTTATTATATTTTGAAGGATAGCAGAAATTGCAACCAAGCCGTATGACGACGAATGAAAGTTCTACTGGAAGTGTTGTTAAAACTCTTATATGTCCAAATCTATACTTTGATATAGCCAATTGTCATCGCAAATTAGGAGGAAACATTTTTTAAGTATCTAACATAATGAAAAAATTATAAAACTGGTTCATGAATGTAAGTTCATGGATTACCATACATAAGATGAATGGACTGCCGCAGCAATATAAGTGATCATCACCATAGTATCTACCAATTTTTGGTTCTTGTTCCACTTAACGTATACTGAAATTGGTGAGTGAGAGGCTCTATCTATTTTAGACAAATTTTGAAAATGTTGTAGGTTCGAAAACAGATGGTGAAGCTTTAAAGCCCAAAGTTTGGATTTGTTACGTCCATAGCCTACATTAATCAGTAATCACACTATTGGATTAGAATAATTCAAGTGAAACGCAAAATGATCAACTTGAAAGTTCCAAGCTATGAGAGATTGAATTGTCTAGGCTAAAGAATAGATAATGTCAGTAGTACCTTGCCTCAGTTTTGTTCGGATATACAAACTTTTATTGACTGGTTTGAATTTCATACAAAATAGCTTCTTTTAAGAATGAAATCAAACAAGATGTGTAATTGAATTATAGGGAGTTCAAAACTTAGTTTGATAGCCCCATCAGTTGGAATGCATTATCTAAAATATGGGATGACCCAAAGCAGTTAAGGCATTGTTTTTTATAACCATGAACAATAAACACAGCATTGTGCTTTGAAATAAAGAAATTGCTACAGGATCCATATTGAAGTACAAACAAAATTGAGGATGAAGAACTCTAAAAAGTGTGAACAAAACAGGTTTTCGTCCCCACTTCTATAAGTCGTTTCAGAAATATTACAAGAAATACTAAGGCGAATCGGCATTCTTCGCAATAACTTCACAATTAAATTCAACATTGACGTGAATTGCATTCAAATTGACCATGAAATTGACCGTGAAGCTGACATTTTTCCAATTTTATCCAATAGCTTTATCTATTGCACCCATTGCGAAAAGATTTAAGATGCAACACCAGAAAGTTAGAAAATTTTTTGTCAAACATTACGTTTTTATCTAGTAGGGATTCAAACCAATCCACAGTTCGATCACTGGATTGTGAATAATTAAAACAACTTGCTAGTTTTACACTATAACTTTTATTAAATCACCACAATTTACTTTTACAGTACTTTTATTTTACTCTTACTTTCAATTTTTCACTATTTCACTATTTATCACCTTTTCCCAATTTTAATCTGTCGCTGTTCTAATTCAAACTGAAGCTCTACGCTTTCGGTCATAGTAGAGTTTTCCATTTATTTATTATTTCGCCTGTATACTGCGATTCATGCTGGTTTCCAAATACGAGCTTAGTACTTCTATTCAATCATAGATGTCACCCGTGTCCGTTACAGTATATTGTAATCAGTTGAAAACGAGAATTGGTTTTCTATTTGGGACTTGATAGCTTGGATTTTTCACTGTGAACGCAGGGTTAAACAAATAATTTTTTGTCGTAATTGGGATAACGTACTAGACAAGTGTCAGCGAGATAATGAATTGGTGGAATTGTCAAGAATATTGCTGCCGTTTTAACGTCCACTGGAAAACAACCAAAACATTCTGGACCATCTTGGCTTGCACCCTTGTAAGATCCAGTTTATACAAGAAGAGATTATGAAAGCAGATGACCAATTTGATTGCAAAATCATATTCAGTAATGAAGCGCATGTTTGGTTAAACGGTTTTGTCAACAAACAGGATATGTTTGGTCCGTGTGCTTCAAAAAACACCACATCAGGCACAAATAAAAATTGTATGATGTTGTTTTCATACTTAACGATAGCGGTGTTTGCATTGAAATGTATGGCCGAGTATAATTAAAAATTGGGTTCAACAAATCGAGACCATCAATTTAAATGAGCTGCCATTTGTAAAAAAAAGATGTCAAGTTGAAAACCCTTTATTATAACTATCAGTGAATAGGTGAAAACACAAAGCTTTCGTGTTAAAGTTTATTCATCAATATCGAATGGAATCTAAGGTGAAACTGAACAGGATATCATTAATAATGATATCCTGTTCAATCGTTCGTTGCACGGTTATTCGCCTTTGAACCGTCTGACATAGAACTTGATGCTAATATGGTATTACATCTAATTCCAATTACTGATATACAAATGAAAAATCTGTCGTTACCCTAAGAGATTTCAATCCAGTATATTGTCAGTCATCATTCCATTTCCATATAATAACCGACTCAGACATATCTTACGTTTTTATGATTAATTCCGTCATATGTCAATACATACCTGTATATATAGATCACATTCTTATCCTTAAAGTTTAAATTACGATATAATATGTGTTCAGCATTGAATTCTACTGTACCTAAATAACACAACACGACACAATAAAATAAAAAATATATACAAAGGAACGTACAGTATATTACCGAGAAAATATTCTTACTGTTGTTGAAAATCTTGGATATTTTGTTTAAAGTTCAACGAAAAGCAAATTTATAAAGCTTAACAAGAATACATTTTTGTTAAATATGTGACTTTTCATAATTCTGTATGTTTCTGTGTGTACCGAATGGAGTCTTAATTTTTTTTGTATTTCTTAAGTTTTTTTTTAAGAAGCAATATATTTTTTGCTGTTTTGTGTGTACAAAACGAATAAAAAAAGTATATGGACTTGGATTTTATGGGGAGCACAAAAAAATGAAGAAGGAATTGTAACCACAACGATCACATAAAATTTTAAGAAAAGGTTAATCTAAAAAGAAATAAAACTTTTATTCATTTCGGTATACTCTCTTGTATTTATTTCTTAAATAATGCATTTTAAAGGAATTTAAAATATTATTTTGCTCTACATAATACAAATAATAAAGTACTAAATTATTGTGAAAATACTTTTATAACATGGAAATTATGTGGGGCTTAATCCCGGCCACAAAAGGATTACGCGCGAACGATAAGCTTTCACTGTACACACGTATATCACAATTTGAGCGAAGTATTAATTTCCTTTTTGTTCGTCCCCTAATTATACAAAAAGCTTTGAACGAAACAATGATAAAATCGCGTTTACGGTTTATACGAATTAAATTACCTCCAGTTATACCCACCCCACGTCGAAAATATATCCACGATAATTAAAACACGAAAAAATTAATTTGAAAATCATTTTTCCTTTGCCAAGGTTGTTTAATTCACAGAGATTATTCATTTGAACGTAATATAGATAAAATGCAAACGAACGAAGAAAGGTAAATTTGAGTAAATATATACCGAAAGCTCTTTGATTGATGTTTTAATTATAATTCGAGAAAATGAGAGAGAAAGAGAAAAAACGATGTAGAAAAGAAAATGAAAAATTTAAATTATTTTGTTCGAGCTTTTTTCCGACTCTCGATATATTGTATATAAGTACACTCACTCGTACATAATAATATACTAAACGGAAATAATTAAAGAATAGAATATAAGTTTTATTGGATTTGTCCTTCTCACGGTGTCGTTTCGGTATAAGCTCACCTATCACTCGTAAAGTAATAAAATGAAGATGCTATTAGATTTTTTTTTATTCAATCTCTAATTGAATCGTAAAAAGTTTTGTGCACGCACATTTTTTGATTTCATGTTGTGTTTTCCTTATAATAAAAATGCTATAATAAAAATAATAATTTATTCTGAAATTTATTAGGCTATATTATGAATGAAGAGTTAAATTCAATGATTTCATTTATCGTTTATTGATTTTTTTGGAAGCATGTTGTATGTATACCTGGAATAAAAATTGTATATTTTGATGCCATTTAAAATTTTAATTTGTGAAATTGAGTGCAATGATAGCCTCTAGTGGTTTGTGAGTTTATTTTGTTTTTTGTGTATTAATCGGAAAATCAATCTGAAAATATACGCATTGAAGTTTTGGAAAACCCTGGACCGAGGTTCATTGACTTAGATGAACACTGAAAAACAAACATTGACAAACGTTAGATAGCTTCAAACGTAGTGGATGGAGTCATTATTCTCTTGAAGATAATCCTGACATAAAAAACTTGATATATACCACTACGGTGGTGAGCAACTTATTTTATAGACCGTTTACATTTAAATAATTTAAAGTTAGATTCACGAGACGAACGAGCTTTGGAATGCGAGATGTTGTGATGTGCGGGTGATTATTGTTCCCGTCGAATTTTCACAGTATATAACTCAATGTGTAGTATTAAAAGCTCTAGATTCATAATGAAACCAACCCTAAGTATATATATCAACTGAAGCCATTGCCCTATTACCGCGACCGTATACATGCTGAATATCTTTAGTGATTGACTATATTGTAATCCAAAGTCAAACTTAGATTGTATTTAGTTCTAGACTAACTTCCTCTGGTGTTGAGGCTTATGCTCGATCTAGATGTCTGATAATTGCAAGTAATTCTCGATCGAATACAAAGTATTTTATTTCGATATCCGATAGTACCCTAGCTAGCTTCAAACATATAGTAAAAAGAGTAATCATTCTCTTGAAGACAGTCTCACATAAAAGCTTGCCACAGATCAATGCGATGGAGAAGAACTTTTTTGAAGAAATTAATGAATCATGTCTAAATAGAGAATAAGCAATTTCATTATCCTTAATTTTGCAATGTGCAAGGAGCTGTAATCAATTTACGAGTTAGCCGGGTATCCGTGATATGGGGGATTGTGATGTATGGCTGATTTTCCGTGATATTTCGCAGAAGATATCGAAGCTGGGTAATTAAAAAAGAGAGCTTCTTGATGAAACTAGTCGTAGTATGTATCGACCAAGATTGTTTCCACTGGCTGTATAGCTAGTCAACAGCTTCCGTGGCCGTAAGATACCTAACATCAGTAGTCACGCTGAATTTTGCGTTGTTCAATGGATGTGCTAAACATTTTGATAGCTTATCGTTGATTGAAGTTTACGAATGTTAATTGGGATTGTTCGAGCCAAGTTAAGTTCTAAGGCATTTTAAGTTTCTTAAAAAGCTTTAAATTGAGAACGAGTTGAGGCTGAATACCGTTCGGTTTTATTTTGTGCATGAGAAAATCATAAGTGATTGTAACAAATATGCATATCGAACTATTTAGGTAACATAAAATACTCGAAGCTTTTGATAGAGTTGTTTAAGATTAAGTTAGTGCATTTTTTCGATTTGTGTCAAAATCTCATATAACATCTTTAATAAAGCGTTGGAATGTTTGTAAGGGATTGCGTAATCGCAAAACGTATTAGTGTAAATTCAAAGAAGCCAAATGATGTTGTGATTGCCGTTTTGTAAATATTTTAAGGCGTTTAGGTAACAAGAATTATACAACTGCGATAGCCTATACAAGATCTTTAATACAGATCTATTTATTAACTAAGTGAGTGGACAAGAAATAAAAGAAGCAGATGGTCAGAATTCTTAATTCGACTAAAAGTAGCTTTATGGCGTACTGGATTTAGTGTGAGTGGTACGAACACTGGTAAATTTGGTGTTCAATAAGTTCCAAATCTTCACGCCACAATGATAAACGATTAATCAATAACGCCTGTTAAAGCTGTTATCTGAAATTAAACCTAATATTAGATTCTTAATATAATACTAAAATGAATTCAATCTTATCTTAAAATTACACACTAATGAGCCATGTATTATATTAACTTTGTTGTTGTAATTGTTTAAATGTCAAAATAATTAGAATTAAAATTTGTAATAGATCTTATAGTTTTTTCTATAAAATGGCTTAAGTATTTTTAATTAAGCCATTTTATAGCATCAATTGTAATACCGAATTACTAGATGTCACTATTTAATTAAAGCATGAATCTTTCACCCAATTTGAACCTCAGATGAGAATAAAATTAATAAAAATAAAAAACAGCGATTTTCATACAGAACAAACGATTTACAATTACTGAACTTTGTTATCGAGTGTTGACTGCGATTAACGTTGGATTATATATTTATATATAACAACTGTGGAAACCAAACAGTCGAGCAAGTTCAAGGGCAAAACAACGCCATCATCAAATCAAAACAAGTCTAGTGAATTGCAACATACAAGCAACTCAAATTTGAATTAAAAAGTCATAAAAAGTTTTGTAAGAGTTAAGGAAGTATTCAAAGAGAATGAAGTGTACACAAAATTCACCATTACTTTACAGAAAATTTTATTGCCTAAGACAGCTATATCTAGAGCTTCAATAACAGCAACGTTTCAATTCTATTTTAAACACGACACACATTGATCTTTAACTGTCAAAATCTATGTATATATGTCAAATATTATAGACAGTATAACATAAAATCCTTAATATATCCGTAAATAAAGCCCGTAGAGCAATTTAAGCTAAAATTTGAGATCATCCCGAAATTTGGATAATCTGATGGGCTCTATACCTGAGTACGATGTCAGATTGGTGATTGGCTAATGCTAGAGCTGGCAGAAATCAGACTGACTTATGTAATAACATAGGTTCGTACTGCCGACACGAAACTGCGACCGAAAATGGGGAAAGTATGATGTACTTTGCGATCGCTCATGATCTCCAAGTGGCAAGTACATTCTTTCCCCACAAAAACATCCATTTGGAAACATGGACACATCCACGTTAAACATCCCGAAGCCAAATTGACCATGTGTTGATTTCAAAAGACCGGGCTCGGGTTGTCCAAGACGTGAGATCGTATCGGTCGTCAACAAAATTCGTAGGCAGTGACCATTATATGGTCACTGCAAAGCTACGATGGAAATTTTCGTACAAGTCAGGGAGGACAGGTGAATATAAAACGCGATTCTCCTGTGAATTATCAATCTGATGATGTGAACAGTGTCTGGGAAGTATTGAAAACCTCGGTTGTCGATGCTGCCCAGCACACTCTCGGTATAGTGAAAACTAAGCCCAAAACTGATTAGTTTGATGAGGAGCGTCGTCTTGCTGTTGAGCAATGCAATAAAGCCCACAATGAACCGCAGACTCGGTTTAAAATCGCAAGGAAAAATAAAGCAGTTCTTGCTAGGAGGATAGCTAAACTAATTAGTAGGTTGAAGAAGCGAGAATGGTGGAAGGCTAAGGTTTTAAGACTACAACAACTCAGCAATGAGCACAACTCGCGTGGGTTCTCTAAAGGAATCACCGAATTGCATCATACCTTAAGATCTCGGTCAACTGCCATTCGGGACATCTAAACCAGGTATTTTTTTGAAAAGCTCAAGTTTCCATGTGGAACGAGTGTGACGTCGGAACCAAAATGTAAATCCTGAAGCTCTAGGTCTGTTTTTTGGATTGATATAATTTTATTGTAGTAGAAATTTGCTTCGACTGTTGTCGTTTCGATGTCCGTGGTGCGAGATAAAGTATCATCTGTCACCGCATATTCTTCACCTTGCACATACTGTGTGTCTTTTCTAAATTGACTGATGAAATCCTAGTGTCGCGTTGTCTTGGGTTTCTCTAAGTTTTAGAATTAATTACTCTTGTCAGAGATTTGTGGTCTGCATAAATAGAAAATTTTCTGCCATCGACAATATCTAAAAAGTTTTATTCCCTGTCGAATGCTGAATAATTTCTTTCAGCATCTAAAACTCAGTGGTTCCCAACATTTGTTATTATATTGCTGTAATACTACGCCAATGGCAGTATTGGAGGCATTTGTCGTTATACTTAATTTGGCTTTGTTCAGCGGATGAGCTAATAACGTGATGTTACCCAGCTAATATTCTTAATCGCTTAAATGCTTCATGACATTCGTCGAGCCAAGAGAAGTTTCTAGGTTTTTTGGCCTTTCTGAGTAGAACTGCCAAATAAGAATAAATTAGGGCGAGTGTTTCGGCCAGTTTAGGTATAAATCGGTGATAGTAATTTACCATGCCGATGAATTGCTGAATACGCTTGATGGATGTTGGAGCTAGATTTGTAATGGCATTTATTTTCTCGTTTGAGGGCAGAATGCCATGTGACAAAAGAAATCAAGAGTAATTGCTAGTTTTTAGAATAATTGTTCCAACTGTAGTTTGTGCTCTTCCTCATTCTGCGAAGCCACAAGAATGTATACGAAAATGAAGTGAAGACCTCGAACTATTCGTTTCATCTCACAAACCAAATGGCATTCGTGTGAATTCAAATTGTCCAAAACGCCTAAGACTTTTCTTGGCCCGACGAATGTCAAGAAGTATTTAAGCGATATGTCAACAACGACCATTACAACGATATTTGTCGCAAACTATGTATCACAATTCGATGTTCCTAAGCTAAGCTCAATTCGCATACGGACAACGTCATATCACCCGCAAGAAAATGAAATGGTTGAACGCTTGCTCAGCTTAAAGCCGCACTAATTGCCAGATACAATACCATTCAATGGAGCTCAGAAATTTTAATTATTTAGAAGGATTCTGTAGCGGCTCATTATTTAAAATTTTACTAATTCCCCGACCAAATGGTACAGTGGTTAAAAGCTGAGGTAGTTGGAGCGGGAAGTACCGTGTTCGAATCCCGATAGGGGCGGGATACAAAAAGAACCCGCAATAAATCGCGATTGTGTTAAAAGCTTCAGGCATATGCTACCGGAATTGATGATGATACTGTCCGTCGTATATATACGTTCAGTCGTGACACGACAGTACTAGTAAATTACAAGAACTTAACTCAAAATATTTATTTTATTTTATTAATTGTTGCGCGAGGTAATTTTCGTATTTGATCTTCAGATTGAACAGTGGATACAAACCTATTTATCAAACTTGAGCATATTGATGGTATATTTGATAAAATTCTAACAATACAATTTTCAAAACAATTCAAAACTTGGTATTTATATACACACTTTAGGCAGTGGGTCGTCGCGCATAGACAATGTTGAAGTACTTCGTTTGGAGAAAGGGGACACTATACCAACCAGCATCGTATATACCAGTACAAGAGAAATAAAATTTCTATAGATACATATACGAGCCGTAATTATAAAATTAAAAATAAATAAATATTATCTTATGGTGGTAATAAAAACTTAGAGTAGAAAATATTTAATTCCCATAAACGTAACAACAATAAAACCCATAATAATTACGTTACATACAGGGAAGCATAACACACCATATATATGCTTCGTAAAATAGAATGAATTTTATATGGTTAATTTAATCTTAAATACTTGACATATCTATCTAAGTGTATTGTTGTTGTATATATTTATACACATATAGTGTTATTATTATTATTATGTATTTCAGTTATACTACTCACTTGATATATTATAATATATACATGTTACATATTCATATGATAATATCCTTTTATTGTATAGTATATGTATATGATTTTAATTCAACACACAATATGACAACAACAACAATCGAAAAGTTTATAAATAAATATAAATTCATGTTAAGTCCTTTCCTGTTCAAAAGGAATAACAACAACCATACCCGCTGATGGAATATAATATTTTGAACATGAAGGAATTTCCACTCGCACATACAACAGACAAACAAACAGCAAATTCGATCTCACTAAACGGAGGTAAATTTTATACACTTTTAATTCACCCACATGTGTAATGTGATAATCACATATATGTGAATATTTGTATATATGTATATAGACACAAACAACCCAAAAAGCTTCAAAAAGCTCATCAACATCAAAAATATCATTTTTACTCCCAACACAATGTTACCCGTTCCAATTATTCTCTATGATACTATAAAAGCTCATAAAATATAAGATTAAATAATGTCCCTACTCTGCACGCGTATATCTACTCTGCAGCTATATGTGTCGCAAGTGTATCTCGAAAGATAAATAAATAATACAAGGATTTAATTGATATATCGGAAAAGTGTCTAATTTGCCTCGAGTTTATGTATATGTAAACGTAAGCAGTCGGAATGGGGCTGAAAAGCATAAAGGAAAAATCAAATGACATCATAAAATAAGGATTATTAATTACCGAGCTTATAATAGCATCGTAATTATGTTCATTTGTTGTTGTAGATATACGAATCAGTCGGTTAAGATTTTGTATATAGCTGATATTAAAATTTTTATACAGATTGATTGAAAAAAGCGATTTGCTCGCTTTGGAAAAATTTTCAATTATTTTGCTTCGCTTTATATAGGGCTTTATCGTCGTTATGGGGGCTGTACAGGTATATACATATATTGAGATTTATGATACAAAAAATTTAAAACATAAAACATAATTTTTGGTGGAATTAATTCGCTTAAGCATATTTGACTTTAAGATACACATACATGTTCTTGTATACTTTGTGTTTTATAATTTATTTATAATTAAGCAGGTAATATTTTGGTTTTACGTATCAGTAAACATTATTAATCATTAAGTAACTTGGTTAATCTTACGACAGTTTTCTTACATGTGTGAAGGTGTAATTCAATAAGATCATTTTGAGTTGCTTTATATTTGTGTCACACCATGTATACACAATGGCCGTGTCACCCAATTATCTACTTATGTCGGGCGTAAGGTAGGACGTTGAAAAGATACAGTGACTATGATAGTGAGGTTGGTTGGTTGTTGTAATCCAAAAAAACACTATATTTATAGCTATAACTTTTGCTTTATAGCTATAAAAAATTTTGCTATTATTTCAGTTTATGGCGCACATAATGGCAATAAAAATTAAATGAAGATGATTATCTTAATATATAAAGTAGTTAGGATAATTATTGTTGTTTGGTTGGTAGATTGAAATTTTATTTTTAAATAGGTTTTACATTGTTTTTGTGAATTCTGATCAACTATAGATTATTGCATTATTCGGCAGGATATAGGTTATACACAGTGTAAACTATATGCTTTCCAACTATGCAATAATCTATAGAGTAAAATCCAAAATCTTTCGTAAAATCTAAAATGCTTCTTAAAAGACATTATTCCTGTAGATCTAGTCAAAAGGACGTCTCTTTTAACTGGAAAACTTTTTCAGCTTTAACCAGATTTGGACACTCAGGTTTTTCGAATAATTGTTATGAGGACATATGTCCATAAACTCAACAATTTCGTCAAAGCTTACCGCAGTCAGCATACCGAATTACTTGATTTCAATCAAATTGAGGATTGATGTGAGAAAACTACCAAGTCCCTGTAGTCTGTCTGGCTCGATATCACTGAAGGACCTAACAAGAAGGTGTTAAAGGGTACTCTAATAGTGCCTTTGCGTCGTCTAACTGAACGAGCCCCAATTTGATAATCTGGGAGCTTTGATTTTTTGTGGCAACATTTTTAATACCAAAACATAGTAGCTAATCAGCGTGTATTGCCATCAAGAAAATACTTGTTACTATCAGCGTGTCCATAAAGATTTGTCAAATCTGAAAGGTTCCAATTAGATTATCTGGAGCTCGATTTATTGTAGCTGCATTTTTATGACGTCTAGATCAGATCTGATATGCAAGTAAAGTGTAAAATCTATTCTCTTATATAGGATCAGCGGTACAGAAGTCAATGGAAGGATTACCCTACCTGTTAGCCACTTGAATGTTTTCAGCTAATAGATATTCAAATTGATACTCACTCCTAGTATTTACTTCGCTTCTGCATCACAGTGTATGGTATGCATTTATATCATATCTGACGATAAACTTAGAGGTTTCTCCTGCAGTAGACGCTATTGAATCAGCAAAGGCTTTTACTCGAATTTTTTCATACTAAAGCAATCTCTACCATATATCCTAAACGAGAAATTGACTATCACTTTTGAAATCTGCACTTAAAAAGATGGGATAGTCTGTTCTCCTGTCGACTTGGCGCACTTTACGAATCTTGCTGAGCATTCTCACGGGGCATAACTGCCTGAATAATCATTTGTTCCGAATGAAAATTCGGAACATCGCAAACTACGAACTGTAGAAGAAACTGTTGAGCACTTCTTGTGCTTCAGTTTTTCATACTCTTCCCATAGACTACACTGCTTTTGATCATAATTCCTATTTGTAGATCAACTGATGACCTTGAAGATACCGGATATTGTGAGTCTTTAAAGACTTCCCTCACTGAAGTCCACCAAAATGACTTCTTAGTCGCTTTTTTAACGTTATCTTTTTAGGCTTTTAACTTACAGAGATCTTCACCAGCACTGGCGGTCGGCCAAATTTCAGATTGCCTTAATAGTATCCCTTTTAGTGCAGCTCGGCAAATGACCATTCAGCTTTTTGCATAGACTGTTTTATGTTAACGCTTTCAGCGTTGTCTATCTGTACATCCTATAGGTGTACCCCCATAGCTACCAATGATATGTTCGTCTAAGAGTTCGTAAAATTTGCATAATTTCAGGGGTTGAATGTGAAATTTGAAGTTTTTATCAAATTCTTCCATTAATTCACGTCATTCACTTCATGTAGTACTTTCATGATCAGCTCACTCAAAGCGTTCCTGCTGCCACCGTTTACTGTGAAAATTAGTATGTTCTGGTGTATCTGATTCGTCACAGTAGAAACAACAAGCACAATAGAAACAAGAAATAAGAAACAGCTCTCTTTAATGAGCATTTTACGCTTCTTGTTGACGCTCCACCGACTCTTGGAATCAGGTATCTTTTCCATGACGCAGTGTTTGGGTTCTTCCATTGTTACTCTTATTGGTCCGTCATTTTTTGTTTTGCTTTTTAATTAAGAGTCCTGCTGAGTACACATAATTGAACAACGCCAAATATTTAGCATTTTTAGGTATATTAGCATTTTTCTTTACCCGCCATAACATCCGCCTCGGTTTTAACGGCACCAACTGCAATCGATGAGTGCAGAGCCATTTAGAGATAAGTTCCACGGGTGAGGGACATCACTCGTAATCTCCATATGAATGGCTACGACTGTTGATTCCACAATCATTCTCTGTACTCAGGTAGTACTTTCATAAGAATTTTGCTCACTTGAAATTCTTAAATTCTCAAGCTGTCCTGTAGTATGGGTAATAACTATACTACAGCACACAGCGTTTGTTGAGATCTGACAGCGTCTTTATTGTCCAGCCTCATGACATCCATTAAAGCATATATAGTAGAAGTCTCTGTTTTAAATCCGAACTAGTTTTTCGTATTTATATATATATATATATATATATATATATATATATATATATATATATATATATATATATATATATATATATATCCATTCAGTTGTGAGTTACAGGGTGTTAAAAAAGGAAATCAACAAAGAGAAAATTCGGTATATTTTACAGTTTTCATCGATAAAGGCGAAAATGCGAGCCAAGGGACTAAATAATTTTGCCGTTACTGTAACAGCTAATTACGTGCAGGTATGGTTTCATCGATTCCGTTCAGGTATTGTTGATGTGAAAGATACACCTTGCTCAGGCAGACCCATCGTCGAAAATGTCGATAAAATCACAGAAATAATCGTAGTTGACCGGCATGTTTGTAGTCGTAGTATCGCTTACGACCTACAGATCGACCGATTTAAAACCGTTTTAAACCATTTGAGCAAAGTTGAATTCAAAAAGAAGTTTGATGTTTGGGTGCTACACCAAAAAACATGATGAATCGAATTTTCGTCTGAGAGGCTTTTGCAAAACGGAAAGAAATCGACTCATTTCTTAAACGGATCGTTTTCGCTCAAATACGACAATATTGTGCGAAAACGATTGAGATCAAAGAACGGTGGAGCAGCTCAAACAGTGTTCAAACAAAGACGAAGGGCCAGGTTCTACTGTTTATTTAGTGAGACTGAAAGAGAATTATTTGTTATGAGTTGCTTCCGTAAACCCCGTAGGTCTCAACCGTCAACAACTGGAAGGAAAGTAGTAAGCAATTGACCAGAAACGGCCAAAATAGGTCAACAGATCATATATATATATATATATATATATATATATATATATATATATATATATATATATATATATATATATATAAATATAAATATATATATTAATTTCTATATATATATATATATATATATATATATATATATATATATATATATATATATATATATATATATATGTATATGTATATATATATATATATATATATATACATATATATATATATATATATATATATATATATATATATATATATATATATATATATATATGTATATATATATATTTATATATATATATATATATATATATATATATATATATATATATATATATATATATATATATATATATATATGAATTTATTAATATGTATATGTATAAAGATATAATTATTATATACGTCATGTGCGAAATAATAGTCCTGTGTACCTGAGTTTTAGGTTTTTTGTTTATAAAAATATCCTCTCATGATTTAACTGACATCTATTATCAAAATGAATGTTTTCGTGTCCACTGAACATAAACCCAATGCTATTTGTAATTTTGTCGTCAAACAAGTTCGGTTTTCCCCTTATGTTCGATTTTCAGTCTAAATTTTTATGATCGAAATGATAGTAGACTCTTATCGATTATTGTTGAAAATAGAGGTGATCATGAAAAGCGGTAAAAAATTATTAAAAGAAGGAAAAACATATAAATTTATCTAACAAATGTTGAGATGTTCACCTGTCGTTATATGCCATGCTGTTAAGTAAGAAAAAACAGAAACATGAGGAAGAAAACAAAAAACATCGATTCAAACTGATCGGGAAATCGTGATTTGTGGAAAAGGGATCCGTTTTATAAGCCTTAACGAAGATCAAAGAAGATCTTAATTTAGATATAGACACTTCAACAAATAGAAAACGTCTTTTAGCAGCAAATTTGAAAGGGTTGATGCCCAGTGTTGTGCGATTACGCGTATTTTGATATTGTCGACATGTTGGTGTCGACAATTAGTAGACAATGTCGACAATTCGTAGAGAATGTCGACAATTCGTAGACAATGTCGACAATTCGTAGACAATGTCGATAATTCATGGACAATGTCGACGTTTAATAAACAATTCCGAAGTATAGCAAATATGTTTGCTTATTATAACTAAACAGATTAGCGAAAATAATATAATATTATTTCAAAGCAAAATTCTTACGAATTTTTAATAATGTCATAGAAATTACAATAGATAAAGAGTTTCTATGGAAAGAAAATTCCCAATTTAAAATAAATATATTTTATGCAATTTGTTGGTGTAACTTTTGTAATTTTTATGTCTATCTTTTTCGAACATCCATGTATTGTATAAGTAGAATCATAATTTTCGTGTGTACAAAAACAGTATAACACTAAAACAAAAATAATCGCGTTCTATAACTCAAAAGATATATTTTTTTCAAATGTTATTCATATAAAATATATTTCTACTAACTTCTTCCCTCTATACGCTTGCTAAGATCTATATATTTTCAAATTTTCATTTAATAAACACAACAATCCAACAAAATTTTAGGCGATATATCGTCGGCGAAAACTAGACCGTGTTTAAGTAAAAAACATACATATTTGTGTATCGGAAAACAATGTACCAACGATACGAATTATTTTTTTAGGAAAGAAATACGATTTTTGTTTTGTATTGCAGCTGATTACAGAAATAATATTTGTTTATTTAGAACGATGCATACACATGTCGGCCCATGAACACTGAGAGCATGCAGCGGCTGATTACTGAAATTGGTGTAAACATAATTTACATTTATAATACATTATCACAATCTGAAAGTTCACCGAGAGTGGTACTATTATTTATCTTATTCACATCTAATAATCGTATTTATAGTTATGAAATTTAGTGGTTTTGATGAATCGAGAGGTGTCGAGCAAGTTTTAAGTTCGATCGAATGCGCAGGAGCAATTCTTTCGAAAAATTTTATAATTGAGTGAATTTTGTACTCAATTTTAGTTCTTAAAAATGACACTCATAATAAAAATTGGCGCTTAATGTCTTTCAGAAGATGGATAATTCAAATTACATTTTAAATGAGATGGTGGATAATTTGTATATATCGACCTGATACTAAGATTGTTAAAATGAAACTTCCTAAACAAAGCCAACCATTTTTGAATTTTAAAACACATTTATATGGTTAAAATTATTCATTTTTATTATCGTTTCATTTGTTATTATTATATCTGTTCATCTGTAAGTTGACATTTGGTTGTATTACTCCAAGAAATAAAGATTTAAAAGTAAATTTTTACCAATTACGGAATTACAATTGTAGTTGTTGGATGAAATTGATTATTTCATATAGTTTTGTACTATATCATACATATAACATATAATGTTCTTAGACGGCTCAAAATAATATTTAAAATTCGTAAGAACTTGGCTTTCAAAATGTTTATTTTCATTATCTATAGTTATGCTAAACTAACATATTATTCGGTATGGCACGCAATTTTTTATCAATTGTCGACATTGTCTATACGAATTGTCGACATTATCGACATTGTCGACACAGCTTTTTTAATTGTCGACATACATTGTTGACACGTGTAAACAATGAATTGTCTACGTCATGTAGACAATACGGCACAACACTGTTGATGCCTAGGAAGGTGCGCTTTTTAAATAAGTGACAAGTGAAGGCGCGTATAACTTATGCCAAAAATCATCAAAATCGGCCGCTTGAAAAATGACGTAATATTTTATTTACGGACGAGTCCAAAAGGTTTTCTTAGGCGGTACTATCCTTCAGTATGTCCGAAGACCACTGATTACTGAATTCCGACCGCATTACACGTCAAAAATCATTAAACATGGAGGGGGAACTATAATGGTTTGGGCTTGTTTTTTCGTGGGTCGTCGTTGGTCCGATATATTGGATTAAGGAAATTATGAATGCAAATAAATATGTTGAAATATTGGAAACCGTTTTGCTACCTTATGCAGAATACGAAATGCCGCTTAAATGGGTCATGCAACAAGACAATGATCCGAAACATACCTCTTAAAAGGCGAAGGAATGGTTCTTGCGAAATAAAATTAATGTAATGGAGTAGCCTGCACAATCACTTGATCTTAATCCAACTGAGAATTTGTTGGCCGGTATAAAAAAAACGATTTCCAACTCCAACCCAAGAAACTCGAAGTAGTTTTGGGAAATAACCAAATCTACATGGTTTTCCATTCCCGTTGAAATGGTTTGCCATTCCCGTCCACTAACTATGAGCAAAACGACGAGTTTAGCCGTATGTTGAGATTTTCTCTATTGGCCAATATGTAAATGGCCCAACTATTTTTTTTTGTATATAATAAAGATTTATATTGATGGTTCCTAGGAACCGCGAGTTTCGTGATCGATCTCATCTGATTTTGAATTGCCATCATATATCCACTAACTACCAGCCGAACTACAACATCAATATAAATCTTTATTATATAAAAAAAAACAAGTTGGGCCATGTACATATGGGCCTATAGTTCAAATCTCAATATACGGCTGGTCTTGTTCATAACTCTAATAATTATTTTGGGGATCGTTTACAACTCTAATAATTTTTGGGAAAGATTTATAACAATTTCTATTGGATATATTAAATTTGTTTCAACACAAACTTTGATCTGGATTGAAAATCTTATTGATTATGATTTGTCAGGTTTTCTTTATAGGAGGCAGAATATTGATCGTTCTTGAGTACTTATTTCCAAATTTCGAAAAAATTTCTGGGATGATTTTGAAAAATTCTGGGATGAGATGAAATTAGTATTACCAGATGAACATTATATTTTTTTCTTGGATGAAATCCTGGGATAACTTCACACACTTCTACAAATTCCGACATTACACGTTGAGTTCCGGATATATACTTATATGCTTCTCGGTAGCTACCCATCATTAGTTTTAGCTCACGCAGAAACTTTGCAACTGATTCATCAACGTGGTCATACTTTTGAAAATGGTTGCTTAATTAAGTTGCTAAGTTTTAAGTTGATCTTAGGTTATGGCGACAACCTCTTCGTCGGTTTCAATATGTTCTTTAGCGTCGGCATCCTCCAGCGCAACATCTAAAATTTCATCCTCGCTATTCACTAGCAATTCTTCGATATCTGCCGATGACAGGTTGTGGAATCCTTCTCCGACTTCTTCATGAGCTAATGTTATGATGTTGGAGTACTCAATCGTGTTAGAAAGCACTGGCTCGTTATTCATATTTAAAAATATGTACGTACATTATACTATATGAAAATAACCGAAAATTTTGTTGATTGCGCAATAACAAGTGAAATCGCTGTATAATATATATATATATATATATAATATCTGTATATATATATATATATATATATATATATATATATATATATATATATATATATATACAGTAAAACCTCGATCTAACGGACCCCGATATATACCACTTCGGATAAATAGCACACATTTTGGCCATTTAAAAACTAGAGCACTGTGTCATTCAAAGACACTTGACCACCGACTTTCTGGTCAAAACCGCTCTCTTAGCATTCAAAAGTGTTAAGAGAAGAGATTAAAAACTCCGTTCATTACAAAAAACATATGTCGAGCCTCTTCTTCTTATTGAAACATGAATTTCTTTATTAGTAACCCTAATCTGAGGTTAAGCCAATACGATCAGGACTTGGAAACAGAATATAGATCGGTATTCTTACGGTGCATGGTCTAACATGCATAAAACACTTAAAATATACTTAAATGTGCGCATTGTTCAGAATGAAAATCATGTATTTTTATATAACGGACAATCGGCTACAACGGACTGCCCTCGTTTGAATTAGTCCGGTATATCGAGGTTTTACTAAATATATTTATATATATATATATATATATATATATATATATATATATATATATATATATATATGTGTATATATATATATATATATATATATATATATATATATATATATATATATATATATATATATATATGTATATATATATATATATATATATATATATATATATATATATATATATATATATATATTATATTTATATATATATTTATATTTATATATATATATATATATATATATATATATATATATATATATATATATATATATATATATATATATATATATATATATATATATATATATATATATATATATACTTCGATGACGAGCCACTTAATATTAGTGAAACAAGTTTAAGCAAACGAACTAATTTAAAAGAATTGTATTGGCCCACTTCTTCTTTATTCTATATCATGCATGTGCGACTTCTGTCATCTGTTTACTGTTTACCACTATAGATTTTCTCGCTCCAGCCTGTTTTGATATTAATCCGAATTAATTTAAACTTATTCAAATACATTGTGTTCCACTTCAATATTGAAACACCGTCTTGAATATATTTATGCACCATCCTTCGATTTCCAGAGACCTCTTAAAATTAAAACGCTCTCGGATAATACATATTTAATCGGGAAAGATATACGATTAAATCTAGCATTTTTAATGTTTTCACCATATGTAAACACACTCAGTCACACATAACCTTATATATGTATGTACGACACTGTTCTCAAAGTAATTTATTATATTTATACATAATAGTTTGTGAGATATCACACAGAGTTCAGCATTATGGAAACCAACAAAATTATATATTTTTTTGTATACTCAAACTTAAAAGCTTGGGAATAGTTTTATATTATATATGTGTATATAGAAAAAGCATCTAGATCGAAACCATATAAGAGATGTAAAATAAAAGTTTAGATTTCACGCATTTCTAGATGAAATTTTAATTAAGATAAATATAGAATTTTTTACATATATGTTTATAATCACATTTATAATAAATATAAACTTTTTTTTTTACGGTATAATTTTGAAATAAATATAATTTCGCTATTGGTACATACGTACCTTTTGTGTATATATGTACATACCTAAATATAGTTATAATACTTTTATAACCACAAAACATGATAAAGTATCATATATTATTTACATACGTCAACCAAAAATTTATATATGTACATATATATTCGTTGAGAACGAAAAAGCACAAAAAGTTCTTATAAACATTCGTACATATTTTTATGTTGCTTTAATTGTGCTTAAAGAGGAATTTAAATGGGAGGGAGAAGTGATTTTTTTTTGCTTTAGCTGGAAACTATTTTTATTTTTGTACTCTTCAGTTTTTGTAGTTTTAATTACGTGGTAAGAATTTCATACATTCACAGTCTTTCGTATTAAGATCGATATAGCTGATATTTTATCTGATTAAATTTAATTCGAAATATAATTATACATTATGTTTATCTCTTTATAGATACTTATAAGCATTATAGTTATGTATATACATATGTATTCTCTATATGTGCTCATTTCGATATAATTATTGAAATTTTATATCTGAATAGACATTGGAATGATTTCGATTTCTAATTGGAATAATGTACATATATTATGGTTGGGGAAGCTTTTATATTAAATTGGTTATTATAGTCAGTGATGCCATCTGAAAATATTATATTTATGAAATTTGAGTAGAGAATTCCTTTTTAACCACGTTTATGTTTGATTATACTTATTTGCATAAAAATAAGTTTCTTACCGCAAACGTTTTGAAACAGTGGCAAAAAAACTGAGTAAATTGATTTTTTTTGCTATAGAAATCAATTTCGCTGCACTAACAGCAAAAATACGTCGTTTTAAGGACTCATGTTCTAAATCATGTTCCAGGTATATGTTATGAGATCAAAACACAGTTATAGAAAATTAGAAAACAAAATTGTAAATTATGTCAAAGTTAACGAGCTTTTATCCTCGACATCATTTTCTCTGAATAATATGGCCTTGTCTTTAACCAAGATTTTTGATTAATATATTATGGGCTGATTGATGTTTTTTAATGCGAGAGTAAAAACTTTGCATTTGTCCTTGGATGACCTTGGAAATTAATTTTACACGAAATATCAAATTTGGAAAGTATAAGCAAAAAGAAATATGATTTATGTGTTTGTGTACTCTGTGACCCAGGCTGAATTGACCCATTGTGACATTTATTCGAAGAACGGCTTGGACTATAGGTCCAATTTACATAGAACCATCTGCACATTGCTCTATGCCAGAATAGTACTGATATGGAAGATGTGCATCCTTTTGCATCCTGTTTGCTATCAATATGAATAAATGTCAATAAATTAGTTCACATCCAGATTTAATTTCAATATCAACGTCGGGCCATTGCTGGCCCTAACTGTATCCATGTAGGGCTGGGCCAGCATACAGACCACTCAAACATTACTTGAAATTGGCCACAAATGTTTCTTGTGGTTGATTCACAACTTACTGACTTGCAGTCGAAAGAACCGCTAGTAAGAAAAGAATCGATATATCGTCAGTGCCACAGGGGGCCTTCACTCAATTTATTACTTTATTTATCCATACTTATGGCAGATAAATCAATCTTTCCAAAGCCAGTATAAACAAATTTGTATAATTAGATGTGTCACACGTCAATATATGGCAGTCACAGTTTAAGATTTTGATGTGCTTTATAAGGAAGTTCATTCAGTTTAAGAATCACCGATTTTAAGTTAATTTTATTTTTTTTTGTAAGTCGCTTCAATGAATGATACAATCGAACATAGTCCCAACGAATTCGCCATCATATACCAGTTATCGGTGCAGCTAGAAATTTGATCGTGATTTGGATTGTAATGGCCCACAAGTGTATGCGAACAGTGACTAATTTATTTATTTGCGATATGACTGTGCGGCCTCGATATAATTTTGGTTTTATTTACAGTGAACTTGGCGGTATCCGATGGGTTAGTTGCCTCATTCGATGAACCAGCTGTTGCTTATGAAATGGTTTATTCGGATTGGCAATTTGGTCTTATCTATACTGTAAGCTAAACGAGGCTCTTGCTTTAATAAACATCTGCGAATCAATGTTGACACTATCGATGATTTCAATTGATCGATATATCGCGATCATATATCCATTTCGTTGGCGGCTTACTAAATTTACAATGATGTCGATTATTGGTATGATTTGGTTTACGAGTCTGGTAGTGCTGTGTCCAAATTGGATATATGCGACAGTTGGTGTTCGGACAACGACCTCAGTCAAAAATGATCGTCAAAATGATGGTACTTGTTGTTGTTATATTCTCCTTGTGTTGGCTACCATTTCAGGTACTGTTCTTGTTGATCTCGAGCGGTGTGCTTACCAAAACGCCCGTTCATATTCGGGAAATGTATTTACTTACATTTTGGTTTGCGATGAGCAATACGATTATATATTGCTGGATGAATGCTAAGTTTAGGAATGGATTCAAACTACCGCTCAAATGTTAATGTTACAGTGTTGCTAATATTTTGTCCGTTGATATTGAATAAATTTTATAAAATTTTTATAAAGCTTTCATTAGTTGAAATTGGAATGCGATCCTAACATGATTATCGACAATTAATGTTTAGGTGATACCGAAATTTGTTATTTGTGATTGTGAAGACTAGTTCAGTGTTTGTTATACTAAATGGGGAATGTTTCTCAAATTATCAAAAGTGATGTAAGTGCCATTACATCTATTATTTATCGCTGAATCGGCCCAATTATTTGAAAAACCTCCTCCATATTTAATGGATATCGAATTGGCTTCGATGTGGTTGGTATGAGTAATTCGATGTACAACCCAATCATTTATTGTTTGATGAATGCCATATTTCGAACCGGATTTAAAAAAGCATTTCGTTGGTGCCCCTGCATTACTTATGATCCAGCACTCGACGAAATACATTTTTCGAGCACTACTATAAGAAAATCGATGACCGAGGTTGATGATTGATGTCGGGAGTGGATTAATATGGTTGAAATTAATAAATGTAATTTAATTAATTTTTCTAATGGAATAAATGCTTCGCATGGAAATCTAGGATAAAGGTCGACATGAAAATGAGCATTTAGTCCATTATATATCCAGGATTTAGGTAGGTAAGAAAATTTACATCGACCAATGTGCATCCACTATATAGTATGCGACAACCCCAGTCCAGCAGCTATCACTTTCATACTAAGGAAATTATAAAACCGACTGTCATTTTTAGCTTGTTGTACTACAAATTTCATTCCATATCCATTTATTTATTATCCAAATACATACATTTCCATAGTTTGGTGATTACTTGGAGATTTTATTTCATAGCACTGCCAGAACTATTTCGCAATCTTCTGAATAATGAACCAGTTTTTATTAACCGCTTGGGTGTTAAATCTTGTTTTTTGCACCCCTAAAATAGATTCTGCTGTCCGTTAATACTTTAAGTGGCTTAACTCTTCTAGCTCGGAATCGGAGGAAACATTTAATGAAACTGTCGGAGTACAGGTAAAATGATAACATCCTAAGTGAATAGCTCTGATATTTAAACATGTAAACGTATAGGCCCATTGTTTCTCTGTTATCGAAATTGACAGGCCGACAGAACACTGTGGGTAATGCGGGTGGAAGATCAGCCATTGTTGGTTGATTTGGTTCTGCACATACCTGGTTGCACAGCTGGCAATAAATACTGCTTCATTGATTGATGTTCGATTTACATATGGTTGCATTTTTCACCCTCATACTGTAGATGCCAGGTTTTCGTTTTTTATCCAAATCTCTCCAACAGAAAAAATTCTGGGAGTCAGTGTCTCTTTTCATCTGAAGAAACTAATCTCACCTTGATTCGCGTTATTTTGTTTGATCTTCGAACCTAATTCCGGATTTTTTTTAAACTGAATTCCATCGAAACGCTATTGGGAAACTTAACCTTCCGATGTTTCGTACATTTTCTGTATATGGCCCAATGGATTTTGGTCCAGGTAGCAATTGACAAATGCCGGTCTTTTTGTCACATTTTCTTGACACACCTAATCACAAGTGTAACCTTTTCAAAATTGGTTTTATTCCGCCGCATATAGATAATCGACAACCCCCTAATCGATAGCTCATACATACAATCGCTTTGTACGTCATCCGGTGCATGTTAATTTTTGGTTAACTGCGAGAAACGAACTCGAAAGCGTGGCGTGACGAGAAATTCTTTTAACTTTTTAGCTCCAACCGTCGAGCTTCCGTATCTGTAGACTAATCATACACCTCTCTCATATGCAAGACTTATTTCAGTATATAAAAACAAATGTTCTAAACAAGAAAGGTTTTGTTGTCTTGGAGCATCTCTCATTTTACTATCCAATACTGTCAATAACTGTGATTACTAACGTCTTTCCGGCGTCACTGTTGACGTTAAACGATTAACCATGGTTTGCTCGAAGTAGATGTTACATTGCAATTTAAATAATTTTATCCAACTTATCGGGGTTAGTGAATTCGCCCAGACAAGTAATTTGTATCTGGCGTTCAGTTCCAGAACGAGAATCAGTATCCTGGTCTGGTGAGTCTCATCTGTAGTTATACAATACAAATTGTAATGTCAATCCAGATTGGTCAAAACTTTTTTTTCTGTATCAGCTATTTTTTTCTGTACCATAATGTTATGTTTGCGCTAGTGGAGTATGATGCTAGCTAGCTCCACGAATTTGATTCCCCTTACCCGGATGAACATCGACTATCACGCCCTTTGAACAATTTCCCCTTGGATTGCGTTCATCGATTATAATTACGACATCCCCAATTTGCTAATGGTATGGCATTATCGAACCATTTAGTTCGTTTGGTTATTATTGAGAGATGTTCTAGTATCCATCGCTTCCAGAACTAATTGGCAATCCTTTGAGTAATCAACCAATTAGTATTTAACTGTTTTGCTGATGGATCGAGATCCGCAAGTGGATATGCTCCGCTTGATGTCCCTTGAAGAAAATAGTTGGACCTTAAAGATTCGTTTTCCGAGTGCATAGGCAAATATGTTAAAGGTCCGAGGATTTTATACATATTTGTTTTGACACTTTTAACCATGCTTTCCCAAGTACCACTTAAGTGTAGGCCCGATGGTAGAAAGAAATTCCATTTAAAAATCGTTAAGCGTTTTTGAGCTTCTATATAGTCCAGCTTCCTATATTCTTTTCTTAATTCCCTTTCAGCACCCTTAAAATTAGTACCGTTGTTTGTAAATCAATCCATTGGGTTACCTCTTCTAGCTCAAAATTGGAGTAAACACTGTATTCAATGATCGTCACCCTATGGTGACAGTTATTGATCCAAACAGATCTTTGCCAACATACACTCAGAGAAAAACTTGGGTCATAAATACCAAAAACACGGGCATACTTAACCAAAAAATTAGTATTTTTCAACCAACCAAATGGCTTAGTCAAATAAATAACTAAACTCTTGGTAAAAATATTTTTTTATTTTAATAACCAAACTTTGGTTATTAAAATAAAATGCTTACTTATTTTTAATGGTTACTTTTTAAATATAAAAACAAACAAATTAATGTAATAACAAAATAAAAAAGTTGAATTAACCAAAAGTAAAGTATTTTTACCAACGTCTTAGTTACGTATAACAAAATTACTTATTGGATTTAATCATATATTTAGTCAATATTTGAGATAATTTTGGTTATTTAGAACAATTACTTGTTTAAATGTGACAAAGATTTAGTGTACCTCACTAATAGGCTAAGGCAAATTCAACTTAAACTTGGTAAAATTTTATACAAGTGTAGACATACTCATACACGCACACACACACATATATATATATATATATATATATATATATATATATATATATATATATATATATATATATATTTATACATATAAATGTATAAATATATATATATATATATATATATATATATATATATATATATATATATTATATATATATATATATATATATATATATATATATATATATATATATATATATATATATATATATATATATATATATATATATATATATAGATATAGATATATAAAATTAAATACAACACATAATCATAGAATATTTAATTTTTTATTCAAATAATAAAATATTGCATTTTTATCACAATTTATTTTAAACATTTTTTTAGTACATCTTGGCACATCACTGGAACTACTAAAGTTAAAGTTCTGTCATCAACGTTTGCACTTCAATATTTCACCAGAGTCTAGCTTCAAAAATTGATTAAATATGGATTAATAATTTCGAAATTATATAATAAATGAAACATTTCAAACTTACAATTTTTGATTTATTTTATCTTGGAAATCGTTAGTTGTTGTGGTTGTATATCATCATCATAATTATTACAGCACGTGTTGCAAGAGTCCTGCGATAAAATATAGCTGTTTCCTATGTAATAAAAAATCAATGAGTCAATCTTATTGAAACTTTAAACTATAACGTTACTTACCAGTTACCAATTAAATCTAGATAATTTTTAACAATTAAAACATATTTTCATTTATTATTTATTTTTGAAATATTATTCAATATGCTTCCAAATCTTAAATAATATTCCAAAAACTAACATGTTTCCACTTAAAATAAACATCTTACCTTTGCACGCGAAGCAATTAATACAAACTGACTTGAAAATTTTTATTTCTAATAAAATACCGTTTTCTAGTTACCAAGTATTTTGTTCATTTAAATAAATATTTTATTTGGTGTAACTTAATATTTGGTTAAAACTAACAATTGTTGCTTAAAAACATACGTTTACTTTAATTAAGATATATTCTACCAAAATTGTATAAGCAAGTTTTAAAATTTTTCTGGCAAATAATTTATGTTTAGTTAATGTTACTAAAAACTTAGTTTATACCGCTAAATTATTTAGTTAAAACTACTAATTAATAAAAAAATCAAAACTTTGTTATTTTAAATATTTTTTTAGGTTATTCAACTAATTGTTTTTAGTTAATTTAACTAATAACAGGTACCAATATTTTGGTTACCTAAATTTTGATCAATTATTGCTTTAACCAAGTAGCAAAATTTTAATTTTGTAAATTAAAATAGAGAATTAGTAAATTTAACCAAAAAACTTATGTTAAAGTAACCAAATTGTGTTACTAAGACTTTGGTCATAAAATTTTTTCTGAGTGTAGCTAAAGGGCCAACAGATCATACTGAACTTTTCATAACAAAGTGGCTAAGAACTCTTAGTCTAAGAAATCCCTTATCGTCTAATTGTGAGGAGCATTTGAAAATTTGACTTGGACGATTCACAGTAGAATTGGCATTTTAAACTCTTGATATGTTTTGGCCTCCCTATGGGGTTAGATCGTTTGATCAATAACAAAAGCATATACATGCTCTATTTACGTTAACTTGTTGGGCTCGAAGTAACTTTGCCCATGTTGAACAATGATCAGGGTTAAAAACAATTGGAGGTTCCATGGATATAACACGATGATAATTAATTCAAAATTCTTCGATTGGTTCGGCGTTCTCTATTTGAGTTGTTGGCCATTCTATGGGAGAATTGTTTAGAAAAGTTGGCTCTTGAATCCATTTTGAGTTTATCATTTGGTAACTTTTTGATACATTTAGTTGCTTCATCTGCAACACTTTCTTTACCAGCTGGCCAGTGCCACTTGTTTTCTTTGGAATTTTCGGTAATCCGAAATGCTTCAAATGGTTTGAAACAAAAGTTTCGATCTTCAGCTCTTAACCAGCCACTGACTGTTTTCGAATCTGTCCAATGTGCGCTTGGACTCGAAACTGATGGAACTGATGGACCTGTAATACAGCTGCCATTAGTTTGAGTCACGGAATAGAAATCAGCTTGTTGTTCGACAAATATGTGCAATTGGTACGTTGCTGGTCTAGTTCTCAGATCATAGCAGCGAGAAATAGATAATTGAGCAATATGTACTAAATGAGTCATCCAGATTTTTCATTTCTCACCTTTTTTAGCAGAGTTCTTAAAATCTCTCGTTTAGCGGTTCTACTCCCATCGAGTAATAATGAATCGTTTCGATTTATATTTCGATCCAACCACATTTCTAGGATTTTGTCTCCAATAGTACCTTTATGCTGGATTTCATTTGAATCTTCTTTGATTTCTACACCAATTGTTCGCATTAAATCAGGAGAGTTACTGATCCACCCTCTCATATGTAATCCCGCGTATTGATGAATGTTTCTAATCTATAGAATCGTCTGAATTGCATTGTCGATATTTGAAAAATTGTCCAACCAGTCATCGACATAATGTCGTTGTTGGATGGCTTCGACTGCTCTTCGATATTTCGATCTAAATGGTTCTGCATTTTGATTTTTTATATATTGAGCAATTGATGGAAAGCATACTCTCCAACAATTGCACTCTCATGACGTGTGTGTCAGGTTCCATGTTGTATCCAAGTCTCTAGCAGAAAAATCGCTGGGAGTCGGTGTTCTTCTCCGACACAAGAATTTGATGAAACATTTCATTTATATCATATATTTGAAGATCTTATAAGGCATACTCTTCAGTGAATGGACGACCGACATGTTGATAAGTCTAATGTGCCGATTATTTTATGATAAGCAAAGTTAAGTTTTCTGCTACAAGTTCTCACACACTGTAGTAATTGTCATACCTTCACCAACGAGGCGTCAAATTATTATCCGTTTCATTTTCAATACAGAGAGTTAAACAAGCGGGTTTCTATTTGCCTAGAGTTAATTAAAACTTAATTAAAACTCCACGGTTTCATGATCTCGTAATCAATTTTTCGACTGTTGAGACAAAATTAATCTCGTTATTCAAAAAAGCTTTCAATTATTATTTTTGTTTATGATGGATGTTTCAATGAAATAATCATGCTTTTTGATAAAAGCATAACTATATAATATTTAGAACATTGTAAAATTATTTGAATTATTCTATTAATTACTTATTCTAAATTTGTGGTGAGCTTTATCATTGCTAATACATTCTCTCATCCTTCAGGCACCTTTCGAAAGCCGTGCTGAAAACCTGGTCGTATTTGAAGTGATCCAAAAGTATTGGCATGATAGCACATTATCGAATCTTTCGTTGTATTGGTGCTGTTTGTCTTTCAATGCACAAACTGAACTGTTCTCACTAAATAAAAAGCAAGACATTGGGGCAATTTACTTTAAGTTGGACATCGGCGTGGAAGCGTGACCGAGCAATTCTCATAATTTTTGACACTTGGGGCTATCGTCAAAATGATTGTTTACAAACAAAAACAGTTCAACATTTCTCACCTCATCGGTTAAAAATTGTTTGGCACTCAATTTACTCTACATTTCCTTGTCTTGGACATAAAATTTTACCCTTCCACTATCGTTTAAACGATCCCTTTTGAAGTATAGAAGCGAATCGTGTCACGTTCTTTTATTCAAATTGGGCCTACCATAGGTATCTGTGAACATTTTTAGGCTCAGTAGCAGATTTTTTTGTGTAAAGAAAGTAAACTATAACATCTCCTCTAACTGGCGATTATTTGACTGCAAACGTATATTTTTTGGCCAAATTATTGAATGTTTTGAAGAAACTGGAGAAGATGGTCCTATACCGGATAAACTTATTTACCATTTTCGTACTCTTAATGCAGTGGCAAGTGTGAGTGAAAGAGTTCGTAATGAACCAAAAATATCAACCAAAGAAGAACTAAATATTTGACGAAGCATATACCGACGACATTTTGGCTGTTGATCTTCATTTAATCCATACAAAGTTCAACAAACTTGAGAACTCAGGGCACCAGACTATTAAGGTTTTACATCAAAAATCATTTCTATGTAGGAATGAAGCTCACGTTCATCTTAATGAGTACGTCAACAAGTAATAATTGTCAAATTTGGGGAGGGAAGAAACTTCATAATACATTGAAACATGAAATAATTTCAAGAAATTATGAAATTCCTTGGCATCCAAAAAGCTCGGATTTAACATCACTTGATTATTTTGTTAAAAGTTATTTTAAGAGATAAGGTGAATGCTAACCATCCATAAAAATCAAATACTAACAGACGGAATTTGATGATTTATTGGAAAACGTCAACCTAAATTTTGATTTTCGGATAAAAGTCTGTAGACGAAGTCGTAGTGGGCATATAAACAATATTTTTTGATACACAAATGACACAGATCACTCTTAAATTATTTGATTTTCCATCCTAAAAGGTGTGTTGGTTTACAAATAGAAAATTAAATTACAGATGGCTCGCCCAGTATATAAGGCCGCCTACTACAGATGCAATGTGTAATACATCGACATGAAACTGCATAACAGTTAATGCTGGAGATATACTCGACGTTACTTAAACGCTATAATATGTCAAAACCGCAGTAGCCAATAGGTTCAAGATAAAGTCATGTTTGCTATTCGCGTTTTTGACATTACTTTGACGTTACAGAAAAATAAAATTAAATTCAAATTTTGTTGCCATTAAAAATTGCTATAAGCTTGAAATGAAAAATATCCAAAAAATAAAAACATTAAAGGTGGTTAGAGTTGGTTTATTGACGTGCATGTTAGCACACCAGATTTCTCAAAGAAAGAAAATAAAAAATTGTAGAAGATACCGCCAGTATTTTAAAAGGCCTGATAATGCCAATAAATCTTTTCATGGGTTTTATAAGGTGGCGTTTGGAAAAATACAAAATAACGAGGAAGAATTTTTTAAGCATACCCGCATGACGAAACCAATTTTCGAACAGCTTTTATGTTTATTGAATCTTGGTTTACAAAAGCGTAAAACATGTTTCACAATTACTGCTGAGGAACGACTCATTATTACCCTTTCGTGAGTATAATGATCCTATAATATATTTAATATACTTTATGTTATAAATTTCTGCATTTGGTATCAGATATTTATCTCAAGGCGTAACCCACTAATTCCTTGGATGGAGCTTTAAAATAGGTAGAGCGACAGCCCGGGTTATATTTTGGAAACATGCGATATAATTTGGAAAATTTTATCACCGCTGTATGTTTGCGAACCCAACAGAGAAGATTACCACCAATTTGCCAAAGAATTCCAAAATAAATGGAATTTACCTAACTTGATGGGAAACACATTTCCATTCAGTGTCCCCCACACTGTGGATCGGAATATTACAATTATAAATTTTTTTTTAGTGTGGTAATGTTAGCGGCGTTTGACGCACAGTATATTTTCACAATGGTTGATATCGGGGCCTACGGAAGCCAAAGTGATGGCGGTAAATATTTGAAATTTTATAATAAAAATGCCTCTTCATAATTTTTTAATTTTAGGCATTTTATCTCAAAGCATTTTTGGCAAAAAACCTTCTTCAGGAGAATTACCATTGCCGAATGACTCATAGTTACCGAATTCGCAATTAAAGTTTCCGTACTACTTTGTAAGAGATCCAACATTTCCGCTAAAAACAAATTTATTGCGAACGTATCCCGGCAAAAATCTTTCTCGTGAAAAAACTATATTTAATAACGACTATCACGAGGAATTTTTGATGCTAAATAAATTGAGCGCATCTAAATATTGCCCATAATTTTATGTTGATGGTGAAGATAGTTCTGGAAACAATATTATGGGACAGTGGAGAAATGAGATTGACTCAAACACTTTCTCAAGAGAAAATATAAAACTTGGGTCCAACAACTGAACAAAAAATATATTTAAAATGCGTGATAGTTTAATGGAATATTTTAACAATCAGGGAGCAATATGGCAGCAAAATAAAATAAATTAAAATGTTTAATTATTAAAATGTTTTAAAATGGCGAGGGCTAAAATAAATTAAAATGGCGAGGGCTCTTTTTTTAAATGTTACTCCCAATCCATCATAAATGCAGCGAACTCTAAGAAAAGCGGCATCATCATCATTTACGCTTCGGACAACGTTTTCACTTTTGATAAATTTGTTTATTTCACCCAAAGTATTTTTAATTGATGATGTAATGTCATCTTCCGGATCAACTTTCCTTTTGCGCCGATTACTCAAATGATGAAGATTTGGTTGATGTTCATCGACTGTTGTCTCACATTCCAATGGTGTGTCATTTTGAGACTCACTACAATTTGTCAAAGTACTGAAAGAAACGTTATATAATTTAATATAATACATATCATGCAAATTAAATTATGAATAACTTACTTTCTTTTTTTTATAAAGTCATTTAAAAACTTCATATGGCCAAAATATTCCCATTCTTCTTTATATAAGGAAGAGCTTCCTGATGGTTGGTTTTTCAATTTCAACTCTCTGGCAAACTTATCCCGAAGGCTCTTCCACCTTTGAATACATACTTGATCTACAATTAAGTAATTAAATAAAATTAGATAGGTTTATTTAAATTTAAAAAAATCATTATGTTGTGTATCATAACCTAAAACTTTTAATTTTACCTGTTTCCTCAAGCTCATTTCCTATTTTGGTCCACACTTCCATTTTTTTTAAAATATTCTTATAGCCTTTACATGACTTATTATATATAATTTCATTTTTTTTTACACATTCAATTAATTTCTCCTCGAAACTCATATTTTTTAATTGAATTTGATGAATGGCACAAAACAAATGAATTTTATTTATAAACGATGATTTTTATTCAAAATAAAATTTTGAAATTATATAACAAATATACTAGAATATAGTTTATAACATTTCTGTAAGATGTCACTTTATAGTCTACAACAACAAAAAGTAGAAGTTAAATTAACTTTTTTTTGTTACTTCTAGTCGCGTCGAGTATATCTCCGGCATAAGATTGTGTCGTGTCCACACCAGGTTTGATTCGGTACCAATATACTAATCGAAACACTTTGCTCTTTATGACTTAAAGCTTTTCTCTCAATACATAAATAATGAAATTAATTACTATACGAATATAAGCTCCGGACATTTTTCTGTCTCAAGTACATTTTCCTGTCAAAGGTACAAATAAAGACGAAAATTTATAATCAATATATAGAGATTATGGCTTCTTGACAAAATATGCATTGAGCTGTCTATGCATTTGAATTTTTATTCAAGCTATAATAAAATTATTTACTTAATGATAATTCTTTAACAAATTCGAAAATGTTTAGTAGAAGGGTCCAACTGATCAAACAACAAAACAATCAAGTTCGGAATATTGTTTAAAAGCACTTCAAGCATTCTATTAGCAACTATAACATATCTTTTTATATGTTACTATCAGAAATTGCATTCTTCAAAAGTTCAATTTTATTACGAAGCTTTCAAATTTCTTATAGCAAACAGAATTTTATTTTGTTAAAGTTTTGAGAGTTACGAACTATACTTACATCTTAAGAATTTGCATAATATGTAGGATAGATATTTTTCAACTGGTAAAATTATAACATCAGTTAACAGTGAAATTTACTTGAGATAAAATTAATTGAAGTAACGCTCTATATACTTGAACTTTTTACTATAATGTTCGAAAATGGGATAATTTAGTCATTTATATGCTAACCTTTTCTAGTAACAGAAATGTCATCCCATTTTATTACTATTCTGTACATTTACTGAAAACATTAGCAGTTCGTTGATTAAAATAACACCATTCAGTTTCTCATCTTGATAATAATATTGTTCTGCATATCTTCCAATAATATATATGTATATGTATAAAGGAAATACACTCTGACCTTATTCCGTACAACAGAGGAAAGGATATATTTACACTAGGCAGTATGAGAGGGAAGACAAGCTAATATATTTAACCACAAAAAATCCCTTAACAACAAAAGATCACGAAGCGATAAGAAGACGACCCCAATCGTGAATTAAAATTTTAAAAATTCACAAAATATATTCAACCTCAAATAATTGTTCTCATCCTTCCGGGATAGAATTACCGTATTACGGCGTGTGTGTGTGTATATACGTAACAGCGGAAAAGAAAAATCCATTTCCCACAGTGTATCATTAAATTTCGTTTCATCGTATTCCTTCTTAATTAAAATCTTCTGTTGAACGATAACATCCTTAATCACTTGTCGTCGAAACAAAATGATCGATTTTCATCGGGAATTCACTTTGTTTTTTTGTGACATTTACGTTGTTTTATGTTTCAATTATGTTATGGTTGGTAAACACTCGAGCAGAACTAAAATGAAAATTAAAAAACAATAAAAAACCAAATAATGAGTTTACAACCATAAATAAATAAGTAAAGTAGACGACACATCAACTATGTATATGCTCCGAACATAACCAACCAACATAAACGGGTATACAAATAAACTGTGTACTCATTGTTAGGTAGGGTTGTTATTTTTAAATGAGTAGGAAAATGAGTTTCTTCTGCCATAGTTTTTTTTGTTGTTCCTCAAGTATTTTTATACACAGATGAAACACTTTGTTACTTTTTTATAAAAATTATGTATCCCCCCAAAAAAAAAGAAAATTGTAAAGTGAACAGCATCATAATGATGATGACGATACTGTGTACCATATATTATACTAAAATAGGATGGTGATGATAATAGTGATAACAATAGACTATTGAATCAAACATTAATAAAAACAAACACATACGCACTCTATATACATACTCCTACATATATATACGTACATAAGAAGAAGCTACAAAAAATAACAATAAATAGATAAGATAGTTAAATGTTTTCGCCCTGTTTCTCGATTCTTCTTATTATTTTTCGTCGTTATATGAATTAAAACACTTTTTCCACACATCACAGATGAAAAGAATCCAAAAAAAAAACGAACAAAAATGTAACGCTAAAAGGATATGGAAAAAAAGGGTTTTTCTTTCATTACCGCCCGCATTTTCATTTACGACTTGTTGTTGTTGTCGCTTTTTTATTATTTTATTCCGATATCAAGTTTTTTTTTTGTTCGTCTTGTATATAGCAAATATTGTCTATATACTGATTTTCTGGTATCTTGAAGTCGATACGAGATACAGACTCTTTGCAAATGGGATGACTATATATAACACACTCGTATATATACACAAATAACACAACTCTCGTTCACGTACTGTATATCGTTTGGATTCTGTTTATTCCATATGGATGGAAAAAATGTGGAAACTGTTTTCTTTGTTTTCGATTCTGTCTTCGGTTTTTTTTTTTTTGGTCGGTTAATGTTGGTAACAATTTATGAAAAGTAGAAAAAAAAATAACGTTTCGCAAGGTGATTTTTATGTGTCGAAAATTTGGTCATGCGCTCCGTGTGCTTTTTTGTCGTTGCCTTATGTCAAAGCGGTTTTTTGAACAGGGATGGAATAAATATATTTTTTAGTACAACTTGTGATGACAAGCTTACATGATGTTCGTAACCAGCTAATATTTAAAATACTTTTAAGGAGCTTTTTAGCTCAAAAAAGACATGATCCGAATGAAATTCGTTGAATCTAATCACAAAATATGGTGGTAGTGTTTCGAATTATGGAATCCATCTAGAAAAGTTACTGCAACAAAATTGCTTTCCGAACTTTTGTTATCATTCGATAATATTAATACTGACATTATTGACCTTCAAGAAAAATAGTGCTCTGTTGGAAACATATGAAACTGCCAGCTTCCCTAATAACTTTAAACTAAAACATATTTATACTCAGAAACCGGGTTTAGATACAGAGGTCCTTGTCAAACATTTATCTTATTCTATAAGCTCATTTCTTTTTTTGGAATCGTTCTAATTGATACACAAAAGCTTAAACAATTACCCTAATGGTCTTTAGTGTTTATGATTATATTTAAACCCAGATTGGTGAACCTTAAATCGATCGGTAGACTCTATAGTGGATGTTTAGACACTCGTATATACCACAAAGTTAAAAGGAACTTAACTTTTTTCTATAATGGAGTAAGCACAAATGAAGATTCAGACTCAATAATTGCAGATACTCAATGAACTCAAAATGGGTATAAAATCAAGAACATTCAGTCTGAATTATAACAGGAGTAGACGTAATAATCATAATATTAACACCCCGATTCCCTTAGTCGTGTCACTTGTCACTTGCAGCGACAGACAAATATTGGTATTCTCTAAGTCGATTTGTTCGTAAATTATTAATTGAAATGACAATCTTTTATTCTAGTAGCCGCTTAAACAATTTCCTGTCACTTGGAACGACATTTATAGGCGTGTGAAAATTTCAGTCGACATTCCAGTTGAAATTATTAGTATTCCTTGATTAATTCAGCGATTGAAGTTCGTTGCATCAGGTCTCTTCAATCGACTACCAGAATACAAATTTATAGATGAAGTGACACGACAACTCTCCGGCGAATTAATTGACACGACTAAGGGAATCGGGGTGTAAGTTTGTTGAGGTAATCGGTCACATACCTAGCCAAGTAAACTGCAAAATAAAATATTCAAAATTTGGAAGTCCCTTTCCTGGTAGGATCAGAAACTCAGAGGTGTTGTCAGGGGGCCTAACATGAAATTTTTTCGATTTCGATTTTTATCGCTTTCGAAAAAATTCGATTCGATGCGGATTTACCCTAATATGAAAATAAGTTTTTGAATTTTTTCGATAATCGAAAAAATTCGATAAGTCGCAATAGCATAAAATCATCAGTTTATAAGTTATATCGAAATTTTTACGACAATATCGGAGTAATTTCCTTAAATTATATTCTATAATTATTATTAAAGTAAACACTTTATTATTTTGAAAAATAATTCAAAAGAGTCGTATATAAAATTCGCCAATAAATAGCGGTCGATTTGTTTGGTGCGTTCAATAAAATTTACCACGAATTTTATTTTTAAGCTTTATAATAGCACGAATTTTTTTCGATATCGAAAAAAACCGAAATCGAAAAAATTTCAGATCAGGCTCTTGGAAAAAAATTATGCCTTGGAAGAAATTCAGTCCAATATCGTAGAACTAAACCTATTGGTACTAAACATTCATAACTAAGCAAATCAGGAAGAATTAAGAGACAGTTGTTTTGTTTTATCACAAATGTGTTAAAAACTGACACCAATCCTGAACAGTTAATCACTTATGTGTTTTGTTAAATTAAAGAAGACTAAATTTATTCCAGAACTCAATGCCTCTAGGGCCCACAGTTCAACCCACATACACTTACAGATTAAAAACATCTAATCGTATTGATGTTTGGTTACCACCCTGGGCCCCTATTTGGAAAATCGATTCGAATTGTTTTTCGATTCGATTGATCAATTCGATTCGAACATGATTCTGTATTTGGGAATTCGATCGAAAATAAAAACGTATATACTTTCAAATAAAGACTAGGGAAATTAATTTTAATCATTATACCTATAATAATAATATAAATCTTGGCAATATTTTAACGTTAAATTGCAATTATATTATTTGTCAGTGGAAAATAAGAATTTGTAAAAAAATAAATTCAATCTGAAATAATTAATAGAATATGGATTCTGTTGCCATTTATTTATCAAGTGATAGTAGTGAGTGCGACGATAGTGCATTGCATGTCCGATACACTACATGATCAATCCAATATATTTGAGATTCATGATTTAATGTAAATAACGCTGTTAAACATTTAATGGATGAAATTGATGTTCATTACCTATTCGTTCAAGAAAGGCATTCTCTAACATTCTCAAACTAGGCGCAAGGGAAGTATCAAGAATACGCTACAAAAAGCAGATGAAATATTTAACGTATGCGTATGACGCTACATAATATATGCCTTCACTTTAATGTGCCATTCAATCAACAACAGGCAAGAAATAATCAACGAGGAAGAATTACTAGATGAATAGTGATGGTTCTACTGTGGGAAGTTCTACAGCCAGACAAATCAGAAATAATGTACAAAATTCCATTACATAAATAAAAAATTATGATAAAAATATATTGGTTTTATTTAATTCATTTCACTTTCTAATATTATATCTAACTCATTACTATTTCATTATTTAATTTCATCTCAGAGCCGTTTATCTGATAAACGTTCATCTGCAGTTTGGCTATAACCTTTACCGAAGTCCGCAACCAACGTATATGTACCTACATTTTAAAATTTTGGATCCTATGTATTCGCATTCGTGAACAAAACTAACTACGAATAAAAATTCGTTCATAATCGTAGAATTATTGTTCGAAATCGAATTGCCCAATAAGGGAAATTTTCAATCGTTTCTTGTTATACGTTTTCGTTTACAGAAAATTCGATTTCGAATTCCCAAATACTGATGATTCGAAAATGTTGTTCGATTGATCGAATTTTATTTCCCAAATATATAGGCCTCCTGGAAATCGAATTCGAGACCCGAAATGTCAAAGCAAGCTCTTTCACGAGAGCGAAACTAACGTTTACGCGACATATTTTTAGGAGGCAAAAATGATCTGCTGACGTTAACCTGAAGTAAATTGATTAAAAAATTGTTATCCATCATTATGGTTGTGGATAGCAGATGCTTACAAACATTTATGAGTGGTAAAAATTAGCAACAACTGAAAATACCTAAAACGTTTGTTACCTGTTGTGAAATTTATTAATAATATGTAAGTTCTCATGAGATGTGGTTAGAGTCAAATAATATATTATTTATTAGACCCTGATAACAATTAATTCCGCCAAGAATTCAATTTGGTAATATAAATTTTAATAAAGTATTACCTGATGTAATGTAGATAGGAACATCACTCTAGTGAGTATAAATGTCAATCGCTTAGTCAATCATATATTTTTTCAATTTATAAAAATCGCTAATGCAGAATTTTACCTAAAATTAAAGTTAAGAAAACTAACGCCCAGAATGATTCGTGGTTCACAACACAATTTGATGTACTGCGTAACAAATCTCACAAGAATTTAAGGCGACCTGAATCAGCTCTTGCATTTACCCAGTTAAAGAAGAGTGAAATAGAAGAGTGCAACATTGCACTCTTCTATTTCATTCGAGGTCGAGCCTACTCCTTCAGAGTTAAACGGTAAACGGCTGGAAGTTGTCACTTCGCTTAATTCCGATTTAAGTACAATATTTGAGTGGGGAGTTAAAAATCAGGTCAAATTTAACGAGAAAAAAACACAAATATGCACATTCTCGCGTAAAAGAAGTCACAACGAATACCCTTTTGTGGTAAAAGGACACGTTCTCGTGAGTTGTGACTCAATTCGTCTGCTTGGTGTTCAGATTACCAACAATCTAAAATGGAATGAACACATTATCGCATTAGCCAAATCAGCTTCACGTAAACTCGGGTTCCTCAATAGATGCAGACGGTTTTTTAAATCGCATCAGGTTCTCCAAATATATAAAACCTTTATTAGACCGTGCATAGAATATTGCTGTCAAGTTTGGGGTGGAGCATATGGCACTGCCCTCCAGTTGCTGGATATAGTTCAGCGGCGTGCCATCCGAATAATACGAAACCCCAGACTTACAAAAGATCTAGACAGCCTACAGCACCGCAGAGATGTTGCAGAACTCTGCGTGTTCTATAGATTAATAAATGGTAAATGTTCTGCAGAATTAAAGGAGAAAATACCACCATTTGTTACGCCAGGACGGGTAACACGAGGAACGGTTAATGCGCATAGGTTTACGGTGAAGCTGCCGAAACCTCGAACTGAAGATGCAAAGCGCGAATTTATTTATCGAACATCTAAGAAGTGGAATTCGTTGACTGGTTTTCAATTTCCGTTGAAGTATAAAATGCACAAGTTTAAGGCAGCTATCAACCTTTACTTGAAGGATCGCGCGTTGGGTGCAGGAGCTCTGACAGTTACAAGGAGCTAGGTCAGTCTAAAAGTCCGCCCTGCACCCAACTAAAACAAAACGTAAAAAAAAAAAAAAAAAAAAAAAAAAGATTCTAAATTACAGTTATCTTGTCTAAAACGA
This sequence comes from Tipula lateralis, assembly GCA_963932295.1. NCBI lineage: Eukaryota > Metazoa > Arthropoda > Insecta > Diptera > Tipulidae > Tipula > Tipula lateralis. The sequence continues at coordinate 23,636,807 of OZ010737.1, forward strand.
TTTTTGACCGTAGATTTCTTCCCTTGATTCTTTGAGAGTATGAGTCTTAGTAGTTGTACCACCCAGGTCGTTAGCTATTATAATTGAAATTTTTCCAAAATAATTTAATAAAGTCTATTACTTCGAGCGCTCAGGTTTATATGATGTTGACCGATTTGTTGTTCCAAAAGCTTAGTGATCTTAATTGTAAATTTAGTTCATTAGGTTAGAGAATCTTAAATGCGAAAATGTACATAACAATATACGATATTTACCTTACGTGTTGTGTTTTATAGATTGGCGTGCCTCAAAGTAGTCATTTCCATGTCAACCTTCTATCAAGATGAAAATATAATAAGTTAATTTAAACCATGGATTTTCCTTAATTGATTTTGTTGTTCTCCAAAGCTCTTTGTTATATCAAGTTCAGGATGTATCGATTTTATTACCGGGCTTATTATTGGCAAATCTGCGAAGCTGCGTTAATGACAAGTAAACCAGTTGCTTTGCTTATTGTCCTATCGAGGTCGTAGGTTTTCTGAATTACGTGAACCTTCTTTGACAAGCCCGATTTTGTTTTCTAAATAAGGCTTGCGCCAAACCTAATCAAAAGCTTGTGGGACATCCAAGAACAACGATAAAACAATACTTTCATTCCTCTAAGGTGACTTTGATTGCATTTAAAATTCTATATACTTATTGTTTAGAGGCATGGTGACTTTGGAATGAAAAATTGATTTGGTTTGACCTGTTTTTCTTCTATTACTGGTTTTTGTTTAACTAGTGACATTTTTCCAAACAGGTTTAAGATTGTTGGTAAGCCAAATAGGTCATATGATGAAAGTTTTGTTTCTTTGTTTTCAAGCTTGTGTATAATTGTGGTCAGAGATATATTCCATTTTGAATGAATATAACCAGCTCATGGGAAGTTATTCTCTTTATCTATATCATTTTTGACCCAATACTTGATACTTCAATAGTTGAGTTAAGGTTAATCGGCGTCTTTAAATGTTTTGTTGTCTTTAACAATGAGTGTCAAATCTATTGCTCACTTCAATAATTCTGCATCTGATCGTTGCTACCTACCCTTAATGCGATCTTATGGTCGCACTCATACAGTTTTTATTTTCATGTTAAAAACTCCTGAATATTAATGAAATGTGCTCCCGAACTTTATTCTTTTAAGGTCGTCAGCTTCTGCACCAATATGTATAGTAAAATAGATCTTTTATATTTATTTCATTAAATTTAAGCATTAGTCAAACGTTTAAGTTTCTATCTGTCAATCATTGGTGCTCATTATAACAATCTGTAGTAGGCCATATTGGATGTCTAGCTGATAAATAATCAATAGTCTGTTCTTTAATTGCTTCTAAAAGGTGTTTACCTTTCAGCGACCTTATTCTAGAACATCAGTCAACATATCTAAAATTACAATCACCGCTAGCCAGAACTGTTACCTTTTTTGCCATATTTTTACAGGTCAATATACTGCTGCTATTACTCATTTACACCACTAAACTCACTTCTCATAAGCTCATAGCTATAATTTATTCTTCTATTAATTATAAAACTGTGCCGCTATGGACCTTGAGAGTGCTTTTTTTCATATACTGAATACCAGTAAATTTTCACATAGTCAATATTGTGCTCGTTGAGTAATACTTGTGATTCTTTAATATCATATTGTAACAATCGTCAACAAAGCCTTGTCAATACTATAGGAGTAAGATATACTCACAAGACCCCATGATACCTTCATTTTCTTGGCACTGTATATTGACTTGTCCGCTCGCAAATTGAGTACGCTAGAGTTATAGCGTCTCCTAACTACAACTTCGACTCAAAAAAATCATAATTATTCAAAAGCAGGTTATTTAGTTCTAAGTTAATGGATTCATCCAGAAATTCAAAGGGTCTGACAATTGCATCATCTATAGTTGCATCTAGTTATAAGTCGCTTTTTAATCAAACTGGAGCCAAAAAATATCGTTTAATCTGGAACATTTTGGATAGTAATGTGACGACTTATAAACAATTCAGATGGATTCACGATCTTTCCATTCTACTAACAAAAGGTGATACAGTGCCTAAATTTCAGTGGAGTATAATTTGAGTTGTTTTCATGCGTTTTATATACAACTGATTAATGTGGTAGTGCATATCTTTCCTATCTCATATATTAATTAAAATTTCGAAAAAAAAACATCTCTTACTATAATAAAACTAAAATCTCACATAAAAATATTTCATGGTCCTCGATTAGATTGGAACCAACTTCGCAATTGAACAGTTTTACGTACATCCCGTACTATAAGCACCCATCTTATGAAGATAATTTGTTGATAAATTAACTTTACTGTATGAATAATATTCAAGTCAAAAGCTCGCGTTCTTTCTTATGTTTCATAAAAGAGTGTTGAATGTCTATTCGAGTATATAGAAATTTTTAAGATATATAAGAGGATACACTTAACAGTGATTATACTAGCAGGAGATTCTCAGCAATTTTTGGCAAGACCGGTTTTGTTATTTAAATCAGGGCATCGTGCCAAACCTAATGAAAAGCTTGTGAAACATCCAAGAAAACGGTTAATATTATCATTCGTAATTCCGGGATTCAAATTAATAATTTTATATAATCTGTTATGAACAAAAAGTTAACCAAAGTAAAAAGCTCTCGAGTTCTTTAATATTGTAAATTAATTACGTGGAATGATAGATTGCTTATAAAAGAGTGTTGAAAGTTAAGAATCTAGTTTTATCTAAACTCGAGATAAAATTTTGTAGGATCTAAGAGCTTCACTCATCAATGATAATACTAGCTGGCGATTTTCAAAAAGTATTAATTGTTATTCCAGATAAATTCAGCACTCAAACTTGTCACATAAAAGTAAATTGTATTTATCGAATAACAGAAAAAAATACAATAATTGATAAACAGAACGGAATAAAATGAAATAGGACTGATTAGAAACTGAACAGTAGAAATACCAAAATTTTAGATCTCTGTTGAAAAAAAAATGTGCAAAGTCCATTCATTGGTAATAATTATTAAATAATAATAATAGATTGTACTAAAATAATTTGGCAACACTGTAAAATAAAAAGCACAATATTTTCAATCACATTGTCGTTTACAAAATTTCCCCTACACGCATATACATTCATCCCTTTCTCGCACACAGTAAACTTCACCATGTCAAACATTGTACCAAAAAAAAAACGAGGAAAATTACGAAAAAAACAAAACACGTTCGACATCAAAACATTATTTTCCTATTTTCCTTTTTCCTATGCAACCACACACCATCATAAGCATGTATGTATATGTTTGTAAAAAAAAACTAATTTCATAAAAACATTAAACCGATCGAAAGAAGCAAAATACAAAAAGCGAAGCAAAAAAGACGAAATCGAGAAAATCTAAAACAAAATTATTTAACAAAAAAAAAACTTTCCTGTGCTTTTTTAGTATTCGGTAAGCTCGTGTGCTATAAACAACGTGTTGTTCGACAAAACGGATAACGGATTTTAAGTTTTATATTTAATTGATATATAATATTATTATTTAATGTGTTTATAGAGCTTTTGTTACATTTCAACGGGGTTGATATATTATAGTGGAATAGTTTTATGCGTTTGTATATTTAAACGCGGCAAAAAGTATTTTTTATTTGTTTTGTGTTCAGTTATGTTATATTTATATAAATAATTATATTTAGTTTAATTGCTAACATAAAAAGCTTTATTTCGTATACGAGTAAAAAAATTATATAAAAAAAAAATAATAATTTGTGAAAGCTTCGAAATATAAAAAGGCAATTATATGTGAATAAAGTCATAAATATTTTTGAATAATGTGCTTAATAGCTTTATAAATAGTTTCAAGTTATATATATATTTATAAAATAAAGTGGTTTTTGTTTAAAAAAAAAAGTTAAAGTAAAAAAATTGGATAAAATAAAAAAAAATTTAATTTATAATAATCCTACCCAAAATTTATGTTTTATATATTTTTTGTTGTCGAAAGAAATGGGATCATAAATTTTTTAATGCTTTATATTTTGGGAGAATATCCAAAATAAAAGGATAATTTATAATGTTAAACACAATTTTTTTTTTGTTCGTTCGTTGTGTTAAGGGTGACTTCAACTCTCCGAAATTAGATCATTAGTTACCTTTTGTTGGGAATCTAAAAATCAAAATATCAAAAAAAAAAATGTAATTACTTTGGAAGCTCATAAATACAACAACACGACCAAAAAAAAAATTAAGTTGAGTTGACAAAAATAAAAAAACGTTAAATTCAACCGTTTAACAATCTAATCTCCTATTTATATTTTTCTTGTTATTTCGTTGCTTCTTCTTATCGGTGGTTGGCTTCTTATACAAATTGTTAAATTTTCTTTATGGAAATTTTATTTTGTATTTTGGTAACCGAGATAGAAATAAACTATATATGTATGTATATATACGAAAAGCATGAAGAACCTCCATCTCATTATAATAAATTAAAGGGGCAGTAAAATAACAACAAAAAAAAGTAAATTGAGGATGATCTCATTTTCAGCTTAAATATTATTTTTTTTTATATATTTTTCATCTTTTGGGAATAATACAATTTTTCGTTACATTTTTTTCTCGGTATAATAACAACAGTCATAATAATAATAATAATTTATGGATTAAAAAATAATTTTTGTGCTTTTATGTGATTTTAATAATATAATTTCATTAATATATACGTTTATGTATATATTCTTCTAGTGTAAAGGTATAAATTTATACGATATGTCGTAATTATATTTTTGGTGTATGTAATAACAATAAATTTTTGGATAAATCACCCTCGCTAAATATACATGTATAATCTAAAAAAAAAATAAGAATTAATTTAATTACTTATCTACTAAAGAGATATTAAGCAATTTACGTATACGTATATAAAAGAATTTCTAAATATTCAAGTGAATGTATGTGTATAAGCTTAAAATATTTATATAAAGAACGGAAACATTTTTCATCCCCCACATATCCGGAGTGTAAGTTACATATTTTTGTACAAATTTAATATATAAAAATATATTTTTTTAAAGTTAACTCAACACCGAAAAAAAAATACTTATTCTTCTGCTATCATCATATATACACAAAAAAAAAATCGTGAAAGACATTAAATCACAATGGAAAAGCATAACGACTAAAACGACGACGACGATGATGATGATGATTATGTTTTCTATATATAGCGAGAAAGAGACACGGAAAATATATAAACAGCAGAAAAATAAGGGTTGAATGAGTGGGATTAATATTCCAACATTATTCTCAATCTACTTTCTAAACAATTAAAACTTAATTAAAAGAGCTTTCATCTTTTATATACATATATTTTTTTACATCAGCTCGAATCTCGATTGAAATTCTATATACCTTTATTATATATATATATATATATATATATATATATATATATATATATATATATATATATATATATATATATATATATATATATATATATATATATATATATATATATATATATATATATTCGTGTCTATGTTCAATCTCATATATAGTCTGTGTGTGCCAAAAAGACAGTGTACAAAAACTAATTCGACCGTTGTCCGTTTTAGTCCTTTATTGGTAAATCACATCGAATGCAGATAAACATAAACAATTTCGTTTAAATATACACTCTAAAAACTAATATTGAATAAACACTAAAAAATATGTATTTTACCACAAATTCTGATTGTAAAATACATAACGACGTTTAATTTTACACACTCGCGTTGTGATTTATTGAAAAATGACGTTATTCACTCAATCGCAGTAGTTTACATGAAAAGCGTAGTAAAAAACTCAAAAATTGTGCGAACTCGCGAAAAGTCAACCGTTTTTTACTCTGCAGTAGTGATTTACAATTTTTCTTTGTTAATTATCACCCAAAAAATTGTTTAAAACTATTTTTGTTGCAATTACCAAATAGAAGCGTTAATTTTCTTTGGAGAGTTTCAAATTTAGGATACAATAAAATTCGCTAGAGTAATGTTGGCAACCAGATTTATAAACAAACTGGATGTGTATAGTACGATCACTCAATAAACAAGAACGATCCTTGTTATGATAATGTTATGATTTTTCGTCAACAGATTTTGTAATGAGACAATGACGTCACACAACGTTGGAGGGTAGGTTAAGATTTCATTTCAGATAAATAATACAGAAAGGAAAATTATACAAATTATAAAAATTAATTGCCATCAAATCTTTAAGGGATTATGATATATGGCCATTTTTAATCACTGTTTATTCAAAAATCTTGATAGTACAATTTTACACTAATTAAGCGGATTTTTCCAATTTATACGAGTAATTTTTCAACATTTAAAATAGAAATTTCACTATTAAATTGTGCGATTACTCACGTTTAAAGGCTAGTACTCAGTTCAAAGTGAAATGAAATTTTACCGCCTTCTCCAAAAATTTATTTATTTTCACGTGAAATAGAAATGAATTTTTTTTGGAGAATTCAAATGTTCAAACAGTTCAAATGTTCAAATTTCACGTGAAAAAAATGGTTCGAATCATTATTTTCGCGTGAAACCAATTTGTAGAGTTTATTCGCGCCATCTATGGTGCATTGAGAAAATTATAGTTTTGCGCTAATGAACTGAGTACTGCTTAGTGAAAACAGAAATGAAATTTTTCATTTCTAAGTTCACTTTGGTAAATTCGTATGGAAATTTCACGCGAAATCGATCTGAGTACTAGCCTTTATGTGTAAATAATTCACACGCTTTTAGTGTGATTTTTTAAAATCACACTACGATGAAAATTAACTACAATAATTGAAGGCAACAGATAACCTACAATTATTGTAGTAAATTTCTACAAAAATTTTTTAGGGTGTATATTATATGCATAGTTGGGAAAATTTTTACGTTTTCATTTATACAACGAGGTGAGATTGGATAGTTTGGGGTAACGATACTGCGGCAGATACTCTATTTTTCATTTAAATCTACAAATTTGACATAATTATATCAAATACTGTAAAAGCTCTTTATTAAAATTATCTTTACTCGTCAACTGCCTAAGGGGAATATTTATTTTAATTGATCTAGCGGGAGGTTATACTCGTACACCAACAAAAGAATTAAGTATAACAACTCACGTCTTATTTTCGAATGTCGTCTGTTTGTTCTGTTATTAAGCTTATTTGAGTTTTGTAAAGCACATGTTTCTTCAATCACAAGTATTTTTATTTGTATAGTGTTAGCTTTGTAAATTGTTTTCGTTGGAAAGATACAAGTGATGAGCGTCAGTTATTGTCGACAGATGAATGGATAATTTTTGTATATTTTCAGGTTAATGAGATTGTGTCAACTTGTTTGTAATGCTGTAAATGAGTCAAACATGACTAGTTTGGTTTTATATTTTTATGTCGAAACCGACCAAGCCTAACACACGTTTTTCAGACGTATATATTGATATTTTTGGGCTTAAAAACTGAAGAACTGTAGACAAGTTTTATGGTCGGTTACGAAGTCGTTAATGAAGTAATTGGATTCTGTATGAATGATCTATTCTTTTGAAACGAAAATGAGATATTACCAATTGTAATGCAAAAAATTAATTTTAACACACAATTCAGGATGTTGCCACCGTTTTGGTTATCCACAAGTGTTGTTAATCGTCGGGCAATTTCATCTTTTGTTAGTATCATGATCCATAAAAATGATCAATTTATACAAATCATGTTTTTTGATGTATACTGGGGCATATATATATCCATTTGTACTCGCATTGGTAAATATACCAAATTTGCTATGCTCCTGAATCTGAGTGAAAAACCTGAGTTATTAACGTAACCACAAAAATAAAGTTATTTTCAATTACAGTCACCATCAATACTGTAACTCCAAAACATATATTGATTGAGAATGGGCATTGTAAAATTATTGAAGACCTTTTCATCACTTACTTAACCTGTTAATTAGGATGTGCTTATGGTCATTTGAAGTGACGACGTTTAGTCCTATAAAACATATACCAATATACAAAAAGTTTTTACATATGGTCGAATATTACGTCAACGACTCATTTCCCTCCAAAAAGAGGAGGTCAAGATTGGCAACCACAAGGTAGATACCGAAGAAAACCTTAAAGAACAATAAAATGACATAGAGCATCACCTCAACTAGAAATAATCTTTCTGTTGCCAACAAAGCTCTGCTTCATCTCTGCTATATGGTTGTAATTAATCTGAAGTTGCTATTTTGAAGCTGCCTTAAGCTCGTCAGTTTCGGCGTTGGAAAAACCTTTATTTTCTATCATTTAACTATTTTTGAATTGTTTGGTGGAAAAATAAGTGGTTAAAGCTGCGACAAATTTAAGGGGAGGTACCGGGTTCGAATCCTGATAGAAGCCGCATGCGAACAGGTCCCATCTTGTACGTAAGTACTATCGACTGGCATGGAGCTATGCAATGTGCAGAAATCGGACCTATATATCTGTACGTTCTCAATATGGCTATGTAGCCTCTATTCGGCAATTGAGCCCCATAAAAGATTGCAAAAACAGAAACAAAGAAACTTTATATTCAACGAACGGTTTTTATTTTTAAAAGCTTTTTAAAAAAAATCGTTAATGTTGTAAAAATGAAGTCAGTAGTGGTTCGTCGAGATTGAATTACTATCTTCTTGTATACTGTAAAGGGGTTACATTTTCTGTAACACAGCGGAGACTTTATACTGAATCTCAAATTTGAGATCTAAGTACAAAGTGGTTTTACCCTATTACAAATCATATGTATTATACTTCAAAGCTTAACAGTCCACCTAAATAGTTCGACCTGAGCTTACCCTCCCGTTACGACTTTTGGCGACAATCAGCATTATTTATCACAATCGTATGACTATACGTATCTATTTTCGATCGATTTGAATTCAGTTTCAGCAGTATACTTGAAATACACTGTAGAGAATAAAAGGTCAAATCGATTTGATAACGTGTAGTGAAACTGTAAAGAGAATAACAGTTTAAATCGATTTCCTCACGTTCAACATTTACAAACTAAACAGTAAATTGCAAATAAACTGGAAACGTCCTGGAAGCTTTAACCAGTAAAAGCTTTATATAAATCTTTAATCGAACATGTTATAACCATAAAGACAATCCCAGGTTTGGATAGTTTTTTATCGAGTACAAATAGTTTTCGATTCATTGCAAATCGGAACGCGATTGATTGGTCTTTAACAAGCTTTGTGTGATTGTTTGATTTACAAAGACTCGTTTACGGCGGGTGAAATGGTTGTAGTCAAAAGCTCATTATAACATTCAATCAATTATTATTATTTCAGTGGCACTACTATAACCGATTAACTATAACATTACTGTAACGACATCAGAATCAACATAATCGTCTGTTATATACACGAAGCAATTCAAACTTTATTTCCAACTATCAAATGAACATTAGCTTTGTTGTTATGGGAGTGTGAAAGGAGAAACTGTTACTGTGACTCAGTATGTCAAATGGCTGTATGTTTTTCATTTGAATGATAAAAGCTTCACATAGAAGATGACAAAATAGTAAAATGTCCATGTTAGCGAAATCGATGAATGGTTTAAAATTTAATTAAGGATCTGTCAAAATCAATGTTCGTTCAATATAATTAAAATGACATCAACACAATAACCACAAAAAATTATATAATAATTAAAACTAAAATTCACATTGTCTATCGCTCCGATACAATATAGGTTATTGGTTTAAACAAATTAAATTATGTATCGGCAAAGTGTAAAAATTTATTATGATACAACCATACGAAGTGTATTCTCTAAGGTTTAGAGCGTCCCATATTTTTGGTTAATACGTTGGCCTGCAAAAAGAACCATAAAATCCATTGGGTTGAAGTCTGCGGAGAGTGACCAGTTTGGGAAAAAACGACGAGTTTCATGGGTTTATCATGGGATGATAATAAAACAAAGTATATGGTTTAAGATCTTTTCACGTTAGATTTTTTGATTTAACTTAAGGCCCGCTTTAATGAATAAATCGCTTGCTGTCATAGTACAATCCGCTGGTCTTATAATGGTCTTTTGGATTCCACTCCTGTGACGTATCAAAAGGTTTTTACCTATTGAACTGCGCTCGATCGTTGATCACATTTTTAGCGATGTTGCTGTTTTTAAATGGACACCTCCAAATCGTGTTTCGATACTGCAAGTTTCATTCAAACGCCCGATACACAAACATTTTGATCAAGCGTAAATATTGCATCCCATTAATAATGGCTGATTGCGATTTTCCAGCCAAATACTTTTAAACAACATAAGCTTGGTTGCTACGCAGCCTGAAGTTGGTAACTTATCCTAACATCATTAGTATTATGAAAAATAATTAAGTATTAAATTTGTTATAATTAGTTGAGGCACGTGTCTTTATATACTCAACCGACAAGAGTTATAATTAAGAATGAAACCCAGAGATGATATAATAACAATCCGGACATTATGGTTCATTTTAAATTCACCATAATTATATCCATAATTTCCAATTTTTTATCATGACCTCAAAAAAGCATGAACAAGCTTTTCAAACCAGCTGCTATACCATATAAAATATATAAATTTAAGATATTCTTTGTTATGTATGTACGAGTGTATACATACATATCTTAAATTCTAACTGAAGCGGAAAAACATCAACACAAAATTAGAAATTCATTTGAATAATTCTATAACTTATTATGTTGAATATTAAAAAATCCTTCAAGTACATAATGGTATATATTCAAGATATGGTATAAAATGTAAAGCATATTTTTATTGTATTTATCGATTTTACAATAGATATATCGATATTCGAAATGGGGCAATTATATTTGGTTTAGGGACACAAAACAAAATTATTATTGTCAAATTGTATTGCCAGACAATTTTTATCTCAGTATAGATGTATATATATATATATATATATATATATATATGAGTGTCCGGAAGCAGTTTACAAAAAATTACATTCTTCTGAGACACGAGACTGATAAGGCATACATATACTGTATAAAAATAAACATATTCCAAAATAGTCGTTTTGTGCTTTTATACGCAGACATAGCTTTAGGTTATAAATATAATAATAACCAATTTGGTTTTTAGGAACACATATACGTACACAATCACGAACACTTTTAACACAATAGTTTTATGGTTAAATTGATAAAAGTTTTCGTTTCTCTTTTTGTCTAATGTCAATGACAAGTTGTAAAAGTTTTAATAAGTTTTTGTGTCATTCGGTCTTGATTGTCTATATATATATACTATATACTTATCTTTACTTATTTTTTAGTACCAAAAAGTTTTGGTATATATAGAGTATGGAAAAATCAAAAAGTTCCGTAATCTCTTCGATACATATACATACATACATAAATAATGAAAATTACAGTAAACTTTTATACTTCTAATACCCGGACACTTGACGGTGGTATTAACTGAACAAATCAATATATTAAATACTAAATTCAACTCAACGTGCTTGATTTATATTTAACATAAAATCAGTTATAAATATATAATTTGTCACCAACCTCCCCATCCCCCTATTTTCATTATGGACATGCTTTTTCTATTTTGTTTATCTCCATTATTGTAACATTAGTTAAGAAATCGACATTATTATTGTTATTATTATTCGTTTACTTAAGCAATAAATTTTCATCATCTATCATGTCCTAATAAATTAATTATTCAACTATAACCTTTTCCAAATAGTAAACGAGTCGATGTATATTGAACGTTAAAAAAAACGATGTCTTTGTCAACACTATACAGAACAAACTACTGAATATTTTATTCTTCATAAATAAATATTTACTATTTAGAATTTTTTATTATGTATTTGGACTTAGTATCATTATAAATACAAGATACATTTCTAATACATATATATATATATATATATATATATATATATATATATATATATATATAAATATATATATATATATATATATATATATATATATATATATATATATATATATATATATATATATATATATATATATATACGGTTAGAAATAGTACGCCGATTTTAACAACTAACACCATCTTAAAAAAGAACCGGGTCAAAATGATATTAAATAGAACTTCTTTTTGGGAAAACTCATTTTTTGATAAAACAACTCCAAAATCAAATTAAAATATTAAACCATTACTCGAATGTGAGTTCCATAATTTGTGAGTTGATTTTAGCAACATAATTTCGACAAAGGGGTACGGTTTGTGAATTAAACTTTTAACGATTTTTTGTTAAGTAAAGATTAAATGCAAAGTTAATTAAGAATATACACTCCGTCTAGAGTTTTATTTTAACTCGTTAAAGTAAATAGTTATGAAGCGAAAAGAAAATGATATTGGAAAGCTTTTGTAGCTTTTGTACTAATGATAACTTTACGAAGTTATAAATAACACTTGGACATAGTTTTAAGTAACTTCAAACTAAAGATATTGTGAACTCCAATAATATAATAGATTTAGCTTTGTTTCAAATATAAAGTTATTTTCTTAGAGAAGTAAATCTAATACATTTTAAAGAAGAAATAACAACTCATTTGTGCATTTTTAACGCTTTATTTAAAACATAAATTATAATTATAAAAATATTTCACTTATTTCTTTTTTAAAAAGAATGAATCTCCCGCAGCTTTAAGTTTCATCCAAATACTATATGATGTTATTTATGCTGGTTCTAGTAGCTGACACTTAATAAATTATCCCTGTATTTATAAATTCAAAAAATTAGTTTAAATTGAAATAAAACGTAAAAATAAATCAACTTACCTTCAAACTTAAACTTAGATAAATTAAATATGTAGGTTTTAATTTCATTGACCGATGGTGAAATAATTCTCGAACATATATGATGCCTTCCGAGTGATCATCTGAGTAAGGGTTAAAGTAAATCTTCTCCATTATAATATATTATATTTTATATAAGAGAATTATGTTACCTGAATTAATTATTTACAGACGCCCTTACGTTCAATGTCACCAAAATAATGTCAAATTAACTAAATAGTTAAAGAAAAAATAGTTCAAATAGTTAAAGAAAAAAGAAAAAAGTTTAAAATAATAAGTATCAATAACTTAAAATTAGATCTTGTTTGAATATTTACCAATTATATTATTTCACTTTTAATATTATACACATTGTTGATCAAATACTAAATTGAATAAAAATGTTATAATATATACAAAAAATTTTATTCCATCATTGACACAGCAAACTTGTCTTATTCAAAGCTAAAACTGTAATGAATTCTTTTTGTTGGCATTCTTTTCGTGGAATTACAAAATTAAAATTATTTCCGATTCGGACTTGGCTTTCATTGAACGAAAACTAAAATACATTTTTTAATCCTATAAGGTAATGACTAAATGACACATTTTATTATTTGCGTTAAAGATTTAGTTTTAGCAACGTTTTAATTCCTTACAAATATAAATGGATTATTCTAGAAAATTAGGTACATGTGAATTTCATGAGTATTTTGATAATTGATTTTTAAATTAAGTCGAAATTCAGCTTGCTCAAATTTTAGGCGATGAAGTATCGTACACAATTGAAATTTCCAAAGTAACAAAAGTTATTGAAATTGGATTGCTTAAGAAAATATGTTTTTAATTATTATACGAGTATTTTGCTTTACCAAAGATCAATCGAGACGAACAAGAATTAATATTTTGTGTATTTGACAATATCGAATCGATTTGAAATGCATAATTATGGCCTATAAATAAAGATAAGTTATTTATCAAGTATGAAATTGATATTTCTAGATATTATTGTATCTTTAAAGATATAAATAATACATAAATAATTGTCACTGTCATAATAAATTATTAAAATTATCTTAAAGTTAAAATTATCTCCGATTCCAAATATAATCAAAATTAGCCTTTCTTCGAATCGAGATGATTATTTTAAAACTATTTCGCCATTATAAAATTATTATTTTCGTTAAATATTTGAATTGAGCAGCATTTATGTCTAAGAAATCAGAAATGAAAAGGATAATACACAAGCAATTTAGAAGTGGAAGTGAAGAAAAGTGTAAAGATCTATAAAATGAAGAAATATTTTCATATCATGTCATAAATTCCAGATTTACCTTTGATTGTTTGATTTTTGGCAGTTCTTTATTATTTCTACATGATCATCATTTATAACTCGTATAATGATAATTTCTAAGCATCACCTTAGCAATGGTTTTCGTTATTTAAAATGTTTTAGTGGATTTTTGATTTATTGATTCAATATTTGTCTATAATGAAACATGTTTCAAACTATATCAAACACATTGGGAAATAAGTGGATAAAATGAAATTTCCATTATTTAATGTGGCCGTATAACACTCAACATATTTCAACGAAAACCATAAGATAGATCTTTATTAATTTAGATTTACAATTGAATAAACCATGTAAATTACTAAAATACCTTAAAAGTTCAGGTCTCAACAGTGAGTTTATACATCTTAATCTATATCTAATATTGTAACCCCCAATTATACCTATACGACCGATAAAATAATAAACCTTACACAAATAACTTAAATTATTAATACTAATTAGTTGATTGTATTTGAAACTAAATTAAGAAGTTTAATTAAACTTCTTAATAAATAAATAACAAAATGGTGTTAAATTTTAACTCCCATTCAATTTAACTACACGTAACAACATTTTGGATAAAAACCATTTACTTTTTGGAGTTTTTTTTAAGACCTTAAAATATTATTAATTTCAGTATTGGAAAAGAGTTGGATAAATATTAACTCCCATGCATTTTAACTCATCGTTCGGGAAGAACGTCCCATTATTTTACTGTGATATATATATATATATATATATATATATATATATATATATATATATATATATATATATATATATATATATACATATATATATACATATTTATATATATATATATATATATATATATATATATATATATATATATATATATATATATATATATATATATATATATATATATATATATATATATATATATATTGCTGGGCGCAAATAAGAAAGAGTATAACAAACGCAAAACGTCAGTTTTTAGGAAAGTCGAAAATTGTAGTTTCTTGTTATAAAACTTAAAGTAACCGGTTTCCCTCTGTAGTTATTTTTATAGTTTCTATGAACTTTTATAAATCCAAACATGATCTTTAAGTATATATATATATATATATATATATATATATATATATATATATATATATATATATATATATATATATATATATATATATATATATATATTAATTAAAATATTTATCAACGGTAAATTATACAGAAAATTAATTTAATAATATTTTTAATACACTTAAATGCATATTTTAGAAAATGAAATATAATAATAGATATACATGTACGACTCTTTCTTGGAATATTAGCCGCGTTTCATGATACTAACTGATCCGGATCAAATCACATTTTTCATGCAAGGCAAAGACACATTTTGAGTCAAAATGATATTTGTGTCTTTGGTTTGTATGGAACATGTGATTTGATCCGGATCAGTTAGCAATACTTCTTGATATCTGACAAAGAAATATTTGAAATAGGAAAAAATTACGAAATTAAATATTTTCAAACTTTTTATAATTATTTTTTCTGATATTTCAAATTTTATTTCAAAAATATAATTATTACATTTTCATGTTATTATACAAAAAAAAATTATCACAAATCAAGATTTTTAAATATATCATTCGTCATCCGAATTCTCAGTAAGATCCATTCCATGCGGAAGATTGTTATAAAAACTATGGTAAATTGATTTTATACATTTTTTGTTGCAAAAATCCTTTAAATCGCTGAATTTTGCATCTGGTATTGGAATTGTAGATTCATAGGCCGCCTTTATTTCAAAATTAAGGCTACTAGCGACTTTATACGATCTCTTTTATCAAAGAAATTGATTTAAATGGTTCATCAAATTTCTTCTTATATTTTAATTTGTTAAAATCACTTTGATCAATCAAAATATGTTTGATTTTACTGGTAAAAAAATTTTCTCCAAACTCAAGTTTTGGCCAAAATTAATAAATTTGAATGAGATTTAAAATCAAGGAAGTCAGTAATATTCATTTCAATCACAATATACTTGGGTGGTTTAATTTTCGCGCACTTCATTAACTAATGCCATTGTTCCGGCACGACACTTTCTTGATTTTTAGCTATATTCATTTGAATTAAGAATGAATTCTGTGTGTGACCCCGCTCCATATATTTTTGAGAAATATAAATATTTAAATGTGAACAATCCCAAGCGTTAAATGAATAAACTACTTTATTCCTATTTTGGCCTGCATAATTGTCCGACCAAAGCCTAAATTCTTTTCAAGATTAATAAAGTTCTATGAATTACTCTAGGCAACTAACTACTTCTATTCCTCCTCGTTTACCAATCGTTTCATGCCAGACAAATCAAAATGCAGTGTTGTCATTCAAACGATATACGGTAAAGTTGTATACGATATAATTTCGTTTATAATAAAGCTTGAGATTGAGAACACTGCCGTGACAATCTTGTTTTGACTTGCTTGAGCTTCAATTTTAACAATTTCTTTTAATTTTCGCACTTCAGTTTTATTAAACAATGTTTATTTTGAATCGTATTAAAAAGAATTTTTTGTTGTGGTGATAAATTGTCAGATCCAATGCATTGATCACACTGATCTTTTTTAGGAATGAAAAATCCTAAATTAAAGTTATGATTAAAAACATCACGGTAGTGACGAACTATTACTATTTTTTCGGCAGTGATGAGGATCAACACACGGGAATGACTCCAAATGATCACAAATAACTTTACACATAACATGTTTTTTTTTGGATCTAAAGCGATTTTTTGTATTTTCCTCTTTGGTCTATATCTAAGACGCTATTTCCGGTTAAATTTTTAGCGGTTGTCATCCATTGACTTTTTATATCGAGAGTATTTATGAATATTGTCCTACAAACCAAAAATAAAAATTAATACACGACAGTAACGAAGCTAATTAGTTTATAACTTTTAAAACTAACCCTATGTAGAATTATTGCATTTCTATATTTCCAATTTAGCAAAAAATAATTTCTGTTACCACCTCTCTGATAACTAGTTGCACATTGTGATCTTTTTTTCGGTTTCCTCGGTAAATTCTGTGATGAAATTCGGGTCACGATCTCCCAGACTCCAAAAAAGTTTAAAGATTTTTTTCTCTATCGACAGTCGTTATTTTCTCTGTGCATTTGTTTGAGTACGAACAGCACGGAAGTCACAAATTTTGCCCTTTAATATGTTGGCCGCTTGCGTCGTGTTGCTTTTCATGTTGCTTTTCAATTGCAAACGCTTGAGTTATTATATTCTTCTATAATTCCCAAATGGGCATTCTTTAAGTTTTCATCGATTTCGGTAAATAATATCATTAATCCATTTATAATTATCTTATATATGGTCCATTTTAACAGTACTGTGGTTTTTGTGATAAACTCTGCCAGTTTGGGTTGCGGCGCCACACTAATACCTCTTTTTTAAGTGTTTTATTGTTCACTCGGATCGCATGTCGGGGTTTCACACTTTTGCTTGGTGGTTTCATCCTTTTTACTTTGTTGTTTGTTCTTTGTTGAGTAATACAGCTCTTTGCCTATTCGTAATAATCTGTTCTTTAAATCTACCGCACCCTTCTGTTGATCGTCTCAATATAATGCATCATTCTCATTATAGTTGTAGCTTAACATTTTCATAATTTAGTATTGATCGCCCAATATCCAATACGAATTCGTTCTTTTTCATGAAGTCAACACCTAAACTCACCTCATTGACAATATCTGCCGCCAAAACTTCATTCCAGAAGTCCTTGGTTACCAATTCGTAAGGTCACTTCCATCTTTCCTTTGACCTCTGGTTGAAGTTCTTTTTATACTAAATCACTTCTCTCAATCGTCCGTATTGCTCCTGTATCTACCCAAGTAACAATGGAATTTCGTGTTAGCTTTTATAGCATTATTTTGTCACTTTTTTGGTCAGATTGACCAGTTTCTATGGCTCAGTAATAAATTGTTTATTATCTTTATGGCACTACTTGAGATTCTCATGTAGAATCTGGCAACTTCATATCATTCAGCAGTTTATATATTCTGTTTAGCCGTTGATTGGGTGCGTAAAGCTTTGAAGGTGCTTAAATTAACTAATTTTAAAAATCTCATTCAGTGGATCGATTTTATTTATCTCAACTTCAACACAGGATGCTCTGGGTCAAACATCTCCTGAAGCCCAACCTAGCTGTTTCCGATGGTTTTGTGACACCTATTATTTCATAGACTTTTTGATATGCCTCTGTATGTCCCCTGCTATTCTGGTGTCGAGGCGGTTTCTCTCCCTGATTTTTGCTCTGGTATCAGAAAAATGTCTGTTTAATTATCTCTCACAACACTCCAAAACAGTATAAAAGGGTATATATGTCACTGGTTGATTAAGGAATTCAACTGGGTTCGAAACCCAATCAGTATTATTATCTGCAACAACATACCTACTGGATTATTGGCTGCATTACAAAAATGAAATTGAAGATAGATGGTGACGTTGAATATGGAACAGTGAGTGTGATAAATTGCGTATAATAAGTGGATGGAGTGTTATAAATTTGTTATTGTTAATATTGAACAGATTGTATAGCCTTTCTGTCATTTACTTCAAAAATAAAGATAACTACAAGGTATAGAGGCAAATGATCTTGATTGAGGTAGTTATAAGTGTGGCCTACAAGAAGAAACTTTTACGAAAAGCGACATGTTCCAACATCTCAACATCTCGACAACAGGCTTTGTATTGAACGGCCGAAAAATTACCAATAGTTAAACGTCTCACGTGAACCATCAACACACCGATGAACACATTCATAATAAACTCAAAACTAGTAAAGATAATATGTCATGTAAAAACCTCGAACAACTGCAAAGGGGTTACGATGGCGGTTTTTGGAAATGTCAAATGCAACCAATATAATCTGATTATATGCTCGTACTAAATGTAATATAGTAAATATACATTTACCAGCAAAATGGTATGGAAGACTCTGCAGATGCAATACTATAGATATCTATTTGGAATGATTATACGTTATTAAATGCCCAGCAATCCTCTCAAAGTCCCCATTCAGCGTTCTTTTGTCGTTCCAAGTTCAAGGGAGTGTATTACGCATTCATACCTGGTCTACAAATTTTCTTGAGGAATATTCTCAAAATAATCGTGGAATATAACAACCTGTCCTTTTTTGACAGTGTTGGTAGACCAATCGTTCGGCTTTTTTGTAAAACATGAAAAAATTGTTTGACTCAATTATTATTATCCATAAAAAACATTTTATTACACTAGAGCCACCGTTATCCTCAAAATGTGGAATCGTGATCGAAAGTTGTGCTGTCTTTGAAGTGTTTTTGAAGGAGAGGAACACTAAAGTTGCTCAACAGGTTTTCTTCTCTACTAGTTTTGCGTCCTCGTAGACTAGGTCTACCATATAATAACCACGGTAGGCGATTATTAAGTATTTGTTTGTAGATGAAATTTAAGATTTTCAGATTGAAATAAACTTCCAAGGAGCATTCGGATATTTTTTTTACAGTAAGGCGTTAAATTATCACTACGATGTACTTGAACAAGATCTCGCTTAAGCAGGAATTATAGACTCGCCTTATTTTTGAAAATAAGTTTGAATCAACCTGACAAAAAAACCACATCATATTATTAGAGTTTCTAGTTAAGCTAGAATGAGGAACCTACCAATAACATACGTATACCTTAATTGGAGTATTTCTCCAAAAAGTCATAAGACCAGTACTCATTTTTTGCACTATCGTATGTACTTTAACAACCTATCCAGATTTTTATGTGAGATTAGTCCAAGATTGTTTTTCATATCAGTATAACGTATATTAAGCTAAGAACAACTCTGGTTCTAATTATATTAGTTTCTTAAGAGATTGAATATGTTTTGTGGAAGTATCCAAACTAGTCTAAGATTTAATTAAGCTTAATAAAAGGTGATTTTGAACTAACCAAGTAAGGTCATATCGCCACCCTCAATTTTATTTTCCCGGTGAATTGGTAAGCCATCTACAAAAAGAAACCTGGGCTGAATTTTTTAAGTAAAGTTAAGAAAACAGAAAATATCAAAATTGGATGAATTGTCCAACTTTGGGTGTGCTGGATAATTTTATTGTTAATAAAATTCTTCAATGGTTTCTTCCCATTTGAAAAATAATCGGCAAGTCTTAAGTATTACGTCCTTTAAAAGCCCTTAGTTTGGCAGCTTTGCATATCACAATGGGCTTTAATTTTTCTCCGGCGCTACTACAACACAGTAAAATTGTAAGGCGTTCTTTTGATTTTTTGCCACTTTTACATAGTTCACCTTTCTCAACTACACGCCGGTCTGGCATCATTTTATAAAATAAAGCACATCGTCTGCAATAAATATATCAGTCGCGTATCGTAGCGTTTTGCTATGTCCTTAAATTTTTCATTGAAGATTTCTACTGCATGGCTTGCTCTTTCATTTTCCTCTCCACAAATAATTTTTTGGCTAATGGTTGGTCAACTTAGGCAGATTATAATATTTGAAACTGAAACTTTTGCGTTGGTTAGTCAACATATAAGTTATAGAGTTGATCAGCTTGTGGAGATATTTTTATACGAAAATGTTTTCAATATCTAATGATTTTGGAAAACAACAAAAGTTAAGGAGGTGCCCAACTTGCAGGGGTGGTCAACTTTGCGGGTTGTACTATATATATACATAAATATATATATATATATATATATATATATATATATATATATATATATATATATATATATATATATATATATATATATATATATACATATATTAATAAATTACAAAATTAATTTAAGTCAATTAATAAATCCATAATTTAGACGATATTGCGTATGTTCGTATACAGTTTTCCACCCGACAGTGTATTTTCGTTGGTTAAACCTAAATTATATGTTATATAATTATGTTATCGAGAAAATCATTGAACACTGAACAAATTGGAAAATGATTTTAACATAGGTCTGGTATATACATATATTCATGTATATGCGAATGATAAATGCAAAAAATTAATCCACATCGAAACCATAAAACCATTATCATGAATCGATTACGATGCCAACAAAATTATTTTCCTATTTTTATTGCATACAACATAGCCTCTCCAGAATTTAATACTAAACCAAAAGCTTTATATATTATATTATATACTGTAACGCATATAGATCCCTAAAAATAGTAATAATAGTAAAAATAAAGTGATTATTATTAATAAAATTTAGTTGAATAGACGCTTTTCTTGATTTATATTTTGGAAAAGCTAAAGAGTGGAACGACCTATAAACGTATATAATGGTTATTGTTTTGCCATTTGTGGGCATGTAATTTGTTATTCTAGAAATTAGGAGGGTGAAACGAATAATTTATTTGGCTCAGATCAGTTTATCAATTTATAATTTTGCTTTTCATTATTAGTTTTAATCGGATTGTTGTGACGTCAATTGGGGGTCGTAAATCAAGCCAAAAGTGAAAGAAACTAAATACTTCTTCCACTTGAGCGGTTTAAATGTTTTAAATTCCACAGAATTCAGCAATCGTAATGCTGGAATAAAGAGGCGTGGACAAATATGCTAATATCAAAAGCCCATTTCCGAAAGTGGGCCAACTAAACAGCGAACTATTCAGAGGAAATGCTATGACCAAACCTTTTTATTGCAAACAATACTTCGAGCATGGTGAAGGTTATGTTTAGTTCCTTTTGACATTAGTATGCTAACTTTACTCAAAATCTGTATAACGCATTAAAAAGACATTTTTGGCTCCCCTTCATAGACCCTTCTATACTCCTGCACATGGTTATATTAAAATAATAGAAAATAATAAAATAGGGAACGGGTACCATTTATTTATTGAGCATGGCAATAGATTTCAAACCCACCTTGCACATTTGCTACTGATTATACTTCTAAAAAGCTTAAAAAAGTGGCCAAAGAGCAACAGATTAAAGCAAATTTAGGCGTCTCTTCTAAAAACGTCGAAGCCTTCACTTTTAATCTTAGCCCTAGACCAACACAAAATAACTACAAAACACTTTTCAGCTTGAGGAGGAACAAAGGTAGTAAAAACTATTGAGTTGAGAGAGTTTCTCATCATGCGGTGGTCTCGAGTTTTCACATAAGCTATCAAAAGCTTTCCAGTAATAGCTGGTAAGCTATGACTAAACTTGTGGAAATCTTAACTTCTTCTTATAAACCTTATGGATGAGTGGAGGTGCCATCTCGAAAGTGGTTAAAATCTCCAAAGTGGTGACATGGAGTTGACATCTCTAAAGTGCTTTCATCAGAGTAGAAGATTGCAGATCGATATCTGGAAAAGAATGAATTTCCTTGAGAATGGAATCATATGTTATTATTTATCTTGGAGATACTCACCAGACATTTGCCAACCTAATATTTTTGGCTTTGAAGACTTGTATCGTGTCGTTCAATTTAAAAATACCGGGTATATGTGCTAAAATTCCACAACTTTATACAGTGAATTCAATCATATTGTGTTGTAATGGTTCAACACCAGACGTTTGCTGATGTACCTATGCCTTTAGGAAATTATTTATATAAATAAATAAATAAGGATAAAAAGTATTTTCCGGAAAATATTCAAGATGTCTGATCCAAATGCAATATTTGGCTAAACAACTTGAGCTAAAAATTATATTTTTTGAATGTTTGCAACGAATTCAAATTTTATTTTCTTAAAAACAAAGAAATTTTCTTAGCAGCAAGGTTTAGGATTAAAATGTATTATAGAATGTTTCACCGTAAATTTAACCTTACCTAGCTTAACTATATATTGTAGGCACAAGTGTCTAGTAGATACAACACGTTTATATACAGATTACGATAAAGCACCGGGCAGTTACGAACACCTATAAGTATGATTGGAACTGGTGTTTATCAATAACTGAATGGAGGCGATACACGAGTATTTATCTTAAATGTTATTGGGTCGGTTAGGTTACCTTATACAATATGCCAAATTTCAAAGAAAATTTTCTTCGTGGTATCAAACCAATAAAAACTACTTTTAAAATTCCGGGAATTGAGATTGCCTCGATTTAAACTTGGTTAAGCCATATAAACTAAAATCGAACGAAACCGAGATTGACAAGATACAGTGAAATTGTGAAATTGTGTCACTGAGTTGACAACTTAATAAGCTTGTAGGTATGAAAATCCAATTATACAATAATATTGATCGTTTTCACTTACTTATGGTTAATGACGTAGGCTTTTATTTTTTAAAAAGCTTACGTGTGTTCTCGAGAATTTCAGAATAGTACTAAGAAATATTGAAAATTCGATACAAGTGTGAATTGGTGTTAGAATATTTTTTTTGAGAAAGGCATGTGCCAAGGTGAAAAAATATGTCGAATTAGACTTTTATATTTTCTTACAGTTAGTGAGTAATAAGATAAATTTTCAATACTCTCTCGCTTTCTTTAGTTCCACGAAAATTAATTGTTTTGTATCTGAAATGGAAATATTTCTGTTATATATTATTTATCAACTTAACTTTAGATCAATCGAGTGTAGCGAGAAATTTGTAATTTTTGGAATTTTTTTTTCTAATTTGAATTTAACTGGAATTTCTAAAATTTCATCCGAATAGGAGAAATCGAAATTATTACAGCATTTCCTAATATTGAAAATAACTAATTCGTGTGTTCATCAGAATTTAAATTTTATAATATTCTACGAAACGGTTGTCAGCCCTAAAATTCAAGGAAAAGTTTCAAGGAACTCACTACTTGTTTGCGGTTCGCTTATTTACGTCCTTACTTTTACGCCATTACAGACAAATCGAGGACGTATGGCTATACGTCCCATTTTCCGAATCGTCTGTCCAGACTGTAGTGATGGCATGGAAGATGGGTCGGCCCATGAGTTCTTCACTCGAACAGGGGGTCATAGTTGTGTTCATTCACACCACAGATCATAATCTCATGGTGAAAAACTTCCCGCTTGAACTGCCGCATCTTTAACCACTACGCCACCTGGGCGGTAAGAAAAAGTTCTCTATGCCAGGAACTATCACTTGGTTGGATCGTTGAGAGGCAACGGACATAGCTATAGTCTGAAGGTGGTACTGTCAGCATCGTTTAGGTACTCAATAATGATGTTATTGAGAACGATCTAGGCTTCTGGAAGGAAGCCAATTGTTTATCTTCCTCAAGATTAAAAGGTTTGTGTTATTCAAACTGAAACAGCATGTGGCATGGTAACATAATATCGGCGAGGAATTAAAGAAAGGTGATTATTACTTTAAAGGGAAGAAAAAGGGCTTCCTAATTTCGAGTAAGAATAACAAACAATTTATATGATAAAGTTGAGCGACTGTAGAAAAAGAAATATTTTTCCAATGAATTTTCAACAAAGTACAGTAAACCATCATAATTTCATCATTTTAATTCGTCAGAATACACGAAAGTGAACTCTGCAACGATAAATTAGCACAAAATGTACTTAACGACATCGAAGCATTACAATGATGGCTCAACTTATCACGCCATTTATTCAATCCAAGAAAAACGATTTCTTGCATCTTTACCATGTCTATTGATAAACCATTTGTGGGTGGTATGACGTTAAAGAATATCTTTAGATTTATTTAGTTTGATAAGATTATACCAACACAGAGAACGAAGTAGAGAAAGGCATGAGATTATATCAGAAAATACACAACAGGCAGTTTTTCTCCCACAAGAAGGCAGAAAAAAGCGCAGTTACAAATAGAGATATATGTAAAAACGGCCGTTATTTTAGTTAACAAACATTCCACCTGTTAGGGATCTGATCACGCCAAACCCGAAAGCCACACTTGAACAACAACTAATTTTAGAAAGATTGAAAAAATTCTTTGAGGGCAACTGTACAAGTGAACAAGATTACGAACTGCCAAATGGCAAATATAATGGAACTATTAGCACCCAAAAGCACCAGAAGTGTTTAAGCTGATGTTTGTTAGTTTGCAGAAGAGCGTATTCACTCTGTTGAAACTATTACCCTTTTACCATCTAGTAAGTTCTTCATTTAATGTGTGAAATTGTGAACTTTCTTGAAAGTTTTCTTTATTTTCAGATTGGAAATTTTTCCAATTGAGGTAGCGTAAAGTTTTCTAAGAAAATTGATTTTCGGCAATGACTACTTTTCACCTTTATCACTCAGTTCTTTTTCCACTATACTTTCAATGCAGTCTTGAGGTTGGTGAAAATTAATTTCGAGCCTTTTGCTCGTTCAATCATTGCATGGTCGTCATCACACTTTATATGAGTATGTCCGCTTGCAGCAAACAAGATATCAACATGGTTGCGATAGGGATGTTTTTATTATGGCCGTGGCAGGAATCAATGGAAACTGTTATGCGACAACATTGGCAAATTCAAAAGATAATCATAACCAAATATTATTTCCTCATCTCAGATATGTTAGTAAACAGTTTTCAGTTTCCAGTCATGGACACTCAAGTTGGACGTCCACAACTAAAGAATCAGAATTCCCCTACAGGCACCGGTTGGTACTACTTAAGATCAAACGTATGTAATTGTACATTCTTAGCGATCGTTTTATCAACATATTTTGAATTGGAATCATTCTTGGCCATTTTGTGAAGTAATTTCCGCTTTAAAATCTATATGCATCTTGGAAATGGTTAAATTTCCCTGCAGATATAATTTTGTAGAATCTCTTTTTGAATAATGCAACTTGAAGGTCGGGAAGCTCCGAACGTATTATTTTACTTAGAAATTATCGAGTCGGAACATTTGTTTGAGGTAGGATGCTGTCCTCACATCTTCGAGTGAGAAGGAGCTTCTATTTTTTCAACGATGGTTTTTCTTGACAAACCATGTTTGTTCTCTATCCAGAGTCAAAAAGTATTGGCGTGGAAATTTTTTAATTTAACATCAAAATGTTTTCTTTAAGTTCGAGCATTACCAATTTCAATTAGACTCGAAAAAAATAAATCTTGAAGGCTTTAGTTCCAAACTTTCATAAATCATAGAACTGTCAAACGTATGCACTTCACCACTGTACCTTCTCTTGGTAGATTTCAAAGGAGGTTTTGACTTAATTAGTCAAATTCTCCTTCGAAATCAATAAAGTAAAAAATTCTAAAACACGTGACAAGTAATTCAAGGCTGGATTATCTTCTCTAGTATTACTAACAATACTTGATAGCATCAATCGTCAATTCGATCTAGATTTTGCAGATAAAATTTACCTGCTACTACATAACTTCATAAACATGCTGACAGACCACGGAAAGGAAGTTGGTTGAAAAATAAACATCAGTAAAACATTAGGCATGGAATGCATTCGCCCTATCGATAATAAAGCTAATTGTGAGATCGATAGGACTGGATGCGAAGAGGGGTTTTCACCATCGATCATTTGGGCCGTACGATCGATGGTGCGACTGAATTTATCTGAGACCCAGTTAAAATTAGAGTGCGTGTGCCGTTCCATCGTCCATGTCAGTACTATAGGCTGGCATGGAGCTATGTAATGTGCACATGTTTTCTACGTTAATCGGACCTAAAGTCGGAACGTTTAGTAATATAGTGGGAAGTCACAATGGGCCAATTAAGCCTGAGTGACAGATAACACTTCAACAAAATTAATGTTTATTGTCGAATGTGTAAGTGAAATCAATTCTCCAGTTCCCTCCGGTGCTAGTGATACAACCGAGTTAAACATGGCGAGAGCTTAAATACCTTCCAATAGTGTCAAATGTTCTTGTCTAGTGAGAAAAAGTACATCGAAGAGCCAAAAATTATCTAGAAAATTGTGCTTGTGAAACAATCGAGTGAAACATGGGGAGAGCTTAAATATAGCTTTCAATAGTGTCAAATGTTCAAGTCTAGTGAAAAAAATTAGTAAAGTCAATTTAATCGAAATTCTTTCATTTAAACCGACATCACGAATCATTTACCAGATGCACAAATAACTATATCGCTCACAGTGTCAATAAGACATTATTAAGTAACAGCTGCAATCGTTTCTCCACAAATCGACAACCTAATTAAACTGAGAATTCATTATTGTATGTTTATATTGCTATGTACATCTTTCATGTAATTTACCACAGTTGTATACAACTCAAATAGTGTATATTGTTTTATAAAAATAAATTAAAGTTTTAAAATGCTGATCTCTGCTGTCTAATATTTTATTGGTTGCCCCAATTTCTTTATAAGTCTCTAATATCGTTTTGTATAACATATCCTTTGTGTAAAATAATTCATTTATTTTATCTCGATTAAACTAACTATAAACTATATATGGTTTATATATATATATATATATATATATATATATATATATATATATATATATATATATATATATATATATATATATATATATATATATATATATATATACATATAAACCGAGAAAGATGAAATCTTCTAAACCCCAAAATCTCTTTGTTCTATTATATATTACATAACAACAGCACAACTCAGAATGAAACCACACATCCGTACATACGAGTCTACACCTTCTTATTTTATATTATATTATATAAATTATAATATTTTAAAATAAATAAACAAAATAATAATAAAACCAAAATTTTTGAGCAATTTAACAAAAAAAAACACTGTTATATACAACAAAATACTTATTGACTCTTTTGGGAAATTTTAAGGAAGGAAATTTTCAAAAAAAATTTTTTCTTTGTTTTTCCATCTAAATTGGGAAAAATCCAACAACAAAGCACAAAACATTAAGAAAGAGAAATTGATTTTCTCAAGTTTAAATAATACGTTCGTTTTGCGATATATAACATAATATAGCATATATGTACGTATGTATACATAAGCAGCACATACACACACATGTACTCGTATATAAGAAGGAATAAAATATATTTCATCTCAAATAAAGGAAAATCATGAGAAATGAAATAAAAAATAAATTTGACAGGACCTAAGAGACTTAAACTCGATATTATATTCTAGTTTTATTGTTTTTATTATTATTGTTGCTGCCGCTGCTGCTGCTGTTCCACATATTATAGTGGATTGTGTGTGCCGAGCAACAGAATATGCTCGTGTACTTGGTATATTTTTTTTTTATTGTTATGTAAAGGAAAATGGGCATGGTGAATGAATGAGTGGTGTATACACTAAAAAAAAGTGTATTAGATAAAATTTCGTATTGAAATGCTTTATATGGTTGGAAATGTGTGTAGGTTTAGTTGAGAAGAAAGAGTGAAAAGCTTTCGAAACAGATCAATGTTATAAAACTTGAAGATATTATTTAAATGGAATGTATAAGCCCCATATCGTACATATTCGTTTTGTTACTAATACCATTCTTATGTTGCTCACTTATTTTATTTACTTCACAGTGAGTTAAAAGTGATAAAATGATTATTTTTATCTTTTTTGTGAAATTTAGTGTTATTTGAGGAAAACGACCTTCACAATTTTATGTGTTTGTTTTGTTTATCGTGGACGGTGCTAAATTTTAACTCTATCGTTTGAATTCGTAGCTTTATATATTTACCTGTTCAGGTAAATCGAGTAAATTTATTTGGTAGCTTAATACTGGATCTGGACAAATTTACTTTTCCTTATTTCGAGTGGACTTAAATAAAAACGTTTTGTTGTTTCGAATGTGGTGGAAAGAAAGAGATTTACGATCTGGAAATATATGTTTTTTACGTAAAGCTTTTTTAAAACAATTTATCGAAAGCTTTCAAGAAATTTGTAATAATATATAGGTAATAAATATTGTGTATATAGGTAAATGAAGTGGCCTATATTAAACAAACTGGTGACTTATTCTTGAAAGTTGGGTTTCAAGTGGAAGTAAATTTTAACCAGATTTAATAAAACAATTGGTTTGGACTTTGTATTTCAATATCTAAGATCTTTAAATAAAATTCGACGCAAACGAATAGATGTTAATGTCTTGCATCGTTGTCTCATTGATTTTAATGTACTTTTCTAGGACCCTCAACCACATTAGAAGGTTTTTTTGGATATACTCCGATTTTGGATTTTTTTCTAGATCAAAATATCCAATCCGATACAAATTTTTCTATACAGAAGTTGTCGAATTTGTCAAACGAAAGCCTGAAGTATACGCAGTTAAGATTCACTTGAAATTTCCAAGTTTCGTTAACACAAAATAAAATTGGTCTCCTAAGTAGCAGTCGGATGTTGACATACGATTTTGGAAATTCGATTTCGTTAAGTCGTTTTAGTTTCATTATCGCAGATTATTCGATATCGGATTTTCATAATAGCTATCGGATTCTAATAAATCCGCTTTCGGATCCGATATCTAATTTTTTGCCCCTGAGCTATATTCTCGTTTAAAAGAGCAATACGACCGCCCAGGTGGCGCAGTGGTTAAAGCTGTGGAAGTTGGAGTGGGACGTACCGCGTTTGAATCCCGATAGGAGCAGGCTGCAAAACGGATTTTTCTGCACCATACAATTACGATCGATGAACACATCTACATGAACACATCTACATGAACACATCTATGACCCCCTGTTGGAGTGAAGAGTTCATGGGCCAACCCATCTTCCATGTCAGTACCATAAGCTGTAATGGAGCTATGCAATGTGCCGATGGTTCTACGTAAATTGGACCTATAGCCGTACGTCCTCGATTTGGCTGGAATGGCGTAAGGTAAGGATCGTTCGCGAGCCGCGAAAGAGTTGGAAGTGCCTTGAGCCCCGAAACAAATTGAAGAGATAAAAATAAAACAAAAAAAAGAGCAATATGGAATCTGTTATTTCTTAAGGCAGATTCAGCGGTTCCAGTTTATTCGAGATGCTCAAGAACATTTCGATTGTATTGGCTACTGTGTGTTGGCCAAATCATCTAGTTCATTTTGTTGTGTTTTACTTAACTATTTTACAAGAACATTTACTTTTTCGCATGCTCATCCAGTCACGTTCTTGTGCATATTGCTCGCTACTTGCTTTCTTTTCGACCAATATTGTAACGAGATTTGTTTGTTTCTTCTGCAACTTCAAATCTTTGGTTCGCTTGGGCCTTCAATTTTATGGTATCTTACTATTCAGATTGTCTAATCGCTCGTTTACAACACCTGGTTTTGCCTTCGTAGCCCTTCATTGTCTTTGCCGCATTTTTTATGTCCTTTTTCTAGTTCTTTTACCACACAATTCTCATCGTCAGCTTTATTTTTCAGTTTCTGTTTTTGGGCACGTTCTTCTGCCGATTTATTTTCATCTTCCTCCAACTGTTCCTGAAACAATTATTTTCATACTTTTAGCTGATTTTATAGCAAGTCAAGCTAGTTTGGCATCTTCCAGCTGCTGTAGGTCTTTATACGCGCTTATTCAACTTTAGCTAATTTTGTTTGCAACTCAGCTATTTGAGATTTGGCTGGTTATCGTCGTCTCTGATTGACTTTAAGTGATGAATTGATATTTCTAAGCCTACTTGCTAGATCTGCATTTTGAGCCTATAATGTTTGTTTCGATTTTTCGAGTATTACCTTAACTTTTTTCAACTCACCATTTGTTCATTAACGGTTGAGAGAGTCAAGGAATTAATTTTTTAAAACTTCGAATTAAAAAATAATATATGGCTTAGAGGCTGTAAACGGCTCCTACCGCTACTCAAATGAGACCTTTTGAACAGTAAAATTTAACGATTGGTGCACATTGTATAGGTGGTCAGCCCAACGACTCGAACTCTAGACTCTCTTAACCATTAAGCTACTACAAATCACTCAAAACACATTCAACCTTTTCAGCTTAAGTTCAGGCTGTCTTTTCTGCGTGCAAATATTCTTGAAATCTTGTTAAAAGGGATTTAAGTTCATGTTGAATTTGTTGTGTACTAGCTGTCAACGCGGATTCCCCATCGATTTTAATTAATGCACGAGTAAATTTCCGTCTCGTTTAGATTGCATTTCTTCAACTTGAAAACGTTTTGCGTTCATCTGTTCTTTTAGATCAGCCATTTTGGTTTCTAGTTTGCGTTTTGTGGGATCAGTTATATCCATAAAAGCTTTGGTTTAGGAAAACGTCCAAACATTGTATAAACTATATTAAGGTTCAAATTTCTGGAGAAGAACTTTAAAGTATCTAATTTTTAAACCGTATGCAAACTTTTATATCGGACATGAAATCTAACGCCCAATTAAACTGATTGCGTCTATTAATCAAGGATTAAGAGCTTAAACTGATATAAAGATAATGGGTGAGTAAAATTAGTTCCAAAAAGCCAGCATTACTGCAAAAGGCTGCTATAATACTTGCTGGAGAAATTCATCTCTCATTTAACGAAGCACATTGGATTTGTTTTGAAAATAATCGTGCTGGATATATCAAGAGCACAAGACTTAGATAAAAGTAATTAAAATTCAAGTGAAAGCTGTTAGAAGTTGGTTGCAGAAGCACATCAACAATAGGTAATTATATGTCACTACGTTGTAGCTTAATGCAATACAGAGGTATTACTTTGTTATTGGTAATACCATAAACTGTATCAATATTTGGAATACTTTAACTAAAGTCATCGACCTTTTCCTTTGCATAAAAAGAATTTGTCGATGACTGTATATTGATTATTATTATTATTATTATTTTTATCTTTATTATCAATCAAAGTTATAATTTTTAATTACATAAAATTAATGCGTCATACTTAATAAAATAAGCTAATAAAATGTGTGAGGTGAATTTTGATAATTTACACTTTTAAAATTTAACAAACAAAAATTTAATTTTCTCAAGAATACTAGTTTAGATGAAATAGATCTGATATCTGGTGGTAGTTGATTATGAAGTCTAGGGGCCATGAAGAGGTAGAACTGACGACAATATCCTTTCCTGGTAAAACTCACTAAACAACGGTCGTTAATACGAAACTGGTACCTGTCATTAGTTCGAAATCTTTCGTAACCACCTCTAATGAAAAATATTTTTAATATTTTATAAACATATAGATATCTAAGTGGAAGTATTCGAGAGTTTGCGAATAGGGTGAATGTATGTTCACGAAAACCTCTTCTATGAATTATTCGAATTAGGTATTTTTGTGCAATAATTAATTCCCTTAAAGTTTCAAAATATTTTCCACCCCACAATGATAAACCATAATCTAACTTAGAATTTTTCAAAGCAAAGTATATTGACTTTAGAACTCCATGGGACACAAATTTCTCAATAAATAAAAACTTTCTTACTACCGATTTCATATACTTTGAAAGAATGCTAGTGTGTTCAATAAAATCCAACTTATAATCAATGGTTATACCCAAATATTTCAATTTAAAAACCTTTACAATCGTTAAACATTTGGAATTACAATTATTGAATACACAACCAGACTTGATTTCGCATTACAAACGGCATAAAATGCGTTTTTGGACTAAGAACCATGGTATAAATACCAAACCATTTCGTCAAAGAAAATAAATCTTTCTTTAGATGAATCATGATAGTTTCAAATGAGTCAGCTTCGTAAGAGAATGCCAAATCATCAGCAAATGCAACAACGTTGCCACAAAACTTGAGATTACAAAGCGAATTTACATACACTCGAAAGAGTATAGGCCCCAAAACAGAACCCCGAGGAACTTCACAGTTCAAATATTGAGTGTCACTCAAAGTTCCATTTATATTAACAGTCTGTGAACGACGCGACAGATATGATTTCAGTAAATTAAAAGGTGTGCCACGGAAGCCAGCATAAGATAACTTTTCCAACAATAGATCATGATTAACAGTATCGAAGGCTTTAGTTACATCAATAAAAAGACCTGCAGTTTTTCTATTTTTGTTCAGATTTAAGTAAACATCATTGAAATACCACAATAAAGCGTCCTCAGTATTACGTTTTGAACGAAAACCATATTGCGAATCACTGAGAAAATTTGTAGTGTTTATAAAGTCAAAAAGTCTTTTTTTAATAATTTTCTCTAAAATTTTTGAAAACACCGATAGTAAATCTCTTTTTTGAAGAGAGGCAAGACTATAGATTTTTTTAATTGAGCTGGAAAAACTCCATTTGTTAGGCTTAAATTAAAAATATGTTTAAGTGGATTTATGATGTTAAATACAATGGACTTAATGGTTTTGCTTGAAATTTCATCAAAGCCACATGCATCTGATGATTTTAAGTCATTAATGATAACAATAATCTCATTATAATCAGTGGGAGCAACAAAGCAAGACATTGGCTCAATGTTACTAGAGAATTTAATTTCATCTTCCTCTTCGATATTACAGTCTACAATGTCGATATTACTCCCTAGTTTTTCAGGTATATCAATAAAAAAATTATTAAATGGGTTAGATACTTCCTTTTTGTCAGTATGCAAAATATTATTACCATCCTTAACAGCATAATGTATATTGCTTATTCTAGATTCACCTATCATTGAATTTATGGTCTGCCACTGTTTCTTTGGATCATTTTTAAATATGTTAAACCGTGTTTTGTAATAGTCTCTCATAGCCTGTTTGTTAACTATATTATTTTTTTTCTTTAGATTGAGATATCATGCTTTAAGAGATAAATTAGATGGATTTTTTGATAATTTATTATACAATTTATTTTTTAGGTTAAAAACATTCCTAATTTTATGTGAAATCCATGGTTTTACGGTTTTATTAGGTGCTACTTGATATGAGTATTTGTTAGAAACAATGTGCATTTTGATGATGGCAAGAAATGTATCAAATGAAAAATCAACATCATTAGATTCCAAAACGCCAGGCCACGATTCATTTACCAAACAATTGTTAAGGCCCAAATAATCAATTCTCCATTTGGTAATTTTAACACCATTCACCATACAGTCAGAAAAACCCAGATTGAACTTTAGAATAATAGCAGAGTGGTCATTTACATCAAAATTGTAAACATTAGCATGAAATGGAATTTTATAAAAGATATTTTGACGAATAAAAAAATGATCAAGACATGAACCTGAAATAATTCTAGTTGGTTGATCAATATAGGATTTAAGACCATGAGCAGCCATGATGTTCAAATATTCATTAGTAACTCTAGTATCGGATAGAATATCTATATTCATATCAACCATAAAGCATTAATTTTTGCAACTTGCATTACACAGAAAATCTTTTAGCTCTTTAAGAAAATCATATACGTCATACGCATGTAATCGATAAAGACAAACGACACAAAATTAATGGTTATTAATTGAATAGTAGACAGCCAAGCCATCCACTGTTTTCATATCATCTAACGGTTTGACCTGACATATGAAGTTTACATTCACAAATACAGCAGTACCACCAGCTCGATGTAACTTGTTACACTTACCAAAAGTCATAAATCCATTTAAAAGATAATCATCCAGTTCATAATCTTCAATCCAAATTTCTTAAAAAAATTTGTCCGCATACTACGTATGTTTTGATGTAAAAACAATATTGACATAGGTTGAGATTACATTGATCTGATGAAATTGTCTACTAAAATATAAAAAAAATAAGTTAACTACAAACAAAGTAATTTTATGTTACTAGTTTCGTTAAATCTAAAGAAGATTTGATATAGAATATTTTTCCCCCTTCTGTGCGCCGCGCCATTATTTTCCCATCTCTTGACCATATATATTTAACATGACCTTCGTTTTTTATTTTGATTGCTTCTTGAAGTAATTTTCTTTTATAAAATGAAAGACACTCGTTGATGTAAATACGATCCTTGGACATCGGTTGAATCAACTGTGACGGAATTGCCTTCTTAGTTTTAAATTTATCAATGATCAACTTTTTAGAAGCCGCTGTTTTTAGTTCTATAGGATAATCTTTGATTTCATTTTATCGTGGTCAGTAATAATACGTTGACAGTTTTTAATATCACTTTGTTCAATTACAACATTAAGCCTCGTTTTTAACAATGTTAAAACTACATCATTGACATTTTCATGTTTAATTAGAGGTACATTCACAATATCAACTGAATGTCCCATCAACCTATCTTGTATGAAATTGATCTGTTTCTCCAAGTCATTAACTTTCATTTTAAGAAAATGATTTTCCTCGACTACAGCATTAAATTGATCGACTGAAATTGAAAGAGTGTCGAACCGAGCATTAAGGGTTTTTTCCAGATGATCAATTTTTTTGAATAATTTTTCAAGCGTAATTTGATCTGATTCATTAGGCTGGTAACTGTTTTTTGGAGAAACAGAAATAATTTGTTGAGTAAATTCACTAACACATCCATCAGACTGGCATAAATCACATGTCCAGTAACTAGTTGCACCACTTTTTTATGATTGAATTTCACTTTCATGCATAAGTCCAACGCATTTACCATGGACAATTTTTTTACATACTTTACACTCAATATTCAAAGGTAGATCAATGCGTTTATTAATTATTTTTCCACATTTTGCATTAGCACATATAATCGACATAATAAAATGTGTATACTTAAATAATTGTTTTTGTTTTAGATAATTTTATTATGTAACTTATAACTGGATGCTATATATTTTATGACTGATATTTAATTTATATTATAAAATAAAGTAGAGCAAAATGACTGCACCTCACAACAGACAAAGAGCTAATGATGATTATGTATAGTTAGCACATAGTTTATCATTAACATAATTCTGCCGTGTTCATGATCAAGTTTACTTTACTATAACCAAACCAATTGAATAACGTTGAAAAGAGGGGTTAATCAACCTTAGGACAATAAGTGAAACAGATTCTACTTCATTTGTCTTATTGCTTTTTAACAAGTTTGTTAGCTCATTAAAGTTAACATTTGCTGGACATACAGAAGAGATCGGTCATGTTCTAGATCATGAGCAAACAGCAAAACTAAACTTTTTATAATTTTTTGTGCTTCATTGATCACTTATTCAGAAAAGTTGATTTGATGTTCGCTGTCACACAGTCTGGAGTATTATTTTTTCTCCAGTTGAGCTTTCCATGATTTAAGATCATTTGACTATTGAGGTTTCATAATATACAATATTTCGAAGCTTTTAAACTTGATAACACCAGTAGAAATATTGTTTGTAAACAGAAAGTAAGACTGTTCTCAATTCGCTGATCAATTTTTAACTGGAGAAAGACTGTAAATATTTCATTCATCAGTTTTGTTTTTAAAACAGTGGATCAGTCATGAGGGTACTAGAATACAGTTGTATTAAATGAAACATGATCGTTGACTTATTGGGGACCTCAAGTTCTCGATTGTTATTGGTAGGGCTTGGTATTCAATAAAGTGTTAAGAAAGCTGATCGGAACTTCAGAATGAATGGGAATTATTGAAGATTTCATTTTATTTTAGCTTTTATTTTAGCCTCTTTCGCTATTTTATGTTAGTTTTTAACTGTAGCGCACTTATGGTACATCAGTTGGGTTAAGCTGCTGAAATATGCAGGGCATCGTAAAGCATTTTTGAATTATATGAAATAATAGTGTGGGTTTTTTTTATGATTCTACTCAATTATAATAATAATAAGTATATTATCCTCCGTGGTATAATTGATGCTCCTCGAATAAATCAAAAAGCGTTGAATCAAACAGTTCAGAATCAACTGTTCAACAGGTCATGAACGTCGCCACCATACTTGATATAACAATGCCATAAAATTATTTATTCAAAATGTTCATTTCTACATGCGCTGTGGATCACATTTGGCAACTTTTGTCATTGGCATCCATATAAGTAGTAAAGAACTTTGAACTTTTTCATACATTTCCATTGAAAGACCATTTGACACCCAGAAAGCTCAATTGAAGTTATTGTGTAAATCATGCTGACATGCTCAGTTTCAAACTCAATTTTTCCTAATCGTTAACAATACAACAAGGATATGAATTTGAATGTTATGCTTGATGAAACACTGTACAAATAGTTTGGTGTTACGAAAAGTTTTGTTAATTAAAAAAAACAGATTTCTTCTATTCATGAAATATGTCCAAACCAAATAACTTTGCAAATCAAAAATCCTATATAGATACCTAAATTATTTTCACAAATTTACAAACTTTGGGGCAATTTATTTAAATTTATATACAAACTAGCATACACATATATGTACAGTGGTTAACTTATAACTAACGATTTATCCATATAAAATACGACATTTTTATTGTTCCACCCATGTCACCGTATATATGTATACCGCACATACAGGACAAAATCGTAAACTTTTTCTACAAAAATTCCCATTTTCACATAAATTACATTGCCCCAAAAAACTCCACTATATATAGCAAGGTATAAAGTTTAAACTACGAGCAATAAAACAAAAAATGGAATAGAGATTGAGTCTGTACAATTTCAATTCCCATAACTTTCTACCGAAATAATAAAATAAAAAAAAAAGAAAAACTGTTTTCTATACTCATTCATTTGGAAAATCTTTCATGTCACAAAATAAAAGCTCGTCGGCGTCTCTTTTTTTTTTGCACTCGTTTCTGATGTAAATATTTATGGTGGAAACATGAAAATTGTTTTCAGACTTTTTGATAGTGGGATGATAATAATGTTGATTATGAGCTCAGTCATATACACACTTGACGATATAAACTCATATATGACATATATAGATAACTCATATCTTGATTAAACGTGTAGGTTGTTTGAAATACTTACCTTTGAAGTGAGTTTTCCATGAAGAAATTTATAAGCTGATTTATATGTTGAAACGTCTCCATTGTATATAGTTTTGTTGTTGTAATATATTTTCATTATATTTACATTATGTATATAATATTTTCTATTAAGCAACGGAAAAATTTCATTTTATCTCGCTATTCGAAATTATTGTCAGTGAAGATAATAATTTATATACAGGTGGGTCTACACCGAGCAAATAAGTATAAGAAGGGAAAAACTCTAATTTTGTGAAATTGTGTATATTTTAAGTTATTTCGAATCTAAAAAATAAAATTAAGACGAGTGTATGGGAGGAAAATATAAACAAGAATTCTTTTCATTTCCATAGAGACTTTCGTTTGAAGAAAATCGATACAGTGTATACATGGAATACGCATAAAGGTGTAATATAGTGTAAAATTTTTGCATTCCTTGCTCGATGGGCCACATAATGCCTATACGTATAGAAAATTTAATTCAATTATATATAAAACAAATTCCATTGTGCGGTATACTAACTGTGTAGCATGCGCGCGAGTTTGGCTAAAGCTGGTATAATGGATAAGTTATATACCATAATTACCTGTTTTGGTTGGCTTTCCTTCTCGTTTGTTATAAAAAGCAAATTAAATAATATTTTTAATTATTCATTTTATGTCATTAAAATTTACCTTTATAAAAATAAAAAATATAATCAAATTTCCCTTTTTCCATTTTTTTTGGTATGTTATGTATAGGTAGAAAAAGTTTATGTTCGATTTTTTTTTCGTGTATGTGTGTAATTTTAATGATGAAAGTTTTCTCGGAAGTACCCGAACATTTCGGTATCATTATACAATGGGATTTTATATATTGAAGGTTTTCTAAAATCGCCCACAAATTAAATATTGTTCACTCTCTATAAACATTATCTTTTTACTGTTGTGTATATGGTCCTCTGGTATGGTGAGGGTTCGTTTTCCCCGATATTTTCCTTATCGTTCAAACGTATATATATATATATATAAGATGTAATCATAGATAACAAGAACAAGAATATATATTCAAAAAGCTGTTTTGTAAATTTTTTGGGACTATTGGTTTGGATGGATGTTTATGTATACGAGTACAACTGTAGGTTGGAAAATGTTTATACATCCTTATACGAGTATGCTTATTTATACCGCACAAGGGTACATTTTAAACATAAGTAAATAAATAATATTATTATTTATTGTATTCCCTATATATGTATACATATTTGGTTTGTGTTTTTGATTTCGCTCGCAATTATTTAGCAATATAGGAGGAATATGTATACACAGTTGAATGATGATTTAATACACAGTATAATGAAATGGACAATTGGTCGTTTTATATTAAATTAAGTATTCTATACCTTTATAATTATATAGGTAATGGAGAGGAAAATTATTTTTTAAAGGTATACAAATAGTATATATTCCCATCGGCTTATCCACAATCTTTAAACGAGCGAAAATACCTAAAGGTACAAATGATTACTCGTATTTACATCGAAATAAAAATAATAACTGTTTTGACTTAAGTGAACCTCTTCAGGTATAAAACAACAATTATTTCAAGAAATTGGTGTGCTCGATTTTAAATTTTAATCAAGATGTTTACTTTCACAAGAATGAGTTTTCTTAATTACGCTCTGTGTTATATAAACATTTGTATAATGTTGTTTTTAATTAAAGTTTTAATTATTTTAGTGATATATAAATACCAATAAAGGAAAATATAATATATAATCATCTAATTAACATCTTTATAATTAATGCCAGAAGGTGGTTTGCTGGAATAATGAGATATATCTATATACACATATTTGATGATTATATTACTTAATGAATGGATTATGAAAGCTCGTTTCTAAGTCAATGACTTTGATTTATTTCTTTGCCGCAACACGAGCTACATCTATCGGTAGTTGCAGCGCCGGCCCGAGCTCTTATGGCGCCCTAGGCCAAGGGTCTAAAGTTCGCCCCATATGTTTTAACAAGCAAACAAAGAAAAAGAGACAACTAAAAAATTTTTGTTTGTTATTAAAAAATATTTTTATATTTGAAAATATATTTTATTTTTATATTAAATTTAATACAAAATTTTCTTAACACCAATATGTATATAAAA
This sequence comes from Tipula lateralis, assembly GCA_963932295.1. Taxonomy (NCBI): domain Eukaryota; kingdom Metazoa; phylum Arthropoda; class Insecta; order Diptera; family Tipulidae; genus Tipula; species Tipula lateralis. The sequence continues at coordinate 23,676,726 of OZ010737.1, forward strand.
CTTTTGTTTCTGGATAATCTTTCAGGACTGTTTTTATCTACGAAAAAAGAGAGAAATTATATATATTCAAAAAATAATTTTATTTTTACATACATAAAAACTTTTTTCCTAGCTTCCATGGCTGCAAAATTGTTTATAAGATCATCCAGTTCCAATTTTTATACTAAATCGCGTTCGATGGAAAGGATAACTAAACCATCAAGACGATCTTGGAGCATTGTAGAGCGCAAATAAGTTTTTATTAATTTAAGTTTAGAAAAGCTTCTCTCTGCACTCGCTACAGTTATTGGCAATGTTATTATGATTCGCAATGCAATATATATATTTGGCAAGGCGGTTGTTAAATTATTCTCTAGCAAATAGTTAAGAATTTCAGTAGGAGAATCACAACAATCTGTTGACAAATGACTTTTTATGTATTTTAATTCGTCAAACAAATCCAAGCCGGAAACATCCTTTTGATCACCGTCAGTTAGGAGAAGTTCTTAATCCATACAATATTTTTGTATGTCATCATCCGTTATATTAGTGATATTGCCAAAGTTATATAGTAATTCGAATTTACTGTTATGTTTCTGAATTAGTTGAAAGTGATCACGTAACGATTGTATCGCGTTGTCCAATATAGTGTTAAAGAAATTAACTTTGAAGTTTTGTATAGGATCATCAAATACTTCATCATGTTGTTCGTAATCAAAATGTCTTCTTTGACGGCGGACTCGTACATCAATATCTAAATCAATTGCAATTGTTTTGGCCTCCTCCAAAATACAATCAAATTTTGCATCTGTTCTATAGTCTTCCAGGAACATTATGCTTTTTGATAACTACGTTACTGCTTGGCTCAGGTTTAAACTAACTGCCTAAAATGCTTTGCTAGTTACATTTATATCAAACAAAATATCATACCATACAATTAAAGAGCAGATCAATTTATATTTTTCAATTTTTTTTAATATAGCTGTGGCTTCTGACTTGTTCCGCGCTGCTGTGACTGTGGTATCATTAAGTTGCCCATCCTCATTCATACAATCATACAGAGCCGCAATAACTTCTTTGAGGTGATATCGTAGAGGTTTTAAGGCATCAATTCGACTGGCCCATCTAGTTTCACTTAGACTTTTCAACGTTAAACCAGTTATATGTTTTTTTAATAAAGCCCAGCGTTGAGTTGACGATGAGAAAAAAACATACAAATGCTTAATGATATCAAAAAAAGTTATACCTTCAACACAACAACTCGCAGAATCATTCACCACTAAATTTAGGGTATGTGCACTGCAAGGAACAAAAAAAGCTCTTGGGTTTAAATTAAGAATTCTACTTTGGACACCACTATGTCGTCCGCGCATATGAGCCGTTATCATAACTTTGACCTCTCATATTGGACACTGACAAGTTATGTGACTCTAATACTTCTATAATCTTATCTGTAATTCCAGCTCCGGAGCTATTATCAATTTCAATGAAACTTAAGAAATGTTCATGCACCTCAATGTGTTTTTCATCACTACTTGGACGTACCACTCGGACAATTAATGACATTTGCTCAATATGGGAAACATCTGGAGTACAATCAACGATTATTGAATAATATTTATTCAATTTTATTAAGTTTGTAATTTTTTCTTTGACTGCAGAATTTAACAACGTAGTCATTTCATTTTGAATTCTTTTGCCCAAGTAATGAACGTGTAATTCTTTATTTTTTATTTGACGTACGTGTTCTATCAAGATTGGGTCGAATTTAGCTATAAACTCAACAATTTTTAAGAAATTTCCATTGTTATCTTCATATCACTTATCAGATGTTCCTCTCAAAGCAAGATAATGTGACCCGTGTAACTGAATGATTTCAAATAATCTATCGTACATTTCGCCAACGTATTGTATTTTCATTCACGAGTTTTTTATTAAATGAGTCAATAGTTTTTACTTCATTCAATCTTCTGACCAAGTCATTCCCTGTTGATATACATTTTAAGTGTTCAATTGTTTTTTCATGCTCTTTTAATCTGGCTGACACATTTATCCAATCATTCAATCCATTAACAGTTAGGGAAATTTCTTTCTTAGAAAAAAGCTTCCATGCAAAACAGAAAACAGCATCATTAGATTTTGAATAAACCAACTACTTTCGTTGAATCTTTTCACCGTTAGGAAGTGTTCGATAATAGTTTGTAGAACAAAACTTCCGACTTCTTCCTTCCTTTTCTTGAACAGTCAATGGAAAATCAAAATTAATTATTTGCTCTGGTCCACGTCTTACAAGTTAATCGATATTTGGGCAAATATTTTGCGGCCATTTCCCAATATCGGACAAATAGTCTTGGATACTTGGAACAACAATTTAAGAATTATGTTCAGAATTTACCGTTTCCAAATGAGAATTTACGTCAAATGTGTCAACAATGCTTTAATCTGATTCGAGATCAGGTTCTGGATTGGAACAATATTCTTCAACGTCCAATGATTTCGATGAACTTATCAGATCTGAATCTGTACAGGTAGACTCCGTTTCAATATGTTGTAGCTCACTTTCCGATTATGAATCGTCACTTTGCCGATCAACATTTGTAGATTTAAAAAAAGAAGAAATCTTTTGACATTTTTGTATTTGCTTTTCCTGCTCTGCTTTTCTTTTTCTAGCTTGGTAGCCACTTAGTTTTTTATTGCGTACCATATTTTTTTATTTACTATTAAGTCTTATAAGCCCTGATATCTTGCGAAGGATTAATTTTTTTTCATAATGGCGCCCCTACCAGCCAAGCGCTCCAAGCCATGGCCTTACTGGCTCGGCTCTAGGGCCGGCCCTGGGTAGTTGTAGGAAAAAGGTTAACTTTATCATTCGTCGTGCTGATAAGTGAGTTGAGGCGTTTTCAAATCCGACCTATATTACGATACGATTTTCTGGAGCCAATAATACAGGAACTGAAGCAATTGGATCACACTAGTTTTAATGATGCTTGTGAAGTTTTAACTGAGAATTATTATCGGTTGTTTTAAGTTCATTTCTTTGGGCCTCAAATTAATAAGGTTAAAACTTGGCTTTAACAAGTATGGGAACGATTCAAGTTGAATTATTGAAAGTAAAATAAAATGATTCAGTGGGTTAAAAAAATCGTGATAACAAAAAGCTATACTGAGAACATATTATTTCACAGTGTTGTACTATTTTTGTTAGGTAGGTGTGAAATATCAAGCCATTGGTGAGATAGAAACACAATTCTACCATCAACTATCAACAATTTGTATAAAAGGGTAAGCTTTGTATCGTAAAGATAGTAATTTGTTAGTTTAATCAGTCTGCCGAAAATAGCTTTTCCAAAGTGAACTTCAATTGATTAAAACAATGGTCGGATCGAAAATTCTAAAAAATTAAGGTGTTTTATGAGAACCCCTCTTATTAATTTCCATATTTGTAATTAGAAGGGGAAAATGAAATTTTCTTAATTTGTTTTCAAAACAATAGTTCCCATTTTTTCTTGAGCTTTTCACTAAAGGTTTATTTTTGTGTTCTAGTTTCAGTGTGCGTTTTCAGTTTTAACTTTCATTTGTTGGAGCCAAAACTATTTGATAAGAACAAATGAGAAAAAACTCAGCTTCATGCATTATTTTGTAGGGTCCGTGATACCAGATCTATGTTTTTTAACCAAACCATTGCCAAGCCAGATTTGTATGGAACTATTTCATTTGCTCATCAACAATATTACGGCCAGAACGTGGTTTAACAAAGGTTATTTTTCATGGTTATAACATTCTGAATGTAAAAGCTGGATGTATGTAAAAAAAAAGTTTCTGCTGGTAACGGAAGCGTCACCCCAAACCAGATCTTGTTGTAACAAAAGTACCATCTCTTAACAAATTGTTGAACTAGAGATGGTACTTGTGGTACGATGGTATCTATAAAACCCAATAAAACCGATTTGGGAAAAAACTTGCTGCTGTAATATCAACTACTGGTACTGGTTCAGCCCATAGTGTACACCAATTATAGTGGCACAATATCGAAAATATTAATTGGCATTGAACGTACTATATGAACTTAATCAAAACGTTTCAAAGGGGCCTCGTCACTTTCAGAAGTTAACTTATATAATTATACTTTTATTTTGGAAATACATATTCTGTATGATGATTTCTAAAATGTAATACGCACGTTGATGAGCTGATACATAAGTAAGGCAATGCTTTTCCGGATTATGTTTGAATGAAAACCTTAAATGTAAATGAAAATATTTAATTTAGGTACAAATTTAATTGCCATGTATCGTAATTGTGCTTTTGCACTTCAGTCTCAATGTTTCAATGTGTCAAACCATGACTGCGAATCGTGCTGCTATTATTCAATGGATGAATGTGTTAGCTTCACTTAAGACACAGATATTGCAAAAATCAGCCATCCATACTCGCTCAGGTGAAGGTCACATTCTTTTCGAAATAATCGGAATGAAATTGTTATTTCAACAATATATCTTTGTTATAATTGCTGCTGAAGCGGTTTGGCTGCATTCATGCCTTTTTTGTAATGTCCCATATTTTAACTGATTTCAAGCATTTTAAGATAAATGGTACGGCAGATGCTGTATTCTTTCGGTAGTTAATGTTTTTGTTTACATTACTGACATATAAAGCGTAAAAAAATTATGCATGTAAAATCCCAACTGTGAAAGAAACTTTACTTGTTTTTCCATGGATCATGGATCTAGTAAAGTTTCATATATTTGGCAGCTGAGATTTAATAGAAAAACAGATCGAAGAGTATTTAAAACCGAAAAGGTTCGAAAGAAATATATCGGTAACATTGAACATCTATATAAGTGATATACTAAATGGTATCAGCAAAGCTAACTTCAGCTGCTTTCTAATTCAAATGAATTAACTTTATCCATGAACTGAATTTATATTATTTACTCAGGTTTGCTAACGTTTAAGTTATTTGGTTAAGTAAATAACTTAGTATTTCACTTCCGCAAATACTGTTCAAAGCTTTTGAAGAACTCGTTGCGTTCAAAGCTTTTAAAGAATTCTTCTTCTTTTTGTAACATGATGAATCTCTGCAGTTATATGCAACTATCATTTCAAAAATTTTCAGTTATAATCTTTGCCAAAAGTTGATAATAAATCTACTTGCAATTTTTACTGGTATACCTGATGAGCTGGATTTGATCTTTTCGATCACACGGTCATTCAATGACGTCATCATCATCAGATTGAAACCGGCCAAGTGGATAACAAGATACAAGGAACAACTCAGATTAACAATTACATTCAAAGTTACATTAAAGCTACACGTGCTTCTTCAAGACATATTAAATGTTTAGTAGGTTTTATGATTATCTGGTTCAATGCTGTGAAAAAAAAATTTTACTGGAAGAAAGTTTGAAATTCAAAAGCTGTTAATTGGTAATATTCGCAATAATTATATTGCTGGTCCTACACTTAAATCATTTAATAGTTAAAAATTAAATCCAGCTGAACCCATTCTTTTAAGCGATAAAGTGAGTTTCTGAGTCAATGGCTTTATCTGAATAAATAAAATTGTGCAAGTTGGATTGAAGAGAATCATAGTACTTATTTTTCATATACAATTCGAAAATGTATAACTACCGATTTCAGTGAAAAAAAAATTGGTTTATTTTCTTACTTTGTGGTTAAATGGTTAGTAAAATGATTAGGAGATGTGCATTTTAAACTGGCAACGATCGAATATTTGAAGAAAAGCTTAATTTATGCTTGTTTGCTCTTTGGCTTCCCATTGTCTCACACTCTAAATAGGTTTAAAACCAAAAATTGCATAAGATTTGTCTTATCTATAATTTCATGCATTTTATGTAACTGACTATATTATTTGTCTATATCATAGCTCAAAGAATACATTCAAATAATTACTATTTCTGAATTGAAAGATTTGAATGTTGAATAATTAAAACAAAACTTTACTCGTGTACATTTTTGAAAGCACAAATCGAATATAAAGCACAGTAAGAATTCTAATACTATGATCCTTAGACTGAAGGTTCTAGTTTGAATTTGGTGCAATATACGAGCAAACGGTATATTTCGGTTAAAATATTGATCTAATAAAAAAGCTCATAAATTGAGCAAACAAATTTTATCACTCAGAATATAAAATATCACAAAAAGTTAAACTCATCTTGAGAAGTATTTATTGCATTCATTAGTCGAAAAATTAAAATGGATTGAGCTTTTTTTTCACAAAGCTTCATATTATAAATTATTAACTATTCAATCTACGAACAATATTATTCAGGATCTACTAAGTTAATAATACTATTACCAATGCTTATATTAAAAATAATACAATTTTCAAGAGCTTAATTGAGCTTTCCGTCAAAGTGTTTATTTATTCTTTATGTTAAGATATTTGTCTTTTAAACGTTATTTTGTGTTTAACATATAATCTAATATGAACTCACTTTTTAAACACAACATCAGTCTGACCAGAACAACATTTTGTAGCGCTTAAGACTGATTTCTTTAAAGCTCAAATCTTAATCATTTAATATTCAATCAGACCAATGTTATTCACGATCCAATGATTTGATAATATTTCACATTTAGCATAATTAGCAATTTCTAGAGTCGTACAACTTTCATGAGCTTGATTGAGCTTTACATCAAACTGTTTATTTATTCTTCATATTTGTGTTTAATAGGTACAATAAACTACCTAGTTTTGTGTTTATCTTATAATGTAATTTACATTAACTATCCTTGACAACAACAACATTTTGTATAGAAAAATTCGAATTTTCAAGCTTTATTGTAGTTACACAAAAGTTTTAGTTCCAGAGCAATATGAAGCAATGGTATTTATTCGAAAACCGCAGTTCCATTATATTGCACTTTTACATGGGTAATACATGCACCACTTATTAAAACATTTTGAGTAAACATATGTACCAACCATTCTACCTTTTTCCTCAGTTTACGAAGCTTTGATCACCGTACCAACATGTAAAGTCAAAAATGGTGTAAAAGCTTTCACCATTTTTTTAATTATAATTCTGAACTATTGGTTCACAGTATATTTTGTATACTCATTTATCGTATCTCTATAGATCTATAAATCTCATAATTTGCCACCCGTACATTTTTAATGCCAGATCATAGCACCAGACGAATTTTACAACGTAAAATATACGCTTCATAATTAATTAATTATGTTGTTTAATAATTTTATGTCAATTCATTAATATTATTAACAATCAGCGATATAATTAAATACCAATCAATAAATTCACCATAAACAATTTGTTCTATATACTCAAATCAATTAACATGATGTTCTAGATTATATTACAGCTTTTAATAATGTGTTATATAATTGTTAATACATATTCATTTAAGTAAAGTATGTAAATATATATATTCCAACCACTTAATAATTAAAAAGCTTTAGTTTTAATATTTCCCAAAGCGCGAAGCGATAGTTAAACGATTCTTTTTAGTGTATACAATGAAAACTGTAATAATGATAATTTACATATATATAAATTGAAAGCTTTATAATTTATGTATTATGTGTTCAACTATATTGTAATTTAATTTTAAAACCATAGAGTCACCCAACTTGTTAGTTTTTTCTATTAAGTTTTAAATATTAATCAAGTGCATACAGTGTTTTACATTAGCAGCGAAAAGACCTCGAATGATCGAAATGAAGACGAGCTTTCTATATATATATATATTCATAATTATTATTTTTATTTCACAATTCCAATTTTAAAAGCAAAAAAAAAGCTTCGATAATATCGTTGAACTGCAATTTCATAAATTTAAATTGAATTTGTTACATATATAGAATAAAAAAATGTATTCATTAGCTGGTTGTGCTTTTTTTTTGTTGGTGCTCGCACCCATTCTCCCACTTCCAATTCAATTGTTTTTCCATTGCTTTTCATTTTGTACTATACACTTAATGATAGTTTTGTTCGTTATTACATATTTCTTGCTATTGTTTGGTTATATAGTTTTGTTTGTGTCTAAAGTGCACTATTAAATTAAGTGATAACAATAAATTATATTAAAGCAAAAAAGTTGTGTATATAATTGTATTCTGCTTTCGTACGAACAGTTAGAAAAAAAAGCTTTAACAGATATTTGGTTGTTTTTTTTACACTTTATGTGCTTTTTTTTGTTATATTCTCAATTCATTACGTTGTTTCGTCTGGTATATAAGAAAGTCGGTGCAGGAAAAAAGCTTATCTATCGATACCAGACGACACCAATATATGTTTATTTTCGTTTACACAAAAACCAAGAGTATCTTCCTGTGTGGTTTATTATTGTTGTTATGGTTGTGTACTTGTATATATATAGTGTCACCAAGTTACTTTATTATTAAAGCTTTAAATTTGGTTTTTTATCATTGTGTTTTAAAGAGGTAACTTTAAAAGTTCAATTGCTTGTTTGACTTTTATTATTATATAACTGTTATTGTTATTACTATATTCTTCTCTAACAACAATAGCAAGAATCTTCGAATAAATAAAAGAAATTTAAACAATTTTTTTGTGTAACTAATGTGTACATGTACAAAATATAAAATTATTTGGCATTCTTGTGAAATGTCACACAGATAAGAAAATATATACGACAGACTCATACTTATTTTTTTTTGTCAAGTACACAAGAAATATTGAATTCTCATTTATAATTCAAAACCGCAAAAAATAATTTGTTGATAAATTTTTGAAATTCCATCTAAGCAAAATATATTTTGGTTTGTACATTATAGCTTTATATAATATAAGATGGTATTGGGGTTTTATTTTTGGGTACATCCTTTTTGCGTTAAAAATTTTAAAAAGAACAACTTTAACAGTATTCAAACTGAACATCCTAAACAAATACGACAACGATATAGAAATTTACAGTATGCCTGTGCTGAAACTGTGAGAAAAGTATAAAAAGCACGAGATTGAAATTGTTTGTCATTTTATTTACTTTTGGTTGTTGTTGTTAATTTTACTTTTCTTTGACAAGACAACAATGAAATATTAGCGTTTTGTGGTGCTTAATGTGGGAATATATAAAATTAATGGCAAGTAATGGTTGGCTGTCATATATATAACACTGTACGAAGCACTCATCTCGCATGTTTTTTCACCTTGATCCAAATTTTAATGATATCACGAATTTTTGGGATATAATTTTATTTTTTGTTCCTTATTGTGGTTTTTGTTATACGTAAGACCACCATCATAATAATATAATAAAGCACACACAAAAATAAATAAATAAGAAAACCGAAAGTGGAAAAATACAATAAACGCAGGTATTATTACCAAAGTATAAAAGCTTTGTAAATATATACGGATATATATGTGTGAAAAACTAAAAAGAAAAATTACAAATTATTGTGATGGAAAAATGTTATATATTTGCTTATGTTATTATATATTATCATTATTATTATTAGTGTTATACTAAGAAAATCCAACAATACACAAACCAAATAAAAAATAGACTATCATACACAAACTGTATGTGATCCCAAAGGCAATTGAAAATTTAATTCATTAATCAAATTTCCATTTATAGAATAGAAAACGAAAAACCGAACATAAATGTGAAAACAAAGTTTTCATGTCGCACGGGTGGCGTAACTGCTTCCCAAATTGTATACTCGTATATCTAGAAGCATAAGACTGACGAAAAATATATGTATATGGAAAGAATTTGCAAATAAATCATTCTATAACAAGCTGAAATCTCCCAAGGTTTTTATATTTATTATTTTGTGTGAATGGGAGCACACATAAAATTGGATTTTCCTAATGTATGTATATGTATATGTACAAACCCATATAGCGAAAGAAAATTGAATGATGTACGAAACATAAATCATACTAAATACTTCTGTGCTGTTTATGGTAACAAATTTAAAAATAAAAAATGCAATGTGCTTATAAATATTTGGTTCAAATCACTTTTCGTTTGAAATGAATGTACAAATTTGTCAATTTCAGATTCGATTGATTTGGTTTGAGTGGAGCTTAGTATAAGAGGATAAATATTATATCATTGGTATTGAGATTATAAAATAAGCTTTACACTTAACCCTTAAATGGTTCTTTGGTTTTGTATATTTTCTTTCAACTGTGATTTCGTTCTAATACATTTCATGGTAATTCCGAAGGTATAGTTAAGCATTTTATCATGCTTTGAATTTGGAAAAACCTTTATATGTAATTCATTCTCACAATAAATATTTTATTGAGCTTTTCAAAAACAGAAAAAAATTTTAATGATATACTTTATGAGCTGCACTTGGAAGCTTTATGTAAGTTATAGTTGAAGGGGTAAACGGGAATGAATAAATGTTGACTGGGAAACAATCTTAAATATCTGTTCAAGAATACTAGAGTTTTCAAAATCATTTGAAGTTCACAAACGACCATGATGTCTCACAACAATCTGATATTACCAGGATTTTCAAAACTCTGCAGGGAACCAAATTTTCATTACTAACATTTGGCCCAACTTGTAACCCTTAATATATTAAGGTGGACTCAGAAATGTTGTATCAGAAATTTCGTTATTAAAAACTGACTCATAAGAGCATGAAGTGACTAACTGAACTATATTCAGATCTCATTTTTTAGAATTATTCAGCTTTATAAAATATTAATGCCGATCGAATAGCTAATCTTGCCAAATTATAGCCAAATGGTTTGATATACATTACAGCCATCGTCGTAAATACCCATTCCTTCTCATGGTGGAAGACTCATGATAGACCAGAGTAAACCTGGTGTTATTTGTACTTTCATTTTCATGAAAAAATACTTCAGTTTTCAATTCTACCAAAAAAATGTACAATTTTAATATTATTCCAATTCCCAGGTAGACTCACCAAGATTTATAACATTTGAATAACAATCTTCAATATAGTTTTTTTAACATTTCAATATAAATCTGACATCAAGATTTATGAGAGAATTTCCATTGTAAGCAATAAACCGAAAAATTAACAATTGAGACACGATGAAGAACTTGTTGGAAAGCTTTGAATTGTAGCTCCAATTGTGCATGCATATGTTGTTGTTGTTTGCTAGGTCGGTTTCCATCTGACAATGACGTCAATGAATGACTTAAATATCAGGCATAAGGTAAGGGACTTGATTTTTGAACCTGTGCTATTCGTTAATGTAGTGTTAAATCGTGTCACAACATTGCTAGCGAATTACTAGAACCTTACTCGAATTTTCGATTAATGTGGTTTTGGCGGTAATTGTGAGAATCAACTATTTGTTACTTACTGAACGACATAGACGCATTACTTCAAAGATGAAGTTTGAAATTCACTTAGTTTTGATTCAAATCTGTAGATTTCACGAGCTGATTCTTAATCACACCTATTTTCCTATTCCCACTATCATCAACCAGTTCACCTTCATATATTCCGATTATTTTAACGTTCAATATTCAGTTGCCTTTTGTCCACTTTATATCTCGTGCTTCGGTATCTGTAACACTAAAACGTTCTCCATTATCAGTCATTTGAGAATCAGTATATAAATGCGAACGTGCTGTGAAAATTGTTGATATTCTTAAATATTATTTTCGAGATAACTTCATATTCATGCAAACAGATGCGGACAAGCTTTGCTCATATACTGAAAAATATATTCATTTGTTTAGCTTTAAAGGTTTGCGAATTCAAGTGATATAATTTGAATAAATAAAGCTCTAGAATTGGTTTCTCATACACTGCTCATTGTTCTGCTGTTGATATTTTAAATTGTAAAGTACATGCGTTAACTCATCTACAACAATTTTCGGTTTGGGCAACACTAAAACATTTAAATTAGTTTGATTTTTCTAACACTCTTGTTGTAAAATAAGTACAAGTTATCTAAAGTTCTTCATAGCACTAGTTGAAAGCATGTTGACTGAAGTTAAAATCCACTCCTTTCACTAATACTCGTTATCTTTATAAATAAATTCAAAAACCAACTCTGGAGCTTTCAAAAAGCTCTCACAACTCTTGCAATGTGATTATCTATATAAACACGACTTTTCATAGCAATAATCTAAACTTAATTATGGAAATTAATTAACAACATGGTAAGAAATTCAAATTGAGAAAAATACAATTTTGTTGTTGTCAATATAGTTGTTGTTGTCAAAATTTTTGTTGTTGTCAAAACCTATAAATATATTATGTAAATCCAATTCATTATTATGTATAAATAGCAAACGATTTAATCTGATTGTCAAAAAAAGTTCTTTATAACTTTTACTCAAAAGCTTAATGCAAGCTTTTATTAAAGCTTTCTCCTGTTTTGGCTATATTAAATTCAAACCAACCCAATCTTATATTGTTAGTATCTGGATTAATATATACCCAGAAGCTTGATAAGCACATGAAATAAAATTGGAGCTTTATCATAACATTGAACACGAATATTGTGCTTGTGACACAGTAGAAAATCACTCAATATATAATTTACATCTTTTAAAACCAGATAAAAACGGTTTGCTTTAAGTGCTAGTTTACTTCTCTCCAGCAATACCTGCGATATAATAATTCAATCGTGTTTTCTTCAAAACATTATTAAGACTGAGCTTTAAAGATTCCCAAAAAGCTTTCACAACTCTTCAACATGATAATTTGAATTCACTTAATTTTACATAACAATACGGTAAGAAATTCTTATGGAAAAATAAAAATGTTGTTGTTGTCAATTTTGTTGTTGTCAATCTATTAAACAGCTTAATACCTACTGATCCCGTTTCTTATTATAAATAGCAAACGATTTAATCTAATTGTCAAACAGAGTTCTTTATAACTTTTACTAATAAGCTTTAAAGGAGCTTTTATTAAAACTTACATTATTCTGGTAAACCAATCTTATCCTCTTTTAGTATCAGGATAAAATATACACAGAAGCTTGATAAGCATATGAAATAAAAAAGAAGCTTTATCATTCCATTGAAAACGAATGGTGTGCTTATAATTTCTACAAGACCAACAGATTGAAACCGGATGAAGTTACTCATTAATAAGTGTATCACCAACTCTAAAAGTAAACAATACCAATTCGATCTGTGATTAACAATCTCATTACTCATTTAACCTGTACATTATTAACAAGACCATTAACTACCCTGGTTTATGAAGTTCCCACACAATAAACAATGTCCAAATCACATATAAATTCTATTTATTTACTGTTTTCTATTTCCTTTGTAAATAAAATTCTGTCCCCTCACAAACAAAACTGACAGCTTGTATACGAGTGTACCGAGTAAGTTAACAGATATTTTAGAATCCTCATCACGACTTATTTTAATTATATAAATGATAAATTCAATTTAGCTTGTGCTCAGTCATATTATTGCACGAGACAGAGGAAACAACATTAACAACAAAAAAAAATCCTTCTTGGAATCGAAATAAAAAAGCTTTTCGTATATTTTTTAGGTATATGTGGTAGGACCAAAAATAAAAAAAAAGTTGTTACAACTTGTACTAAACAAATATATTTTGGATTTAAAAGCGTATTTTATTTTTTGCTTCTGTGCTTTATACTCTGTTTGTTTGACTTTTTTATTTCCGCGTAATGGGTTTTTTCCTCGTTTTATTACTGTTGTTGTTGTGTGCGTGTGATTTATCCTGATTTTGGTTGTTGGCCATCATCAAAATTCATTGTGTGTTTGTGTAGCTATAACATACGCCGGTGGTCCAGATATAAAATTTACGTTAATTTTTTTTTTTTGATATGACACACAACATATAAAATGGATTGACATGAGGATTTCTGTATATTTAATGAGTTATAATTAAAATTGGGAAGTCTTTTTGTTTAATTGGGGAATGTTTGGGTTTAGAAATTACATTCATCAGGAAAATGGTTCATTTTGTGATATTAACTTTTAAATTGGAAAATACCAAATTCTTTTACTATTATTTTTTATCGTCGTGGAGTCGACTTGGTTGAAAGGTGACGTTTAACCGATCAACATTTATTTTGATGCTGCGTGCAAAATTATATTTAGCCACCATTATGCTTGTGATCGGTTAGCTTAAATCTTTTAGATGCGATTCCAGTCAATCCAGTATATATATAAAACTATTTATGGCGAAAAATCGTTAATAAAAGTCGGCATGTAATCCATATAAGTTCCAAAATTGATTTTGTAATTAATTCATATTTCTTTGGAAATGTGTTCGGAACACATTTTGCATTCGAGAAAGTTAAAATAATTTTCAAAACAAAAAGCTCTAGCACAATGCATTGGCAAATCGATTCAGTTAAGGAGGTATTTGTAAAACACTTTTAAAAAGCAGCATGTAAATCAAATATATGTTTGCATCAATATGTAACAGAACTGATGAAAGATATATTATGTAAGCGGATATGGAGCGAAAAGTGAGAATCAACCATTATAATGGGATTTGTTTTCTGTAGTTGCCTAGAGCAGCTCAATTTATGATCAAGCACTAACTAAGTATTGCATAATTTGTTTGTTCCAGTAAGGTTTTTCAAAATAAATTCAAACTTCTCTGAAAAGCTCTCTCTGTAAAATACTGAACTAAATTTTTTACTTTAATTAAAGCTACATGATTCTAATCGTATCATAGCTCAATAAAGAATTTTTCAGAAATTCAGAACACATTTCAATATTTTCTTCCATGTATGCGGAAAGTTTTGTGGATAAAAAGCTAGATGTGTATTTGCAAGTCAGAACGTGATTCATTTGTTTTCTAAGAAACATCAAAAATCTTCCAAAGCTTTTGTGAAGTTGGGTCAACATATCATCCTAAAATGCAAATGATCAATAAAAAAATAAAGAAACCTTGACATGTATTATTGTAAAACACAAAAGCTTTGAAAGCCTTAACTTGTAACTTTGAAACGTGAACTTGTATTTGTTAATATTAAACTGTTGAACTATTAACTTTTCAGGTATACGTTGGTATAATTGTTCAATGAATAACAATTCAGAAACACTTTAGTCAATAATCATATCAGTAGCTGTTGTTTAATGTTGCGGTTCTTCATGAATAACGTCTTAAAATTTACAGCCATAAATCGCAAACGTCCAAAAAACTTTAAAGATATTTTACAATATAACAATACTAGTAATTTGCTTCTCATCACCATCAAATAGCTAATTTATTAGTCGTAATGGACAAAAGATATTTATGGTGTGAGCTTTTGAAATACCAAATTTTAAGAATGACATGTATGTGAAAGTCTTTATAGAACATTTTTACCAGGCTGATTATGTTATGTAAGTCAATTTGTTGAAAAGCTTGACTTGTTGCTGTTTCTGGATCCTTATGTTACTGTACTATCTGATTTGCGATCAACTACGAAATTGATGTTAGCAGTCTCACTGACAACTCATGGCAAATTAAAAAAATGTTGGCAGCTTACATATAAAAATGGTTGCGAGAAGTAAAATCACAATCAAAACACCCAATCGTGATTTTTGGACACCATCGGGATTCGAAGCTAGGACTCCCGAATGACAAAGCAAGCGCCACTACTTTCTTTGCTACAAGAGCGACAAAAACAACGATTACAAAGGATTAGTAAAAATATTATCATTTCACACGTAATATTTTAGAGATTCAAAATCACTCAAATAAACTTGTAGTTGTCAATATTGAACTGTCAAACGGATTTTAATGCATTTGTGTAGTATGTATAGCTGTTTGATCAAACGTGTACCAAGAATGTAAAATGAGGATCACAAATCGAACGTATACTGTTCAATCGGTCATCCTTTCATAAGAAAAAACCATGTGCATATATTCTATTCCGTTAAAAGCTCCGGCTTTATCAAAGCCATTAGCCGTTAATCTTATAATTAATACTCAATAAACTTTTCTATTTTCTTTATATATAAAGATTGAGTCCTTCTGGCTTACCTATTTGTATAGTTTTGCGCTAAGCCATTAACGGAAGGTCTGTAGTATAATCCGTCTAAACCAGAATGATTTTCAACATTTCGATATGCGGTGCTTTTCAGCTGAATACTGTCGAGTTGATTTAATAAATTCAAACCGTTCATCATATATATATATATATATATATATATATATATATATATATATATATATATATATATATATATATATATATATATATATATATATATATATATATATATATATATATATATATATATATATATATATATATATATATATATATATATATATATATATATATATATAGACATATATATATATATATATATATATATATATATATATATATATATATATATATATATATATATATATATATAGATATATATATATATATATATACAGGGTGGCTGAGACCAAGTGTTACTGCTCGATATAACCTGTTACTGCTCGATATAACCTCCTTTGGCTCTGATTATTTGATTCAGAAAGCATTGCATGCTGACCGTACGTGGGCTTGCGGAATTTTATTCCATTCTCGAACAAGAGCTGACTTCAATGCATCAACACCTTCGTATTTTTTAGTGGACACCTTACTCTCCAAATTGGACCATATGGAGAAATCCATGGGATTCAAGTCTGGTGAATATGGTGGCCATTCTTTCGATGAAATGAGCCGCGGACCGCAGTTTTGTAAAAATTGTTGTGTCGCTCGAGCTTTGTGTGACGGTGCCGAGTCCTGTTGGAATGTCCAACGGTTCGTACCAAAGTGCTTGCCCAAGGTAGCAAAGCATCGTTTAGGATCTATTGGCGGTACATCTCTTGGTTAACCTTGACTCCATGTTCGATGAAAACCAGAGGAGTGCGTCCATCTGCAGTAACTGCAGCCCAAATCATAACATAAGCTGGTGATTGCTTGCGCATGGCATTTCTTGTGTCCAAATTATCGTTGGACTTGTGCTCTAACCAAACACGATCATTTTGTTTATTCACATACTGTTGAATGGTGAAATTTTTCTCATCAGAAAAGACAATTTTGGGAATATCATCACGTTCGGCCAAGGTCTTCAATGCTCGTGTTATTTCACGCCTAACTTTTTTTGTGCCTCCATAAGATCTTGAACTTTTTGTATCTTGTAGGGCTTCCAGTGTAGTTCTTTTTCAATATGGTTAGAATGCTGTATCTTGAAATATGTAGACGTGCGGCTAATTGATTGGCACTTTGACGAGGATTTCGTTGGATTCGTTTCTTCACCTTTCGTATCATTTCTTTTGATGTTGCTGTCTTTTTAGGACCTCCTCTGTTGCGTTTAGCGATGCTACCAGTTTCGTTGTATCGAGTTATGGTTCGATACACAAACATTTTATTCACAATCAAATGCTGGAGCTGACGAACTATTGCTGTTTGTGAATTTCCACCCAAATACAGTGCAATTACACTATTACGTATGATTTCCATTACGATTTTTTTATCAAGATATTAATTTAGATCAATTATTTATTGACCACATATAAACAACTAACCAAACTTCAATCGGTCAAAAAATTGACTCGCGAAAAATGACAACTACACAAATGACAGCAGAGTGAAGTAAGTAACATTTGGTCTCAGCCACCCTATATATATATATATATATATATATATATATATATACATATATATATATATATATATATATATATATATATATATATATATATATATATATATATATATATATATATATATATATATATATATATTTATATATATATATATTTATATATATATATATATATATATATATATATATATATATATATATATATATATATATATATATATATATATATATATTTATATATATATATATATATATATATATATATATATATATATATATATATATATATATATATATATATATATATATTTATATATATATATATATATAATAACTCCTGTATTGTTGTTTAGAATTCTAAGTGGGATTAACCGCATACTTTACAATATACATTATAAATGTCCATATAAATGTTATATATGTCCATATTTTAGACAAATAACTTAGATGATTCTTCAAGTCCGAAACTACAACTTTACACTATTAACTGTTTGGTATACCAAGTTAATTGTTTGAATTGTGATTTTAGACGACTATTTAAAGCTCCAGGTTGTTGCTTTTTTGATCTATTCTAATAGTAACTTTTTACCACAATGTACAAACAAACAAACCAGAAAAGCTCTCTTGCTTTAAGATAATACATTTTTATTATTCTTATATTCTGTGTTCGGTTGTTTTTATAAAGCAGAGCAAATATTGAATATCCTATGCCTTTCATATATGTATATGCGAGTATCTTCGCAGATCTCAAAATCAACTAGTCAAAATGTTTATTTATTTAGATGTAAGGGAAAATGCTGCTATTTCGTTTATGTATTTGTATATTAAGAAGGAAAAATTTAAACAAAAGAAAGTAATATGGTATATGGAAAATTGTGTAAAAAGAAGAAGACGACGGATGAAGAAAAAAGCTCGAGTAAAATTAAATCAAGAAAATGTTCGTTGTTTTTTTATGTTTTATTTGTTATATTGTACACGAGAGTTCTATACTGTTTGGAATAAATTTGAATTCAATTTTATATTTCTTAATATATTATTCCGTTGAATTTCTAATATTAGCAGTAAAATAAACGAATTTTCCCGTCATTGTTGTTGTGCCGAGCTTAGCAATTGTAAAATTTAAACACACATGTAGATAGATTTATTTTTTATTTCGTACATGTATATATATGTGTGTGTGTGTGTACTTGAAACGATATCTAGCAAATATCTGACAACAAACATGACAGAAGAAAAAAAACTGAATGAAATGTAGTAAAAACGATATAAAAACAAATCCTTGAAGATACTCTGGTATATGTACGGTTGTATGCACGAGTATGTTTATATATAAGTAGAGTACGACTCGTGAAGTTTAGAAAACACAAATTTATGTGTATCATTATGAAGAATACGGCAGATGTTATGAATTATGTTTTATTTTATGTTTTTAAAGGTTATTTTTTTAAGTTTTTTATGAAAAGGTATGAAGGACATTTTAATATGATAATGCTACTTTTGATATAAATTTTAAATGTCTTTTCAACAATAAAAAAAAGATATTTGATAGACAGCTGAATTAAGCCTGTTTGAAAAATGTTCTATATGTACGTACGAATAATAATCATATAATACAAAACAACATATTCAATTATATTCTTAATACTTCAGGATACTAAATTTATATATGATGCGAAAGCTTCAAGGCTTATTTATTTATGATTCGTTATGTCGGTGTGCGTCATTCTTAATGGTTTTAAATCAATTGAAGTAAGTGTTCAAATAAAATTAACATTCGAACTTTTCGTATTCACGATATATGTACATGTGTGGCCTATAGAAGCTTTCTTAAAAAGTTGTAAGGATATTTTATGAAACAATCAATTAAAGCTCCTTAGCATCGTGATATGGATTTTCATATATTGAACAAAAAACGGAATCTTTAATACCAAGAAACCAGTGAATTCGTGATAAGAATAATACTGGGTCTTTAATTGGTTTAATAACAAGATAGGAAGTTTCCAGTTCAATCACTCTTTTGCACTTTTTTTAACGGAAAATTATTTTCGAATTTTTCTAAATGATATTATTTTTATGCCTTTCTAAATAAAGAATAGGAAAATTACCTGGATTGATGAGCTGTTTTGCCAAGAAATGATGGCAATCTGTTCTTGAAGTTTATTCAATAAAAAAAGTTTTCGAAAATGAATCTTATATCTTAAACGATATACAGGGTGGGCGGTCATAGTACAAACATTTTGGTCTGAAAATAAAATTTATTATTGATAATTAACTCAACAATTCCCTTTAATTTGTGGTTTCGTCCGCAAGTCTGGATCCGAACATCAAAATTTATGATGCCTTTTCCAAATAAATCGGTTAAATGACCTCCATTTCAGTTATCTCTTGATGACCAAAAAACTTTCTTGTTCAGAAATTTCTTGAAATTATGCACTCAGTTGTGTGACTCCATCTTGTTGAACCCAAATTTGGGACTCACAAAAAAGTTAACATGTTGCGATTACGTGCCCATTCACTTTTAGGTTATGTAACGATTTACTAATTTTGGCATCAACTCACTTTAAATCTTATCCATATACTTACCAAAGATCCGTATTAAAAATTTTTTTGCATATACTCATCTTTAATTATTTTTACCCACAATACTTACATAAATACTATTTCTATACTTACCGGTAATTTTTATACACCTACCTTTTGTTATATACTTACTTCGGGTTGGGTTTTGTGTTGATAAACAAAGAACAGCTGTCCGATCTTGCTTATTAATTTGTATACGAGTATCAATTTTGCAAATAGGGAAATGAGTGGTAATATCAACTCTTGTCCGAGGTGTAGAAAAAAAGTTCGTGATGTTGTACGATGAGTCAAGTAACGAATTCGAGACAAGGAGGTCGAGATACCATGAATATAATATACTAATTATTAATAATTAAAAAAAAAAAAATGAAATTAAATTAAATTGAAAATTTGAACTTAAAAATCATATATTGTTGTCTTAAAATTATAAATTTTTGTGAATCATAGAAAATCGATTGTGGTTGTGTTAAGTTCTTTGAAAAACAAAGAAATAGTCGTTTCCCTGTACGGGAATACAAACAAATTAACCCGTTCCATACGAAACCAACATTGGCGTACGAAACAGTTTCGATCAACCGCAGGCTGGGGGTTATGCTACTATCACACCAACATCGACTGATGTGCAAACCTCACTCATACTGGTAAATCCGAATATCAGGCGATTATATAATTTGCGATATAGCATTACACGGGCTGTAGTATATAAACCGCATACAATTCAAGCATCGCATGAGATCTATGAATAGTGCGTGGAACAACTGGCAAGAACGTCTTAACATATATTTGTTTGCGGATAACCATTGGCGAAGCAGACGAAGGGAATCATTTCTTTTGCACGTGTTCTTACCATTCTCGAACCGGGGTGATGTACAAATACGGTTCATCGTTAATAATAACGGATTTTGGCGTGATTTTATACCGTGCACACTGGCGGACATTATCAACCGACATCAAAGTCAACGATATTAAAGGTTATTCAACAACGCTGTTTTTGTGTTATGCGGCAGTACAGCAGAACCGACATTAACATCGTCATCGGGGTCAACCAGCAGACTTCAATTTATAAATTATACTTTTATTAATTTTTCTGTTAAATTTAGTTAGCTCATACAATTGTGAATATTTTTGGTGATTTCGATTTTAGTGTACTTGCTAGTTCGTTACTCGACCTAATTGTATCTCTGCTGTTCACGTATACCATGATTTTTTTTCTTTCCCTTGCGATAATTAAGTGAAATGTGTCATTGAAAGTGTAAGGTGACTGGAAGGAAATTCAATACAGTGTAATGGTGTATTCTACATACTGTGTTTAGATTAATCAATTCTGTTGATATCGTTTTATACTTAGGTTTGTTCATTATATGCACACTTAGTGAATTTTTGTACCATGGTTGCCTGTACTGATGGAAATCTGAACCTCCCAAGCCGACGTAGAGTTACCCAAATAAAGTGTGCGTCCACTGTACGGCTCAGAGACCAAGCCATGAGGTTACAGTTATTTTCATGTTCTCAACGTAAACCGGATCAGTGATGCCACCAGATTAAAAACCACACCAAACAGTGACTCTTAAGGGATGAGGTTCTGTTTCACTATTTTTCTTCATGATTTTTGATAGAAATCCTTCATTTCGTTGAAGCATCCAATTAACAAAATTACGACGATTTGCATTTTTGAGTAAGTTTAAAAAATTTACTACCAGCTTCCATTAAACAAGTTTCTTTAAAACGATCAATTATTTTGACTATTGAACGCTCAGTAGGACGTCTATGTTTTGGGACCAAAACACTCACGTTATGTGTAAAACGGGGTTGTTTTAGATTATTTTCATTAAACAATTTTTATTTTGTTCATATTTCAAAGGATTTTCAAGGACAGAAATTATTAAGCACTAAATTCAATGATTGAAAAGACGATCAACAGATGGCCGATCATGTATAGTAAATTACCTTCTATCGTGACCACCCAGGTTGCGCAGTGGTTAAAAAGCTGCAGTTTGAAGCGAAAGGTACCTGGTTCGAATCCCGACCAGGGCAGGATGCCAAATGTGATTTTCACCATCAATCGTTTGGGCGGTGCGATTGATGGTGCGAATTAACTCATCTGAGACCCTATTGAGTTTAGAATCCGAAACAGCAAGCAAAAAGTGGAATGTCACAATGAGCCAATGGTGTCTGAGTGACGGATAACACAAAAAAAACATCTGGAGTCATCTTTACAGGTGGTAGTGACAAGACTTGAATAAAAATCATCGGTTCAAAATTTTTACAGAATTTAACAGAAGTGAAAAGCTTCAAGCGTATTCAACTTAATTTCTTGTCGGCTATAGCATCGTTCCAAAAAATAATAAATTCGGGTTTGAGCAAAACATTTTCCTCATCTATATCGTGAGTTGACGATTCATTGTTGAAGATTAGTCAATCGACATTTGAGGAATTCATTTGATCATTATAAAAAAAATCATAATAAAATGTTGTTTCACCAAAAGACATACGTTGCATTCTACTTTAGATATATATCGAGTTTCCGACAAAAAATTCAACATATCCCCAACCATACTATCGTAAAACTTCTGACAACGTACAAAGCACAAAGCAAAAATAACAGTTTTTTTCTGCAGTGTTCAGCTGAAATTTAAATACACCAACTATGCATACCTAATAGAACAGAAATGGTAAACTGGTACAGTAATTCCAATTTTTCCTGGTAAATCATATTTTTTCCACGTCAGTGAATTTTAGAATAACCTGAGATTTTATTCATACATATACAGATTGTTGAAAAATACGTTTGTTCTCTAAATATGTAGTTTGTATTCTGACATAATATTTTAATGAGCGTTAGAAAAATAGCAGAATAAAAAGTACCGCATAGAATAAATTGTAAATCTCCATAGCAATAAGCTGTGTGGTAGACTTGTGAACAATATCTTCATCGAAATGTGGGTGTAATTGGAACATCTAATTTAAGCTCATTTGATTCGCATTTCTGATTGGTGTGTAGACGACACCCCTTGTTAAATAAATATTATTTATTCTGAATTGGAACGTCATTAAAAATTCACTTTGTGTTTTCCTCTCATAAAGAGCCATATCCAAGGGAAGGTGAACCAATAAAAATATCAATCTATATTTTTCTCCTACTAACGATTTTTTAATTGCAACAATGTACTAGAATTGAATTTCAATTTTTAATTGTTCATTAAATTTTCAATTTGGGTTTTTTCTGGTTTGATTGGAGAGTGTTAAATCAATAATATTTTCTTGATAAGATTCACTGAACTTTCATTATGTACATAGTTGTTGTAATCGCTTTGCTATTAGAGTAAGATCATACCCTTCGTTGACGTCACAACAGTGTTTTTGTCCTGTCATCTACTCTCAGCATCCGTGAATGTGAAAAAGGGCTGACCTGACGACCTACAATGGGCAACAACACGTATAAAGCGTTCTATAAGGTTCTATAAGGTTAGTTGACACGTGCTTAACTTATTATGACCAGCTTTTATGGAACTTGAGAAACACAAGTTACTTTTGTGGTGGACTAGTATGAAACAGCTCGGACACAATAATTTTAATTTTGAGTCTTAGATAAGTCTTTTATCAAAATGTAGTCTTGAACTATGTTCATCGTTTTCTCTCACAGGCTAAGAGACAAATTTCCGATGAGTGAATGTAATAATGGTAATTTTGAATACAACTGGTTTTGAAGTATTTTGACAGAGTCAGATGTTCTCTTTTTCTAATAAGTATTATAATATACTGGTTTTGTCGCCGGTTGTAGCTTTATAGAAGGAGAGTTTCTTATCACGCCCGGTCTCAAGTTCGATTCTCGCCGTTGACCAAAAATAAACATGCACCGGATGACATAAAAAGCGATTGTATATAAAAACTTTCGTTGCTTCGTTGTAAAAAAGCTTTTCAAACAGTTGTTAAAAATTATAAAAAGCTGTCGCTTGCATTAAAATTTTTACACCACTCACTCCGGATCAGAAAGTTAAATAAACAAATTTATTTTATATCTATTTTTCACTTTTTTGTATGACTTCCATTACAATGAGGATTGTTCTATATTCGATAAATCTATTGCTTCAGTAAGTGATGTGAGCTTTTTGAGAATTCAACTAACATCATTTTTTATATGCTTTGTTAAAAATGGAGAATCAATCTGATACATCATGAACCATACTTATGTCTTGATGAGCTATTTTTTTTACCAAAACAAGGATCTCATAAGAGGAGAGATTTTGTCAATGTCGAGTTCTGCTGCTAGTTCTCGATAATAGTTGTGAATTTCATAGGTTCAATTCACTAGTATGTAATCTCATCTCACCACAATATCGCATCGACCATGTTATATTTTCGAGATCGCTTTGTCATTAATCCAGCGTAGTGTTAATATTATCAATTGCTAAGCTTTTAAACCATCTATTTTGCCAAGTCTTCTATAAATAACATCTTTCGATATAATCTTAACGAAAAACGAGTCCTTAGGACATTTTAGGGAAAACATATCTGTAATCCACCAACATGAAACAAAAGCTCGGATTTTTGGTTACCTCTCGAAAAGCTAGATTACTAACTGCATCATCCAGAACACTTAAATGTAGCTTTTTGCATCGTCTTCGTTTGTTCTTATATTTATAAAGTTATAAAAGCATACGTATGGGAGAGTGCAAATCAGCAGCTTTTATGTAAGCACAATCTCACGATAGTAAATAAGTTTATAAACACACATCACAAACGCGTAAACTTTTACATAATTTTAAAGCTTAAACCACCTATCTAGTATTAATATTGCGATCGAAGTTAATCGAAGCTTTTCACTTTTCAACGAGACACTGCAGCAAAAGAAGTTGACATGTCTTGAAGCTTTTAAGTATAAATTTAAAAAAAAACTATTATTGAGCTTAGCGCACGTTTTATGCTTCGGAATATGTTGAGAAGGTCTTTTCGGTTGAAAGTGAAAAGACCGATATTGAGTATTGATGTGTCAGTTAAATGTGTAAAGTGGCTTTAAGAAACACTCCCTTGATATTTCAAAGTTAAATCGAGATCAAATTTCCTTGATGTTTTCGAAAATTGGAAATTCAATATTTAAGAATTATATTCAACTTGTTCAAAAAAATTCGGATTTTAATTCAATAAAATTTAATCGACTGTAATGTCTAAAATTACTTGTTTTTCGAATTCCCTATCGGTTTTTTGTTGTTTGATTGTTTTTTTCAATGAATTTCATTTCTTAAAAACCCCCATCATCGTTTTGGATAAATCCACTTCCAAAATATTATTTTAATTTGATGAATTCTTTGAACAATTTGAAATTTCTTCGTGCTATACGGTTGAGTAAACGGAGGATGTAATAAAAAATGTCCAGGAAGCATTTGGGAAATTTAATATACTTTTGAAGGTTATTGTTTGAATTCAACAGTTTAATAGTCTACACGCAATGACATTGGCAAATATAAACTTAATTTCTGATTATAGGAGGTTGACGCACATTAAAATCCTAATTTGGATCTGTGTTCCAACCATTAAAATGTCTATAAAAAATGTAATATATCAAACAATAAATGGCCATTTTTGGAAGAACGTTATAAATTCATGCACTCTGCAAAGCATTATCTACTCAACTGAACGTGTAATTGGCACTTAATGTTAACATTGTTATATGATGACACATTATATAAAAAACCAAAATTGTGACACATCACATAAACAGGTCAAGCGTTTTCCAAAGTATATATATAATGTTATATATACACGTCGAGTACATGAGAGTATTAATATGACATAATTCATCATCATGTTAAATTTATGTATGTATGTATATATATATATATATGCCAGCATAAAACGAAACTAAAATAAAAAATCAAATCAAAATAATAATTTTAATGAAACGACGAGTATATCGCACTCAAATCATATAAACAATACACAAACGAAAAGCTGTGTTACATAGCATAGAAAACATACCATAAACATAAACCAACAAGTACACGACGGCCATTTAAAACATTATACACATAAGTACTCGTCATAAGTACTATATATAACCATTATAGTGCAAGTGGTTTGGATTTGTTCAGACTCGAGTTTATAATTTTCCCGTCAAAATAATTTTGTGCATTGTGTCGTCTTGTTTTTTTTTTTACACAAAGCACACAAACGATATAAAAGCTTACGTAATGTATATTCTGTTTTGTCAAACAATAAAACAAGATTACGATAATTGGTTTAACCCTCGAGCATGATTTCTGTGATGGGGATTGAATGAAAATTAGGTTGGTCTGCAGTACAGCATGGTATAAATGATGTACCTTATAGTATAATGGTCGAGATGCTGCCAAAAATGCTTTTTGTAAAAGAAATTTAATTTTATGTAACATTAGTAATTATATATATATATAATCATATTATAATAAATTAATTTTTTTTATGTACTTCCAGTGTTTCATATTCCCACATAAAGGAGGACGACGACGACATATAGCATATAAACCAAACACAACCAAAAAAAATATTAAAAATTAACAAAAATTTTGGGCAAATATGAAAAACATCCTGCAGGCGTTTGTAGCAGTCTTTAGTGTTGTTTTAACAAAAAATGGTAAGTAGCACAACATTTGTTTAAGTGAATGGTATATCTGTAATACTAAATACTACATAGTAGAAAACAATGACTTATATTTGCTTTCTATTATTTATACTGTCTTGTTCTTGGTAACCATTTGTGATTTTAACATTAATGTGGGAATTTTATAAAAACAATCATGTGAATGACAGGACATGACGTACGTACGTACATGGCATGTATACGGAATGGATACATACATTCAATAGTTGATTTGCCTATTGGCTATTTAACAAATAACGAACAATGAAGCTTTTATTTGTAAAGAATATAGCGGATGATGTAATGAAGTGGTGACGCATTTTGAAAGCTTCCTACCATTTTTTTTCACGTGTGGAAGGTCTGCTATTATATATTTTCAAGGATTGTAATATTATATTTTGCATATGAAAGATGACGTGAATCAACTCTTGTATATCGAGTAGTAAAGCAAAGTAGTCAAATTCTGTTAACCAATTCGGGTTGAACTCACTTCAGAGCAAACCTGGTTTATCTGTATCGCCGCTAGAAATGTTGCATTTTATGTGGCTTTATAATCAATTCAATGATAGTAGGCATTGAGTCGAAGTCAAATCATACGTCTGCCTTATTTTGAGGACCCATTAATACGCATACTTCTGATTGTTGGTGTGCTTAAGGCTGCACCATTGTTAAAGAGAAAAAACATATTCACACTAGATGAGGGTGTTAGTGTGTAACTTAAATGGACAACGTTACTGACAGAAGAGGAGACAGAGTGGTTTAACTCTACTGTCACTCGTTGCTTTTGAGACAGCCGGCTGAACCACCAATACCAAAGTGTTAGTTGGTGCCTATTAGTTACCTACTATTTTTATGCTATTTGCGTTGACCTCCAGTCTACAAAAAAATTACAATCTAAACGAAGGTTCTTCTCACTTATTAGTTAAAAATTTGGCTGTAATTCCCGAGACCACATTTTGTCTCTACTGGTCGACCTCCACGTTTCGTCGACTTTTGCCCGGTATTTATACAAAGATTGTTAATTGAGTGAAAGATCATCGACCATCATGAGTGTTTTAATTCTTTATTAATTGCACTCATTAAGATAATTTAAGGGACGGTCATTCTATGTTCGTGCTGTAAAGTTAAACCGCACGTTTTACTTGTTTTGCTAATTCCACTCATTTGAACCAAATTAAAATTCAACCTCATATGGAAATATGAAAACAACAGAATATGGAATTGTCACCGAGTATGTGATATTGTCTAGTAGTAAGCTTCAAAAAGCTTCAAATGATCTTGTATTTCGTATGAAAGTAAATCCTTCTAAGTGGACATAACGATGTTACTGATAGACCCTTTGGGTATTATACTGCTGTGCAGTTCTCAAACATTTCACTTGTCTTCTTGCTTTAACTAAAGGGCCATGAAACGAGTCTCAGCACGACTTGTTTAGAGCATTCACAAGTCTTATCGTGACCCTTTCAACCATTTAAATCAAACCACTTTTTATGTGCTTATAGTCACCATAGTATTTATGTCATTCTTAAGTCAAAAGCAAGTATTTTTAACTCGGGCTTATGATGTGATGAAAACTTTGCTAACTAGTAAAATGCAACTAGAGAAAACTTGGTGATTTCTTAAATCCGATTAGAGGCAAAGTCATTATTTCTCAATTTTGGAAAATTCCAAAGGCTCAACAAATCTAATTGGAAGCTTCACGTATCCACTGAAACGTGTTAAGAAGTATCAACTCACACGATGCCAGTGGCCTAAATCGGCGCAGTATGCATGTGTAGTCTTTTCAACAATGCAATTGTTCTGGGATTGAAAAACATACTTTGTCGTGACTATACTATATTGCAATTACACTTTATTAATTCAGCCCATATATCAAAGCACACAATTCATTTTTCACTTTTCTCCATAATTTGAATGAAGCTTTCTAAGTGTTTTTTACAATCAAGTGACGTTGGTACAGATGTGCTATGATATATTTACTTTTAAAACTGTGACGGTTCTTTTGTTAAACAGAACAACATTTCAGAAGGTAAAAAGCTCTCCGTTCTGCATAAGGTATTGTTATAAAAGTTTTATTGAAATCATACATCAAAGAAACCAAAATCATTCAAAAGGCTTTATTTTGTTCATTCATAAAATCAATAAAATCTTCAAAATATAATTTTTTTTAATAATCCCGAAATTGTGGTTCTTCATCAATTGTTTAAAAAACCCGATTGATATGGGTTAACAAAACTGTATTCGTACGAGTATATAGTTCGAAATATGTCACTTTTTGGTTGATATAAGCTGTATCGATTTATTTGTTTTATTTTAACTAATCCAATAAAATAACGTTTGGTTTGATTTGATGGATTTGAGGGGACTGGTCAAACCATTATAAAGTTTGGTAATAATTTAACCTCAATTGGTGTTTCTATCGTAACTTAAAGCTTTAATTGAATTCGGTAACTTAAAACGTGAAACCACATAAAAAGTGAAAGGTAGTTGTTGGTAGAGAAAATCGGGAACCATACTCATCACACCTTCAACTTTGTTTTGATTAATTTAACAAGTACTAGAATCATAAAAGCTTATTCTTTAATTCTATTGGAAACGTTTCAAAATGTAAAAAATATTAAGTGAACATGAACCGATTTAATTCAAATACAAAGCAGTGATGAATTATAAACACAATTATGATAAAATAATGATGGTGTGTAGAACTCATATAGATATTCCTTGAACATGGTAGGTGTGTAGAATGTTCTTAGTTCAATTAAAAAATCTACATGTGGTCACACCACAACAGACCATAATCTTTTGGAGTGTGCGACAAGAGCCATTGTAATCTTACCTATCCTATATACTCGAAAATTCAGCGTTCGACCGAGAAGGGGAAACTTAAACCTGCTACAAACATGTTTCATTAGATATACCACCCTAAAAAAAGTCAATCAGCTATCAAGGATATAAAGTTGAAAAAAGAGTGAACTAAATTTGAATTCACACTTTCAACAACAAATCGAAGTTATATACTCAACCAATCTGAAATTAAAGCCATAACATTGTGAACCTAACTCTCAACGGAGGTCAGATATTGTATTCGTTGAATTTGAAATTGAAAATTATATAGTCTTACAAGGTGTCTTATGTAATCCTTGTCCTGAAACGTTTTGAATTTCTGTACTTTAGTTTATTCGCCAGCTTTTCCTCTCCTATCTTGGATATCTGCTCATTACATTGCTACATGCCAGTTTAAAGTACTATACATTTCCACAGGGATCATATAGATATGTTCATCCACATTACTGCTATGTCCATCCGCAAACCAGTTACAACGTATTGGATGCAAAATCAAGAGGTTCAAAAGCTTTTAAGTGCTTTTTGGTTCCATAGTTGCAAATACTTGATGAACACTGATACTGTTTATGATTTATCAATTTACTTCCAAACTTAACAAGATCAGTGGATCTTAATTTGACAGGTATCCGGGTTACAAAAAAGGTTGAGTATAGTGCCAAACCTACTTTGATATCTGAGTTTTCAGCTGAATGAGCTTCATTCTACACAACAATATAAAGGTGTGAACTTCTTTGCTTTTGGATTTCGATTCTTACTATTCACCAATATGCAGGTAGACTATCTTGATCATTCCGTGTCGTGCTCCATCTTTGTTCTCACGGCTCTATAACAATGAATTGCACTTTTGGTTTTCTCGATTGGCTTTGTTTTTGTTACCCTTCATTACGGTCATGCTCTAAATAAATTTCTTTTGCTTTATTCGAGAAATTCCAGTTTCCTTGAGTTTTCAGAGATAATTTCTGTTTGCAGTACCTCGTCTGAGATATCATTCCCGTCATGCGAGTCAATTAATTCTTAAATATCACCTGTATATTTAGATCTGCAAAACTTAGCTGTTTCCCCATTGATACAATTTCTGTT